>CAXIUP010000064.1:2292419-2379919 GCA_964035015.1 Corallium rubrum | reverse complement strand
GTGTTTGTGTGTTTGTGTGTTAACTTTTTTGTGTAACCGCTGACCTGTAATATGTGCAGTAGTGTGACTGTTTATATTTCCTCGCCATGTTGTATGAACTACGGAGTGAGACGAAGAACAACTTAATTTTCGAAGAAAGTCAATTGCAATGCTGTATGATTGGAGTAGTATGATTCAGGGATACTTTAAAATGACTGCGTTTGACCGTACGCCAAGTAAATAGCGTAATAATGCAATTTGATATATGCGCTCATGTGATGTCCGTTCAAATAGCCTTTTCTCCGTTGTTATTCTATACCATGTTCTCTAATTCACATATGTTGTACAGAATTTAACGCTCTATCTAACCGTACAAGTTTCCCAAATGGCACAAACCTACAGACGATTGATTTACTTTAAATATGACCGCGTTCGACCGTACGCCAAGTAAATAGCGTAATAATTCAATTTGATATTTGCGCTCATCTCAGTTCAAATATATTTTTCTCCGTTGCAATTCTATACGATTTTTCTAATTCACATATGTTGTACAGAATTTAACGCTCTATCTAACCGTACAAGTTTCCCAAATGGCACAAACCTACAGACGATTGATTTACTTTAAATATGACCGCGTTCGACCGTACGCCAAGTAAATAGCGTAATAATGCAATTTGATATTTGCGCTCATGTCAGTTCAAATAGCCTTTTCTCCGTTGTTATTCTAAACCATGTTCTCTAATTCACATATGTTGTACAGAATTTAACGCTCTATCTCACTGTAGAAGTTTCGTGAATGGCACAAACCTACAGACGATTCAGGGGTATACTTTAAACACGCGGTATCCGGCTCAACTGCAGTGAAGATATATCCCAATACGTTTGTTATCTTATTAGATGTCGCTAAAATCTTATAAGATGTTGTAAGATCGTTTACATGTACATGGCGCAGATACATGTACGCATAGCGTACCTTTTGTTTTGTTTTTTGTGTCGAGATATTGCCCCAAGAGGCTTTGCGAAACTGCATGTTATTTTCTTTGGTGACGTCACAGCTCAAATGCTGATGTTTCATCATGGCGGATTTTCATGCAGGTGTGACGAGTTTTTTCTTCACCTGACGCCTTTGGTTGTGTTGTTCGAAGTGAATTTGTGTTTTAACGATAAACACGCTCGCAATGCTTTGGGTTGGTCGGCGATCTCGACACCAGTATGGCTACCATTTCATTGTTTTGGTGCACCAGTATGGTGCCTAGTAGCCCAAGTTCACGCCTAGCGGGTGTCTTGTTATAAGTAATAGCATAGCATTGAGGTTGATTCGTGATTACATACACCCAAAAGCCGAGTGAGGTTTAGTAAACTTTTACTAAAAGTCCCGAGGCTTGAGGGACATTTAATCACTAATCAACTATTACTTTGTAATATTTATACGGTTTCTCAGGAAGGAAACAAGAATGCTTTTGGCGGAGTTAACAACTTCAAACTGAATAAATTGAGTTGTGATATTTGTTAGTTATTATATGCATAAGTGAACGTTGGCGTAAAGCATTATAGACGTACCCCGTTTACACGGTATCAGAAGAATTGGACAGACTGGTTCAAAATTCAGAGTATTTCGAACGAAAACAATCATTAATTGAGTGTCCTGTGTATTTGACTCCACTGCAACTCGGCACCTCTGTATACTGTAGATAAATACCTTTAAATAGGATAGCTCATTTTCAGCTTACATAAGATTAACCTGGTATTAATAAATGCGGTGGTGCCAGTGATGTACTCGACATTTAACAAGTTCAGTAGGGGATAGTTTAAAAAATATTTTAAATTGAACTAGAGTTTACTCGATGTTCAAGTCAAAATCAAAATAATATACAAAGTGATATTTTAGTTTGATGACAATCATAATTAATATTTTGATTTGATGACAATCATAATTAATATTTCCCATCTAACAATGGGATAGAAAATTACCACCATCACTGATAATTTAGATTGCTTTTGAGTTTTGAATTGAATATTAGTTTATCCGTGTATGAATATTTTCACTTTGTATTTTATTTTTATAAAAAAGACTGTCACATGAGAAATTGAGACAAAAACATTTAAAACAACAGTTTTAATTGGTTTGTGGAACAGTTTTATTAATAAGAACAGAAAGAACAATTTTAATTGCTTTAACATGCAGAACAACTGACTATAGAAAGCAAAACTACATATAATAACAAAAAATAAACAGTTTCAACCTAACATCAACTAAAACCCTGTTAAAACAGCTGTAATTAAGTGCTCACATTATTTAGCCATGGTCATGCACCATAGATCTCTTATTTACTGAAGTAAATTGGTGCTTGGGCACCAACACTTTCTATGGTCTACATTATGGCAAGTCTGACAAAAACATATCATACTGTACTACATTAGAATCGGTGCTTATTGGTACATATGTACAGGCACCAAATCTGAACAGGGTATTAAAGAATCAAAACCCAGAGCAGAGTAACTGTAATTTCTAATGCCATGCAATTTTATATTTCCAACTGGTTTTAATTTTTTTTTCATTTCAAAATTCAGGGAATAAACACCATCTGTCACAACAATTAGCTTGTTTCTCAGTCAGCAGTTGAAAATATCAGTGTCAGAATTGCACTTTGGCTCCATTACAATTCCTCTGCTCTCAAAAGGTGTAACTTTCTCAGCCTTGAAGGGTAGATGTTGCATAACACCTACTATATAGGCACAACATTGAACAATGTAAATATCAGTGTTACTAGTATTAAAATACAATTGTTTTCAGAGTTACTGCATTTACTGTACTTTACAGGTTTAGATATTTATTCCAAACCTAGATAAGACAATAGCTTTAACTACTTCATCGACAGTGCATTTACTGGAAACAGCAAATTGGTTTGCTGTAACATTTTGCAGTGCTGGGTTTCTGAGTTTTATGCAATTAACATTTATGTGATAATGTCGATTCTGGAAGCGTCCTACCTTCCATATACTATCATTTTGGCAATAATACCAATCTCTTTCCTCATGAGCTACACAAAGCTTTGTGTCTACAGAACTAGCAGTATGCACACAGTGCCTGGGTAGGTCTTTTAAGTACCCTGTACACCCAGCACATTTTCTTATATTGCCTTCGATCATACGGAGCAAAAAGAGGCCTTTATGTGGTAAAGGATCAGGTTTTTCAGGTCTGCGTTTTGGTTGTTTTGACAAAGTAATAGGATGTGGGACAGGAACATTTAATTGAGAACAGGTTATTGGAGTCAAAGGCTGGTGTGAAAGCATCAACAAGCCTGATGCTGCGTTGTGCTCTGCAGAATTATCAAGAAATTGTGTGGGGACATGATTGACAATTTCCTTTCTCTTAGTGGTAACCTTTCTTGCTCTTCCCCCTTTACAACCACTAGCCTTTTTATTAATTCCTCTAACAGAGAGTGCTAAGCCAGTTGGATCATTAAAAGAAGCTTTTTCCATGTACAATTGTAAATAAACACATAGTTTTCCTACTTTCTCAGCACATGCTACAGCATGTGAGCAAATCCTTGGTGAAGTCTTATACATTGGGCAATTACAAATAATAAAATCATTTGACACCTTAACTGTATATGGCTCATCATTCGTAAAGCTGTAAACAGAAAAAAGTTGTGCTTGATTCTCGCATGAAATAAGTGAAGGCTTTTCTTTGATGAAATTTGAATTGCTTAATAATCGTTCAGCTCTCCGCCAAATATGGCCTAATGTTACCGCATGTAAACTTGATTTATTTAAGTTTGATTCTTGCCATGAAACTGACAATTTTTTAGTGAGACCTTCACATGCATTAGTGTGGCTGTTTCTGCTAAAATCAACTGATTTTTGTAGGACATCTTGCACAGTAATGCTCATAACATGTGCAACATGATTCTTTTTCTGAGATTCGTTCATTTTATATAACCAAACGTCCTCATCTATTTCTAGGTATTTTAGATCTTCAACAAACCTAAAGTCTCCTCTTCGCACAATAGCTAATTTAATCATTTCAATCTGGCTTGATACTATGTTTTGAAGAGACAGAATAAAATCTGGAAGATCTTGCTTTTTGTATTCAACCCCTTCTTTAATTACATGATTTGTTGACTCACTTCGGTAATTATAGTAGGGGTCTGGAGGTTTACCTAAGCCGGCTTTTTCCCGCACTGGTGCTAACATGCTGGATAAGATCTCTGGAATCATGTTTCTAAACCAATCAATGAAGCTGTTGGGAACTATAGCTTGCCAACTATCAACTAATGAATTGAAACTGGCTGTAAAAATTTCTTCACTTTCACAGTCAATTAGACCCCCATAATGTGTATCTTCAATATTTTCCCCAAATATGTCATTCAGGACCTTGCTCTGATTTTCAAGAGAAACACCTTTTAAATGCGTCTTACAGTTCTCTCTAAAATGACCTATGCAACGGACATGTACAGCCTGCTTGAATTTTTTTCGAAAATGATTGCATAAAGCTTTCTCCCCATCTGTACCAAACGCAATTAAATTTTCCTCAAGCAGTGGTGATTTTTGTGTTGTTACAAAAGTTAAATGGCTGTAGCAACTCTCATCTAAATTATGGCTAATCAGTACAGGCCCAATAAATGTTGGGTGTTTTTTTGTCCTATTTGATACCAAAAACAAATTTTGATAAGAAATTGGAGTGACATAGAATGCACCTAAATTGAAAGTGGGATCAACGTTAAGGATGCTAAAGTTGACTGGTGATGTGCAAAACCTATCCAAGTCTCGAAATTGGCTATCGTAGCCAAGAACCAGGAGTTCTGGGTCAGGATATGTTGAAACATAACGTATAAACCTGTTTTCAGTATTTTTTTGGGCATCTTGCTCTCTGACCATGGCAATAATATCATAAAAATTCATGGCATTTGTTGTTAATGCTGCATTCCCCTTTCGTTTTGACCGGTTGATGTCATAAATTGCTTGCATGCTACAAGAAGTTGCCATTTCAGTTGCTTTTTCTACTCCTTTTACTAAGTTACTATGGACAGTTTTAGGCCTATCTACTTTCACTTTCTCTCTTACAGTAGCCTTTGTTGATGCATTGGTGCTTTTGTATGGAGCACTAGCATGAACAGCATTCCCATGCCGTCTGACTATAAATGGTCGCTCCACACCACTTTCAAAGTAATATTGAACAAAAGCAACATTGTTCAGTATATTACCTCTACTATCTACAGCATATGATATGATTTTGTTAAAATCTTCACAAGATGTAAAACGCCTATATTTTCTTACTAAGTGATAATGATCTGACGATGTGAGTTTGTCCTTTTTGTTGGACAGTATCTGGAACCCATTTACCTTGACCTGTCCAACTCTTTCACCTTTTGTCGTCCAGGTGGATGTTCTTGTTCCCATGCATGTGTAGGCCCCATTATCATCCGATTCCAGATTGCGAATCATCATAATTGGATCATGCCCTTGGTGTCCAACGTTGACAAGAAATGCAGCATTTTTCTGAACTCTATAAGGTTGCTTTGTAGATATTTTTGTCCTTTCTGGACAAAAAAGAATTTCAAACACTTTTGCCAGCTCAAGACGCTTAGTGTTACTTGCAATGTATGCATGTGTCCCCTCCGGTAACTGGTTGTGGGGTGTATCACTATCGACCTGAGCAGCAGAGGCCATTTTCTCACATTCTTGGTCATTCCCATCATCTTCAGCATCATCAGATATGACAATAACGTCTTCCAGTTCCTTTTTGAATGATGTTTGGGAACTATCCAAGAAATACAAATTTTAAGTTAGACAAGAAATGATATGAGCAACTCCTATAAATTCATAATTTTAATTGGTTTGATTTATGACTAACCCTCTCTCCTCCGCAGAGGCTTTATATTACAGACGCATGAGGGAATATTACATGACGCATGAGGGAATATTAACCGCGGGGCGAAGGAACGCAGGCGGAAAACGAAGTGGGGAGAGAAAGGCGAGAAGCCTCTGCCAGATGCCACACCCAACATGGCGGTAAACCGGGGGGTGCCGAATATTTTACGGGGTATGCAAACAAAACAAAACAAAACATGCAACAGCCCACAAAGAAATTATTTACTCGCTGTTCGAAATGAGAAAGTGTTATGCCCTGTTTGCGGCAAAGCGTCTGCCATATTTTCAAGCCAAGGTCTGCATCAGCACTACAAAACATTGCATAAAAATATCGTTTTTAGTGAACAGGTTTTGGCCGAAGGCGAGGCGTTGGTGCGCCAATACGCAAGCGAAGAAACCCTGTCCAATTTAATGGATTTGTCCGTTAAAAGAAGACAAGAAGTAAGTAAAATGTTGCTTGTGTAAATGCTTGTAAATAACCGGATCAATCTATATTAGATACTCCTCAATTTTTAACAGGGATCGTCTGAATACAAACCGTATAAATGCAAATCGTCCGAAAGAAACGAGTCGATCGAACTGTATAGTTCCAGCGACAAAGAAGCAGCGAAACTGTTTGGCATGTACTTGGACCATAAGCATCCGATGCCGAAATTGGAAGAATCAAATAAAGGTTTTAAGGTTCAAGTTTCGGGAGAATGTTTAGTACATCGACATCGCTTTCTTCCCCAGAATCCGACATTGAATTTAAGAATATAATGCCAATGAATAATAAAAATATCACCACCATCTAACTCCTGGCATAAAATAGACACACCACTGGGTTGTTCTTCACATATTCTTTTCGGATGGCCCAGATATTTAAGGATTTTAAAGCTTGTAACACTTTGTCCCACTTTGTAATGGAAATCTGGCAGAGGCTTCTCGCCTTTCTCTCCCCACTTCGTTTTCCGCCTGCGTTCCTTCGCCCCGCGGTTAATATTCCCTCATGCGTCATGTAATATTCCCTCATGCGTCTGTAATATAAAGCCTCTGCGGAGGAGAGAGTGACTAACCTGTGAGACAGCTCTTTTTCTACATCAGCAACATGGGTCTCATTGGGGTAACGATCAGGAATGTAGACCTTAATAAAGTAATTTAGAAATTATTCATCCTTCCCAAGATTGGAGAGAACAGAGATGAGGATGATACGATGGATGTGTGGTGTATCTTTATGGGATAGAGTGCCAAGTTTGGAGTTGAGAGAAAGAATGGGGATTGAGTTGGTGACTGATGTTGTGAGGTGGAATCGGTTGCATGAGATGGCTGGGGCATGGAAAGATGATGGTGACTGGGTGAAAAAAGGCATGCCATATGAAGTGAAGGTGTGAGAGGAAGACGAAGGCCTAGGACAACATGGACTGACAGGTTCTGAAGAGGGACATGAGAGGGTGTGGTCTAAAAAGAGAGAGGGGGGAGTAAAGGAAACTGCTTTGGGAAGTGGAGAAAATAGCTGTAAAACAAGTGTTGTTGTTCCCTAGATTTTCACGTGCTACTAAGATATTCCTAATAGAAAACCTGAAACTGTTAGTGTATTTATTATAGGATTTCCCACCTAAACTTCCAACTTGGGAAAAAATTCCATGACATTTCGTTATGTTAGAACTTGCCCACCCCTTGGAATTTCTAAAGTTTTTCAATAGCCTTTGGGTGTGTTGTTATAAGAGACTGGTCATAAATTACTAGGAGGGGGAAATAAAGTTTAAAGATCTGAAAATTCGTGATCCCACAAAAATTTCTAAATATTCTCCATTTGCAATAAAGAAGAATTGGTGCAGTGATTAAAATGTGACCACCCTCTTTTTGGTGACCCTCCTCCTTTTCCACCCCCACCCCCCACCCCCAGTTATTTATGACCAGTCCCTAAAATGTATTGTGTTAATAATTATAGCTTACATATTCCTATACTAAACATCAAGAAATAGATCTGAAATTATTATGGCCATTCAAGTTTATATATTAATTTTAATAATTTTACTGTTATACTGTAATTTTAATATTTTGTAAAGTCACCTTTTCCTTTTTTGAGCATTTTTTCTTTTTTCCCTGGACATATTTCCCAGAGAAATAAGTGCCTGTCCTTTTGCGTCTCAATCGTTTTTTCTTTTTTAATTCTTGCAAATGCTTTTTTGCCTTTGAAATCTACAAACCGAAGAAGTAAAATACACATTTCAGAAACTGACTAGAATTTCAGAAAAGAGACTTTTAATAAGTACAGAATACATAATTCTTACCCTATAACGTAAAATTCTTTTTAATTTTTCTTTTTAATTCTTTTCAATTTGGTTTATTGTCTTATTCATGGTTCAATTCTTGCTGTGACCACCCCCCCCCCCCCCCCAAAGGAAACGTAGCCCAGCACTTCCAGGGGGTGAGAAATTGCATTGATCATCTGGCCCCACAGATGTCCCCAGGGGTAGGTGCTAGGAATATAAATACCTGCACACAAGGGGTTTGGTGCCTAGCCTGCTGAGCAGTTTTGGCAAATGGAGTCTTTTGAGGGAAAATCAATCCAATTCATCAGTGAATGGTTGTTGAGGAACAATCTTTTAAAGCTGATCAGACTAATCACTATATTTGAAGGTTTGGATGTTGAAGTATTAAAATCTACTTGAAGATTTGATAACTTGACTACATGCAATTATTTGTCAATGTTGTCCCCAGTCCCCAGGATAGGGTATTGTCTTTTTTCATGTGCCCAGGGGTGGGGCAACACAATCTCTTACCAAAATTAAGCGTATATATATCTTAATTGTAAAATAGGGCTCAAATTAAGACATGGCCTTAATTTATCTGCCACAAGCGGGATGTTAAACTTGAACACATAAAGCTAAAAATCCTAGAGGGGTGTTGTGGTCGGGGTCTGAGAGGTGGGACTTTTTTCTGGAGGGTTGTGGTTAGGCTTAGGGCTACCGGGGGGTTGTGGTTAGGTTTAGGGTTTCCGGGGGTTGTAGTTAGGCTTAGGGCTACCAGGGGGTTGTGGTTAGGGTTTCCGGGGGTTGTGGTTAGGTTTAGGGTTTCTGGGGGTGTGTGGTTAGGGGTTGGGGGTATGGGGGAGAGTTTTCATTTAAAATTAAGGATTATCCTTAATTCTAGGCGAGTTGACAATTAAGGATAATCCTTAATGACAATTAAGGATAATCTTTAATTTTGGATGTGAGGTCGACCTGGGTGGGGATATGCAGCCTGGGGGGGGGGGGGGGGGGCAGCAGCAAGAATTGAACCATGCATTATTTTGTGTATTTGCAATAGAACTCAAAAGGCTGAAAATGATGTCAAGTGCAGAAAATGACATACTCTGCACATTTAATAGAAATACAGTGTACGCACGAGACAAGTGGAAACAAGCCTAGTTAATATCTTACCTTATCATCTATCTCTCTGTCTGATGGGACTGAGTTGTCGCTGTCTGTCACACTTTCACTATATTCGATATAAATAAATATATATGAACTTCTTTATAGGTTCCTTTACTCTAAACCTAAGTTTTCTACAACAGTTTTACACGATTCGCCAACAGCGAACATAAATTATGTAAAGTATAAACCAGGGTAAATGAACAATATATATACTTGTAGTATGAGTTGTTCATAATTCGAAACAAAAGACACAAAAATAAATATAGGACGAGCAAAGTAGCCAACCCCAGCATATTAAGGAAACACGTACGGAATATCGTATTTTGTATGCTTTAAATTAACAAGTAAAACTTTACTATATATAAAAATATTGACATGTCAAAACAATGTTTACCATTGGAATTCGGTGATCGCAAATCACAAAAGCTGCTATTATACGTTAAAACTTACCTTTCCATGATGCAGCTTTACATCGTATGTTTAAACTTGGATCTCTCAGAACAATAGTTGGACTTTCTTCAAAATATTGGATAGATTTTTTGCAGCTTACACTGAGCAAGTTGTCACTGACTGCGACCACACGTGTCCCAAATTATGTCATAAATTATCATAATAAGCTGTTTTGGCGGGAAAAATACTATTTTCTATGCAAAAAAAATAATTAGATACGATTTTGAATAATTAGCACGATTTATGTTGTTCCTGAAAATCCTGTAGTTCCTGTAGAAGTTCCTGTATTTCCTGTAGTTCCTGTAGTTCCTGTAGTTCCTGTTCCTGTAATTCCTGGGTTTCCAAACACCCTCAGCATACACACATGTTTTCTCGAGCCACTTCCGTCAACTTCCGAACCGCGAGATTGTTACGTAATGCCTCGAACCTCCTCGACAACATCATCAGAGTGATAATATTTACAAAGTCAGATCGGCTTAAGTAGCAAAACTGTTACATAAATAGAAGATACATAATAGAAGATAATATATATATATATATATATATAGTATATTACTGAACATCCTTCTTCAAATGTGTTTAATTTATCTAGTCGTATTCTTACATTATCAGAAGTTAATATTCTTTCTAAAGGTTTGAATTTTTGTCCAACCCCCAAAAGTATTAATCGCTTCCAGCTACAGAAGGATATCTTTGATTTTGGTAGACGACTGAAATGTAAATTCTTTTTTCATCACAGTCAATCTAGTACCAATAATGTTTCTGATTTGCATCGTAAATTTAAAACTAAATCTAATTGGACACCCAATATTTCGGAGCCGGCTTTGAATTTATATCTCGAGGAGCTTGAAAAGCGGTTATTAGCCATGGATGAGAGGGGCCGCAATTTCAGTAATCTTTCTGCCATGGAGAGGCAGACGCTTTCTGACCTTAAAAAATATAGCGACATTATTATTAAACAGGCGGACAAAGGGTCGGCTGTGGTTGTGTTGGATAAGGTTGATTATTGTAAAGAAGCCTATCGCCAACTTAACGACTCTACGGTTTATAGTTCTGTTGCCTCTCTTATCTTAGACAAATTAACTGAGCTTCTTAATTCTAGTTTTATTGACAAAAATTGTTTTGAATATCTTCAGGTTCCTGGTCCTACATAGTAGTATAGAATATGAGGCTATGGGCACACTTTTATTTTTTTTGCCAAAAGCAGCCCCAAAATGCTCGGATTCAGCGAGAAGGGTTATTTGAAACGGTAAGCTTTTTTAAAAATTTTTTTAAGTATAACCAAACGGGACGAAAAGAGACCCCAACCAAAAAAAAAAATCCTGGAATTTATCAAGAAAGGATGTTTGAAAGGGTGGGTTGTTTTCTCACTTTTCGAGGTATAAGCAGACGGGAGAGTGGGTTTTTGGGAGGCCCCGACCCCAGAGTGGTTTTGACACACCTTACTTACTCCCCGATTTCTGTTTGGGTGCTTTTGTCTTGTGTTGGTGCACATGTTTTCCCACAGTTATACCTCCAGATAACAGTCCGAGACATGGTATGTACGGCGTGATCATGGCCACAACCTTACCAACGTCACTTTTTAACAGTTTGTCTTTTTGTAATTCATTGTCTAGCTCCTCAGAGCTTTCCACAGCGTCCAGACCACCGAGAACATTAGAGAATCTACTGATTAACATATCAGTCAGGAATTCATTAGCTCTTTCCATTCTTCTAACCTCATACTCAGCGTATAGCTTATCCACAACCTTTACCGACGCTTTTTTGATGTAGCCAGCTGACTGAGTTACCTCACCATCCTCTGACAGTTTTATTAGCTCCCCTCTTTTCTTATTGGTGTCATCAGTTGGTGGGGGTGTTGGGCTGGTCTCCTCAGTCTTTTTCAGATCATTGACGAGCTCATCGACGAGGTTGGGGATTTCGGTAGGTATTTCCGTTTCTGACTCCCCAACAGATGCCTCAGCTGGTTCCACAGCGGGTGCCTTGATTTTTTCCCCAGCTTTCACCGTTTTAGTTTTCTTTTCGGACATCTTACTATAGACCAGATTTTGGGATAACCACCTGACACGCGTACAACCTCGTACCCAGGGTCTTATCTCCGCTCCCCCGCCCCGCCCCCGTGCTGCGAAAAGACCCTGGCTGCCGCTGGTCACGTGCCCCCCAAAATCTGGGGGGTAAACAAATAATCCACTAAGGGTGGAGTGGTACGAACGTGTTTGTCGCTACTTAAAAGTAAATTCTTCTATTTTTGCGCAAAACATCTACGCCTCTATGGGGCGCCGACTGTGAATTTATCATTTAGCACAAATCGTAATCAGTTTTATCCTGGAGTGTATTGAATTTCAAAATGCCGACATGTGTCCAGGGTCAAATGTCACAGGGTGGTTCTTCGTTTGTCTGATGGCTACGAAAGAGACGCCAAAAAAGTTTTGTAGGAACGCGGCAACAAACCTTTCCTCTTGCAGGCTTTGCAAGGCTGTTGTTGACTCGAAATATTGTAAGAATTTATATAAGAGTTACAATCGGGCAATTTTAAAGAACGCTGAAGAGATTTATGGTAATGTTCTACCACAAGACGATAACCTCCCTCATCTCATCTGTCGACCATGCGAAAGAAGAGTTGGCAATACGATACAATTCAAAAGAATGATAGTAGAAACACAACGGTCGTTAGAGCAAGGTTGCCGTACCAAACGTTGTGTGGAAATATCTCCGTCCGTTGTCGAGCCTCCTGGAAAAATGCGTTCGAGTGGCGATTCGTCTTCGTCGTCGCGGCGAAGACGAAGCTTAGACTTCAACGAAACAGACACGCAAGTACCTGTGTTAAGAACTGCTGATACAACAACTTCAGTCCCTTTAGAGGTAAGATCTGTTCTTAATTCTTGTGCGACACGCAGTTAATTCCGAATTTAATACGTGAAATGAGTGAACAAGTCACAGTGTGCGAAAATGACTTGCCAAGTTAGTTGGGAATACAATAGCCTTTTCCATAAATTATTTCAGCAAATTGCGCGAGAGTATTTGGGTGACTAGACGAAAACCTTACAGAATCCAGAAATAAATGGTCATTTGTGGATGACGCATATAATCATATAGCCTATCATTGCAAATATTTCCCAATACCAAGTGTGACTACGTCCCGTGTCATCTTCAATGCTTTTAGTTTTATAATGGTTTGCCTATTTGGTTTAATGAAATTTACCCATTACCCCCTGTAGAACTAGTGACATACCTATAAATTCAATAAAAATCCCTTGAAGAAGTGTTCACAATATTTATAGAAAAGACTTATGTCTCAATAAATTCTTAATTTTAATTTACACCAATTATTATCATTATATTGAAACAAATTTTATCATCTTCTAGGCCATGTTTTCCCAGTCAGTTTCAAATATTGCATCCAACAACTGTCTTGAGATGGCAAATAAAGAGCTCACTGAAATTGCAAGAAGAAGTGAGCCATCAGTGCTGCGGAAACGATCGTATGAAGGAATGTGTGAAGAAAATTGGATGACTCAGATTACCCATGAACTGTCTAGTCGATGTCCTGTGGTAAAAGACATTCTGTCCAAACTACTTGACATCACCCACCATCCAGAAAAGAAGATTGCAGCAATGAACTTGATTTATGGTATACTCATGTTTCTGAGATGCCATGAATTAAGTCGTATACAAAGAATTAATACCATCCTGCTTACACAAGGTCATGCATCCACTGATGTAAGTATCTTGTTCATTTTATCAACTTTAAACTAAACTTCATCAAAATTTAATAATTCATGACCAAAATTTAAAACCCAGTGATAATTACTGATTGTACTAAATGATAACAATTACAGTATTTATAGTGACTGCATTGCATTTACAAATCATTACTTTCTCAGCTAGCTCTTAATCACGGGAGTAAATGAGTTATTTTATGACTTAATCTGAACAAGTTTTGAAATTTGAATAAATGCAAAGATTTTAAAATCATTACAATATCTGTGCCCAGGTTATAGCAATATACAAGGCCACCTGATATTTGTTATCATCAGGGGGCTTATTGGCAAATTAATGAGGAGAACATGTAATTGGGATTTTGAGACTGTTGTCAATGGGAGTGGGATTTGCTAATTACTGAACATTGGGAAATGGGATCTATACCCCCCCCTTCATGACCCTCTCCTAAGCTGATTGATCCAGCTGAATCGAACAAAGTGCATCAAGTGGGCATGACAACAATATTAATTTGTGGGGTCCATGGACCCACATTTATACCGCACACTGTCCTGGTTATTGTTAAATATGAAATAATATTTGTAAACAATAAGAACATTTATCTATATGTAAATTCTATTTTTTCTAGTTAATGGATCGCTTGAACAAATATGGTTTATGTATGGATCCAACCAAGAAGTATAAAATACTTGATGAAATTGGGAAACACTTCCTTGACCATGCTGTTATGCTAGTGAAATCTGGGTACAAATTTGTGTTTGTTTTGGATAACATTGACTGGGAGGAAAAGGCACATGATGTAAGAAAGGATAGCCAAAACAAGAGCGTTCATGCAGTAGCAACTAGCATGGTTTTCAACAGAATCCCACTGAGTTGTGACTTGCCTGATTGTGGTCCACAAAGAAACCTAAGAACATGCAATGTTCCTGAAATTGTTGCCGTGAGTGAAGCAGAATTGGATTCTATTGTGAGCCGATACAGAGTCATAGTTTCAAAAATTTTATTTGAAGAATTTCCGGAATTTCAAGTTTTTAAGCCATTTGTGCCCCAACGCACTGCTTGCCTATACTCCAAACAGACTTGTTTGAAATCAGAGGTTGTTACCATGCCAGTTATCATGAGAGATGAAAAAAAATATTCTGAGTGTGTGGATATGCTGGACCAACTTGAAGAGTGGACATTTCAAATCTATTCTGCTGCGGGACTTTGCAGTGATGCCTCTGAATCATCAAGTAGTGTCCCAGCACCTGTTATTGAATCCAGGTCAAGGCCAGATCAACCAGCATCTCATATACCTCCAGGTAGCTCAAGTGATGACCCTTTATGTGGAGTAAAGATACCTTGCTTTGGTGATCAACTTACCAGAGTACGGTTAGCTGGGGCAAAAGACCTACGAGCAGGTTGCCATTCAGCCAAACAGCGACTGGACCATTTGTACCCATTCTGTATTGTGGACTGGCATACCAAGAGGAGTTATTTGAAGGTATGTGTATGTTTGCAATACATCTTTTAAATTTTACTGCATGGGTTTTAATACTCTTGTTTGACACATTTAACTCTTTATAGCCCACAGCCCACTTTAGTACTGTACAGTATATAAAATTATGTTACTTTGGCTTGAGATGATTTTACTCATCAACAGGAAAACCCCTTTGTTTATAAGGGATTAAAGTGACATGTTTGATATCAGTTTTATAATGGTACTGTATGCAGCTTATCAAATTATCTTTACACATGCAGAATTTAAACCAATATTATTTTGTAAGTAAAATCATACACAAAGAGGAGTGCTTCATTAGGTTTTACAAACACAGACAAATCAGTATTTTAAGAGAAAATCTAGAATAAAGTTGGCTTAAATTACTTGATGTAATTTCCTCCTCTATTATCCAAACCACCATCTCGGCACTGAACCATTTGTTATTTGCTTATGAATTATTTGGTAGTCTGAGATATAATACAGGTAGTTCTACTTGGATTAGTAATTCATCAGGATAAATGAAAATAAAATTAGATTTATTTAAATACCTCTATAAAGCTATACTATCAAACAGAACTAATTAAGTAGTAATAATAATAATAATAAAACATCTGTTTGTAAATGTTTATTTATTTATTTAGCTTCGCTTCTTAAAATTACATGAGAAATAAAATAATTACAAAAGGAAAAGAAGAAGCACAGTGCCCTTAAAAAGAAAAAAATAATAATATAATAAAAATAATAATAATTATAATAAAAAAAGAAAACAAAAAGGAAAAAATAGAAAAAATAAAAAATATTAAAAATTACAAAAATAAAATATTCATAATGCTCACTCACCGCTTAACTTGCTGTTATTAGTTATTATGGATATTTTATAATGTGATACAGTAATCATGACAAATAATAATACATCAGTTTGTATTACATTTACACAAACTTCTGCTTTGAATATTCCTGGTGAATAGTACAGTTTTAGATTGTATGCTCAAAATTTCACAAACAATTCCTTTAAAACAAGTTTTCATTGCAGTCATGGCAAAACACATCACGTTTAATAAATTACAAGGCATCACACTCTGCTGAATAAAATCAGTTGGCATTATCCAGAATAAAATATCAAAGTGCACCATTGCCCCTTAACCCATTAAGGGGCAGGGGCACACTTAGCATCTTTATTCTGGCTAATGCCGGATGATTTTATTCACCTAAGTGATGAGCCCTAGCCCTTGGCCCTCGATGGGTAAGGTTACAATTAACTAAGCATTCCACACTTAGTACGGTAGACATTTAGCTGGAAAAAATTCAGTACAACTACATAATGCTCTGTTTCATATAGCAAATGACTAAATGATATGGGCTTATCCATTGGCCCTTCATTTCATTGCTGTTTTATAGTAAAAATTTCATGAAATTTAGGCGCAGTGGAATACATGTATATGCCTTAGGTTATTATATCTGAAAATAGACTTGCAAATCATATTAGTCTGCAACAATAAAAATGGACATTAATTTCAATGTTTCTTTTAAGGTGACAAGAAGGGCAAACCACCCTAAAATTTTTGTCACCTCATGTATACAGTGTATTTCAAATTGACAGACCTCTTACAGTGCAGTAGCTTTTGCAGCCTATTATTTGATGCCCACTTTAATATGCTAATTTTCTGTTTTGCCCACCCTTGCTATATTTGCTACAAGGAATACTGATCAACTAGGCAGCCTGGTGATTCTCACAATCTTGTCTGCAATCTTGTTGTCACAATCTTGTTGTTGGCTTTTTTTTCAGACTATATATAAACGACTATACAAGAACTCAGGTAGAGAAAAAGGTACTCTGAGGTACTTCAGAGAGAAACTGAATCGGAGGAATGTGACGATCGACGTGAAGCACTATGAAGCTTGCGAGCAGTTATTTCTCAGTGTTGGCAAGTGTTTTGTCATTGAAGCCTTTCTGGAGTTTTTCCAAATGACAAATACAAAGCACAAACCAACACAGAATAACCCTAATCCTGCTCATATCATAAGTGATGCACAGAAGAAGGCATACATAATGGATACCTTGAATAAATTCCTTGACAAATATATTTTTGTCAGTGATACTGATGGAAATCCACCCTTTGGCAGTGATGGAATTTGCCAGTATGCAGTAAATGTGATGAAATCATTCATCATACTTGCTGATTTTAAAGATGCAGTAGCCACAGGCAATGGTGAACACTTGTCCACATTGCGTAAGCAATTGCTCAAGCATTTTTTTTCAGCATCTGGTTTTAATGAATATGCCATTGAAATGTTGGTCAATGTGATGCAAAGTCAAATCCTTTTGTCTAAGGCTGAAGCACACCAATGCAAATGGGCGGCAACAGTGAATTGGAATGGTGGTCAAGAAAAAAATATTGAGATTGATTTATTTCAGGAGAACAGGAACAATGACATGAAAACACTTATCAAATCAATGGGAGCTAATAAATCTGACAAAGCAATCAGCAGAGCAAGTAAGGCCTCAGGAGGAGTTAAAAGAATTGTCGAATCATTTGAAAAGCAAGTCAATTTACACCGCAGGTCATCCTTACATTCACACAAGTCATCAACACATGATGAGGTGATGATACAAGCAGATTTAAGAAATCTGAGGCCTTTTAAGCAAGAGGATGGGAGAACATTTGAATCTTTTGCAAATATATCCCATGACCCTATTGCTTCACTTGATAAGCAGAAATTTCAAGCTTGGATTGAAAAACATAAGAAAAATATCTTAATGCATTTTCCTGTTTTGGAAGATGTTGATGAGGATGGTGATAACTTAGAATTGCTAGATTTACAACTGTAATTAGTATAGGTAATCATATGATAGCAAGTACAATTAAGGATTTACACTACAAGTGATATTTGAAAATTTTGCCAAAATTGCACGAGCCGTTAGGCGAGTGCAATTTGGCATAATTTTCAAATATCACAACTAGTGTAAATCCTTAATTGTACGAGCAAAATCATATTACTCATTTATTATATATATGCATGACAAAATTACAACACGTACGCTTCGTACTCGCTCACACCTTTAAAAACATCTTGTTCCATTACTTGACAAGAAACATTTTCACTCTGAGTGTTCTCTGTACTCATTTCAAAATATTTACATGGAATTTTTAGTTCATAGTGTACCACAAGTCGTTGGAAATGTGAAAACTTTCCATTGCAGAATTGACTGCCATTTTGAATTTTATTGTCAACATCGTTCCCAGGGCCTTGGGAGCAGTACAATTAATAAAATAATTGTACTCCTCTCAACCAATCAGAGTGTAGTAATTTTGTCAAGCATATAATAAATTGTTTTACAGTATGTTTTCAATACCAATGACAAAGATTGCAATTTAAGTGTTTTTTGAAACATTGTTTGTATATAAGTTTGTTTTATAAGTCAAGTACCTGGAATGTTATTTGACTAGTATTAATCATATATGTACAATGTATAAAATCCATAAGACTATTATAATGTGCATGAAAGATTACAGTCATATTAAGATATACAGCAGGACAGTGAATAAGAAAAGATATCAATTAAGCATTTATGTCTCAAACTTTTTTCAAGTATATTATTGATAAGCAGTTGCATGGTTTCCTGTGCAATTTGAAGGAAAAAAAGGCTTTTGAATGTTTCAAAACTTCTAATACTGTATGTATTTATAAAATACTGTAGTCTCAAAACCAACTTGTGCATGTTTTCCTTAAATTGTACAAACAAAACCATGCTTAATGACTTTCAATGATGTATTGTAGTCCATAATTATATTGTTGAACAAGTGCACTTAGCTAATTTTGTAAAAATTTGTAAAAATTAAGTATAAGAAGATCACTTAGTGCACTTGCACTATACAGTACATTATTAAACCAATCCCTGACAAGGCAGCAGATTTTTAGGTTTTACCTAAACAAAAGTACTGCATAAAACCAATTATATTAGGAACAGGTTAACTTTTTTAACCATTCAAGCTTGAAATGCAACACTGCAGTTGACATCACCCAAGTAAAACTAAAAAAATGAACCTTGGCAGAAATGGTTTTAAAGAATTTTAACCCAATCATTTGTCTGATTGTCTCAATTAATTTAAAAAATATTTTATTTATTTGTGAATGTATCACATAAAGTTTAAGCATGAGAAAGAAACAATTAACAGTGTAAGCAATGACACTGTTTCACACAAACACTACAACAAAGATGCAGTGGGTTAATAGGCCTGCTATGGTGATAGTCAAGTGACCTCAACAAAAGATACCTGAGGCAGACATTCTCACTGGAACAAAAGCTTCTCATGTCGTCTTGCATTCCCACACGATTTTTGGCAATATCCCTGTTGTTATAGTATAAAATAGCCCATGCTGGTTTGCCATCCCTTCCTGCACGGCCAGTCTCCTGGAAATATGCCTTTACAGTGCACGGTGGACCAATATGTATGACATTACGTATAGCTGGTACATCTACTCCCATTCCCATTGCCACTGTTGCAAACACAACTCTCACAATGCTTCTAGCAGAACAAATCTGCTGTAAGATTTGTTCTTTCATTTGCTTAGTTTGAGAGGCATGAAATTGGGCAAACAACCTGTTCTCTGGAATTTCTGGTGATCCCTCTGGATAATACTGGTTTTTGCCCAATACAAATTCAAATAACTTGTAGGCAAATCCACACCATTTCAGTGGAATATAGATAACTGTAAGTGGATAATTAATCTGGGATTTCATTAATTTTATAGCAATTGCATTCAAAATATTTTGAATAGATTCAATATCTTCACCATGTCTAAAACATTTCTGGTAAAAGATATTCTGTCTGTCTGGATTACCAATGACCTGCTTGCAGTTCTTTAACCCTAATGATTCCATAATACCTTTTCTATCCATCAGGTTTGCAGTCGCTGTCATGGCGAGTATTGGCACATCTGGAAATATTGCACAGAGAACTCCAAGTTTGCTGTAATCCTTTCTGAAATCACCACCCCTATAATATACATACAGTATATATATCAAAATAATTCCACATTTGAATAACAATTTAAAATCTATGCTTGTCAAAAACTAGCTCTGGGTTACTTTAGTTTAATAACTTACATAAACCTAATTGTAGGCCGAATTGATATCAAAGCATATTTTAATATATTTTATACTTACCATTCCAATATGCAATGAGCTTCGTCGATAACTATGGCACATATATTTTCTTGGTAAGTCTTACTCTGCAACAATCCCCGTCCATACTTGCTTGAAATAAAAGATTCTGGGTGGGCAAATACGATATGATATTGACCACCACGTAGTTTATCTTCTTCGCAAAGGCGAAAGTTGCAGTCAAGGACTGTTGCTATTTCATTGTCTTCATCGTCTGGTTCTCCTTCTTCTCTTCCTACTTTCTCCGTAACGTTAAGAACCGACGCTCGGATGCCGCTCAAGCTTAAGCGGGAAATCTGGTTACTCATAAGCGAGTTTAAAGGAGAAACTACAATGATAATGGTTGTGACTATCGATAAACCAATACTTCTCGAATACCAGTTGACCAAAACTTCATCCAACTTGTCCTTCGCAAAAAGCAACCCGGGAAGAAGATGGAAGACCAAAGATTTTCCATACCCAGTGGGAAGAACACAAAGAACGTCCTTTTTCAAAAAAAGACACTCAAGGCAGATAACTTGCTTTGGTTTCAAGATCGTCTCGCAATATATACTGTTTGTCACGGCAAAATGCACGCAGGATAGAAAAGCAATGTATTCCAACATGGTCGATCTGATACGAACCAAATGAAGGATGCACCCTCCCTCCCATGGTAATATTTTTACAAGGTGTCACGTGACCAGCGGCAGCCAGGGTCTTTTCGCAGCGCGGGGGCGGGGCGGGGGAGCGGAGATAAGACCCTGGGTACGAGGTTGACACGCGTATGGATGCCTTAACATAATCTCAAGCCTAGCGTATTTGTTTTTTTTAGCTTTTCAGTTATCCCTATGACGTTTTCACGGTCTAAGCCACCCAGGTAGTCATCAGTGATGACCTTCATATCGGTTTTGTTGGGGTTGTAGAACGTTACCAACTTACTGATATTCTCCCTATAGGGTTTTGTGATAGCTGTTAGCTGTTGTGTGATTACGATAGTTGAGAGATTGTAGTGTCGGGCGCTGAAGGCTAATTTAACCAACTCACTTGTTCTGTTCTTTACGGGTTGTCCACTGGCACAGTCGTCGAGGACTATCAATGTTTTGGACCCCTTGAATATCCGAACAACATATTCTAGTACGATTTCAACATCGTCCTGACTACAGTCCACAGCGATGAAGTCCGGGTCGGAGGTGTATTTCCAGGTGGTGTAGGTTTTGTTCCAGCTGAACGTTGGACAGAGCAGAACGATGTAGTCGAAGAACCTGAAGTATTCATCTTCCAGCATCCTCAGGAGATACCAGGTCTTCCCACAACCTGTCATACCAACGATCAACATATTGAATGGGTGGTCCATTTAATACTGGATTGATTTTAGGTTTCTGTTTACCATGTTTACCAAACCATCACTCAGAACAAAGATCCGACAGACTACGTTAGCCACAGTCACCTTCTTAGTAATCTCAATCAGGACCCCAGACTGTGTGTTAACAATTCTTTTCCCAGTCCCGACACTTCCGCGGTCCTCAATACTTCTCAGATCAATCGTCAGAGCGAAACCATTCTTATAGAACTTCTGGATTGTCATAAACTGATCCGTGTTTTCCTTTCCACCAAACAGTCTTTTAGCCTCATCGTAGAACCGACTCTTTGGGATCCCCTGACTGAAGACGGCGTTGGGTACACCCTCGATTGGTAGCTTGACACTCTCAATGTTTGGATAGACGTATTCCTCACTATTAGTCCGGGTTTTATTTGTGAACATCATCACAATCCCTTTCATAGACTTACGTGGAAGGTTAATGTGTTCGTTGATTAGGGTTGATCCAGCCGCCCATTCAGTTGACTTCATCAACGTGACGTGTTCGTAGGACAGCGATCGGCCAGCTGTGTACAACGAGGTTATTTCACTGGCGATGTCGGTGTTATCAATCGTCTCATACTCCAGTTCAAGGTTTTCCAGTGTGTACCCGTCAACGGTCTCACTTGACTGGGCCACCATGATGTCACTCGCTTTCGGTAGGCTAATGACATAGCGGAAGTTGTTGTACATTTCAGAGGGAGCGTATAGTCCATGGTCCCCGAGGATCTTATCCAATCTCACCTTCATCCTCACCCCATGGATTGTGAGCATCAAAGCGTCAGCTACCTTCTCAACGTCCCCAGAGGAAGCCCCACTGTCGTCCTTAGACATCAACTTTCTTAGGTTCTCTGGGCCAATCCCATATCCAACCATCTGATCCCTCACACTCTTCGGTGACCAGAGATCCCTATACACACCAAGGACACTTTCACCTGTATTGTCGTAAACAGTTTCACCAGCTAGCTTAACAACCAGCCTTTCAACCAGAAGTCTGGAGAGATTGTTTAGGAACCACGACTTGGTGTTCATGTTCTTAAAGTCGAACAATAGATGAAAGCTACCCGGGACCAAACAGCTATCAGGTTTTAGCTTTGGTATGTCGATGTAGAGGTCCTCACCAGGGTTGACTTTGTTGGGGTTCATGGTAACCGTATGTCTTGTCCTACTCCCCTTAATCTCCGACATTCTCGCCCGTCTGAATCCAGGTAACAGCTCTGTTTGACTTCTGTTGGTCATATACTACATAACAGATTTTATTTTCTGTTTTTCCAGTAGTCGTACAGGAACCACGCCATAGCTATGGCTAGAACCCACAGATTGTTGGCTAACCACGCTATTCCTTTTGCTCCCCAAGTCAGAACCTGTGCTATCAGACTGAACAGTGGTGCGAACAGAGGTCCCAAACTCTTACCCAGGTTAGCGAGTGCCTCAGCGAAACCACCAACAGCTTTTGCTCCTCTCGAGACAGCCCTTCTAGCCGCTGCAACTATTGCGGTTATGAGCGCAGCTATGGCGATGACCATAGTAGACAGACCAACCATATTCCTCTTAGCCCACTTCTTAAAACGTTCCAACCTATTCAGGTCATTGTTTTCCACCTCATTTCCTAAGATAGACAAAACGTCAATGTGTTGGGGGGGCGTCACCGATCCTAATTCTTATTGTGTCTGCCTTCATTTCCGCCACCTCGATAAAACTCTCAAACAGCCGCCTCTTACGAGGATCCCCCTCAACAGCCGCTTTCCGTCTGTATTCTCTGGCTTCTATTTCAAGGGCCTCAATCTTTTCTGCACTTGTACCTCGTGGGTTGAGCATTCCTATGAACGCTCTTACTTCCCGCTCAGTTAGGAATACTCCTCTTGCCTGTTCTTGTAGGTCCTCCTCTCTTCTCTCAGGTATTCTTTCACTCTCTGAGCCAGCCCGTGAGATTATGTCATCCATAGCTTCTAAAGCTGTAGGATCATTGTTAGTCCCCTCAATGACTCTCTCAAGTCTCCTGAAATGCTCATTACCAGCCTCTTCTAACCGATTCCTATACTCACCGGTAACTTCAATTACTCTCTTATTTGATCTGTTTTCGCTAAATGTGATCTTACCTTTCTTACGTATCAGAACTTTTACACCCCTAAAGAACATTCCATCGATTTTACCACTCCCCTTGTTATAGCTAATCCCAGACTGTTCTAACAGTTTCCTAGAGGACTTACCATCACTCTTATTCACCGTCATACCTAACTCCTCTATGAAGAACTTCTTTCTATCATTTATGAGAGACTTATTTTGTCTCCGATCATCATCGCTGGTGTTGATCCTTTCTCTAACACGGTTTGTGTCAGTCGGACCAACTATGGTTATGCTGTGATCTGTGTCGGGTGGTATAAATCTTTGGTTTATGTCGATGAAGCTGGTTTCGTCAGTATCCCCCTCAGGGACTGCCCACCACTCATCGCAATCACCCATTTCATAATCATCCCCTCCTTCAGCCATTATATACTAACCTATGTACAACTCAAGCAGAACAGCTCCGATCCCAATCGGTCGACCTACTGACTGATCATTATTCCCACGAACCCTAAAGGTCATCTTACCATAGACACCCTTTCGGATCTCAGCTCTCGACTCGATGTCTGTGTAGTGCTGTACGCTTCCTTTCAAACTCTGTTCAGAGGTTATTGGAAGAGTACCAATCAGATCACTCCTCCTCCCATTGTCCAGACTCCCCTCACTCTCAACAGCGTCACACGAAATCCCAACATACCTCAACCCTCTGTTGATGTCCACCTGATTCGGACTATTCGTCCACCCACCACCGCCGACATCTATCACATCGTTCTCACCAAACCCCAAAAGAAGACCCATCTTTCCAAGCTTCAGCTTCTCAGACGTCTTCACCTTAGAAGTTCCGTTGTAAACATTCTTCCCAAACTCAACCGTCCCCAACAGACCCCCGGCTAAGCCCTTAACAAACGTCTCTATCGCGCCAAAGTTGAAATAACCTTCAGGAGCGGATGCCTCCTTACCATCAAACGACACCGAATCGTTCAGACCTGACACCACATTGTTATAGTTCCAGTATACCGTCGCTTTCTTCAGCATCACCTGTGGTCTTGGACCTGTCACCATGATAGGTTGTTCGAAATAGACAGTCTTCTCACCGTTTTCAATGAATAATGTTAACCTCATTACCCGAGTATACATTAACCCAGGTTTTGTACGTCACTCTCGGGTATCCATGAGTTGTGCCTATCACCATAACCCAACCACTTGACCAACACCATCTTCCTCCCAGCGACTCTCTTCCTCTTCAACACCTTCTCCACTCTATAAACGTCATCCTTCTTATCCACCGGCGACAACTCCTCCTCATAGAACTTCCCAATAATCGGCTCACCCTCAGCGTCCTCTATCTCGTAAACGTTTGGGTCACCACGGATGACCTTCACTATCCTGAAGATTTCCTCAGTGAAGTTAGCTTCATAACCCTTTGTGAATATGCTCTTGTACTTTGACACCCTCACAGTGTCTCCGACCCTGAACTTGGGTAAGGGATGATCACCAAAATGATGACCAAACAATGTACTCCAAACCTGATTCTCGTTTGACTTACCCACGTCCTTAGGCTTCAGCATAACGACACTGTGTTTTGTGTTGTTATAACCCTCAACAAGGTCATCCAAGACATCAATCCACCTATAAGTCCCCTTGGTGTAGAAATACTTCCACATAGCAGTCTTAAGTGTTCTGTTAAACCGTTCGACGATCGCTGCTTTCTTGTCTGAAAACGTACTGAAGTACTCAACACCACGTTCCTTCAGCAGACCTTTCACACCAACGTTATAAAACTCCTTTCCGTCGTCGAACTGAGCCAGGTCGGGGTAACCACCAAAGCGACCTCTGAACTGTTCCAACAGCTTACTCACAGCCTCGGTCATGTTTTTCGTGTCCTTCCTGTAAACAGGAACGGCGAAAGCATACCTACTCAGAATCTCAACAGCCGTCAAAATCCAGTAATACCCCTTATTCTGGTTCCTATACTTCCCCATATCAACCAAGTCCATCTGTATCTGTTCACCAAGGTGGCTGACGAACGTCTGTCTGAACTTATGCTTTCTCACAACCGGTCTATACCTCGTGTACGTGTCCTGTGTTCTCAGCCAATCCCTCACTACCTTCCTACTCACATCAAGGCCTTCTCCCACTGCCTTCTGATACAATCGTTCAGCTGATTGATACCCTGTTTTCGGATTATACCATATATCTCTCAGTTCCTGTTCCAGCCCAACCCCAGCGTCCATATAACCTAACCTATGATATATGAGTAAGACTCTGAGAGAGTTTTTCACCAAATACCCATACGCCGATAGAACTAAGTTTATAACTGATTCAGTCTTCGGTCAGTCAGAGCCTGGTGTGTTCTTTGGACCTGTCGGTGACTCATACATCTACACTGGTGACGCGAAGTTTAAGAACAGTAAAAACTACACCAAGTATTTAACAATAAATAAACCACCGCCCAGATTTCCAAAGATATGGCTTGGTGGTGGTGCGGTACAGAAAGTTCAGGATAAACGACACTGGAAGAGGGACATTGAGGGGAAATATGACTTTTCGAAGTTCACATACCTATCAAACAACGCCATAGACTACGACCTTAACAATTTCAGAGTCTACGTTAACGGCCAAGACTTTTTTATGGCAAAGTTACCAGTCCTGAATCCAGGAAACCGGACGGACATCGCGGTATGGTGGAATAACAATGAACCTTATTACCAGCTCATCTTCGCTGTCTATCTCAGTTCGTACTGCTGTGGCGTTGGGGTAGAACACCTAAAATTCTCAGACGACGTCTACCCAGTAGTCTCCTCTATCATGTGTTTTCACCTATACTTCACCACGCGGCGTATACTAAGACGTCTCATAACGGAAAAGAGGAGTGACCTAATGAGAGAGTTTGGCGTTGGGCACGGCGGTGTGATTGACAACATGGTGAACATACCCAGAGAAAAAAAGTTCCTGATTAACCCTCACTCTGGTTACAAACACAACCGTTCGTTCCGTGAGTGGATGTGGCGTCTCAATAGCGATTATAAGACACACTACAGAAGGTTCATCCCTTTACGGACAAATGGTTTCACCAGGGTAGGTTTGCAGTATCTGAATGAGTCTATCGAGGCTTATGTTTACGCCGTTCTCGGTTCACAGGCTAAAACAAGGGTCAGCGTTGTTAACAAAGGTGCTGGCAGTCTCGAGACACAGCAAGAGTTTAGAGTCCTTGTGGAGGATGCCGTCGTTAACTATTCCGTCAGTACCTGGATTTTGAATATGAACAGGGCAATATCAGACACTAACGTCACCCAGAACCTGGCCATAAGTCCTGACACGTGGTTAGTACCGGGGTCACTGACGATACTGAAGGAGAAGATTATAGGATACAACAACTTACTCAGACGTGCGTCAGAGGGTATGAAGTTTGGTATTAATTCTGAAGTCAATTATCAGGGTGTTCACAAACAGCCACCAAAGAGACACCAAGAAAGCGGCCCACACCTGGAAACACTAGACGACAGTGGTGGACAAACCGACAAACCAACCATCCACACACCTGACAGACCAACCATCCACACACCTGACAAACCAACCGTCCACACACCTGACAGACAACCAAAGCCAGACAATGAGTTGGGAATCCTATTGGTCCTAACAGCTGTGTGGTATCTGTTCAGTAAATACGTCTTATAGTATATGAGTCTGTTCTATGGTTACAACAGACTGAACACAGTGACTAAGAAACAACTCAGCGATAGGTTGAGAGAGGTCCTTAACACGGAGCCCGACTACAAGGTCATCTTTGATCTGAACGTAACCAGATCCAGTAAAAACGCGGTGTCCAAACTCCATTTTGTTGACTACATAGAAGACAGGGATGGTGAGGCCGACTCAGTCATGTTTTGGAGACCCCCAAGTGTCAACCCACAGCTGAACACCGCCGGTGACCACCACTTCCTTTACCCTGAGACGACGATAAGAACAGCCTCCAGGCTAACGTACCCAGATTCATGTTCACCAATGTCTCAGTTTTCGCCGTGGTGAAGAGGAATAGTGTGAGATCGGCGTCGGGTACCGGGGAAACAATTGTTTCCAATGTCAATGTTAACGATGGTAGAAGCCTTGGGTTTAAGGCTGGGGTGAGTGACAAACTGGTTTTCGGTGGGATGACACCGTCTAGGTTTCGTGAGTGTACGGTTCCGGCGAAGTTCATCGGGAAGAGGATTCTGATATCTGCCCACTGGCTGTCCGGACTTAGAGTGTCACACGTCAGGATAAATGGTGAGATACTGAGAGACTCATACTCTATGTGTGACATCGGACAGTTGGGAACACCCTACCTGAGCGTCCTCGGGGTAAACAGCTTGAAAAGTTTTTATTCAGACATCAACCTCTACGGTATGAGGGTTGTGGAGGGTCGTCTGGGGGAACCTGAGATCGGAAGGATTTGTAAGGAGGTTATGGCTGAGCACGGCCTGTAGTCGCGTCTGAGTATCTGTCCTATAGTATATGAGTCTGTTTTATGGTTACGACAGACCGGTCACTAATAAACAACTCAACGACAGACTGAAAGCTCACATAAAGGCCCGTTACCACAGAGTTATCTTTGATCTGAACGTAACCAGGGCCAGTAAGAACGCCGTATCCAAACTCCCTCCCTTTGTTGATTACATAGAGGACAGGGACGGTGAGATCAAAACCAACTCAACCATGTTTTGGAGACCCCCTAGTATCAACCCACAGCTGAGCACCACCGGTGATCATCACTTCCTTTACCCTGAGACGACGATAAGAACAGGCTTCCACGTTAGCATACCCAGATTTATGTTCACCGATGTTTCGGTTTTTGTTGTGGTTAAGAGAAACAGTGTAAGACCGGCGTCGGGTACCTGGGAAATGATTGTTTCCAATAATGACAACAGTCTCGGCAAAAGCATTGGGTTCATAGCTGGGGTAAATGACAAACTGTTTATAGATGGGTCGTCACCACATAGGATTCACGAGTGTACAATTCCAGCGAAGTTCATTGGAAAGAAGGCTCTGATATCTGCCCATTGGCTATCCGGACTTAGAGTGTCACACGTCAGGATAAATGGTGAGATACTGAGAGACTCATTTTTTATCAGTAACATCGATCACATAGGGACATCTTATATGGATGTCTTCGGGCTAAACAGTTTTAAAAAGTATTACTCAGACATCAACTTTTACGGTATGAAAGTCGTAGAGGGTCGTTTGGGGGGTTCTGAGATTGAGAGGATTTGTAACAGGACCATGGTTGAATATGATCTGTAATTAGAATGAAGAGAAAAAGAAAAAGCGTCGTCAGCTTCAACCACATTAGTAAAAACCTCCAATCGGCTGAGGTGGACTCTCTAACCCGACTCTATTCGTATTACCACAGGCTGGCGACCTGTTACAAGTGGAAACACACCCGACTGAAGAGACTGAAAATGATCCTTGAGACGGTCTCTATTGGGTTGACCGTGGTTGGGGGACTAGCTGGTGGTGTTACAGCTAACCCACTGATTCTCGGAACCATAGCCGGTCCTGGCGTCCTGATCCATGGGTACATAACCAAGTCGGGGATGCCCGGTAGGCTGGAAAACTGTGAGTTTGCTCACGTCAACTATCACAAGGTTCTGACACAGATCAGAAGCTTCCTACGTGGGGCCCAGTACGATGAGACTGTCTTCCTATCCGACGTCCGTGTACTCGACGACATTGTGACTGAGGTCTGTCCACACAGGGTGGCGATTTTCCCCGGGCGTAGAGAGAGGCTGAGCCTGCAATGCTACAGCGGTCTAGCCCAAGAATGTTGATGAATACTAAATCGTGTTCGCTCGGGGGACGCTATCGAGCTGCTCAGGAACCTCTCATTTTGCGAGTTTTAAGGAGTTATAACTCAGTTTTTACATATTATACGTCAATCTCGAAGTAACGGATGTTTGACGACATTCTTGCTATCTACAGAAAAGTAAACAATAAGCTTTTATTTCTTCGATGTGAATAGTTTATAGTTGAACAATGTGAATGAGTGCTGCAGTTGATGTTGTATTTTAATGGATATATATCAATCGGATTTTGGTAAAATCAAACTCAAGTTACTTAAGGTACAGTAAAGATTGCATTAATTAAAGCTACGTTTATACATTGCGATTAATCTGGCCCATTTCTGGTTCGCGGAGCGTGACCATTCTGAGGGGGTGGGGGTGGGGGTGGGGGGTTGTACCTCATTGCCTCATTACTTTACCGACCAACTCAATTTTACAATCAATTTACCGACAAATTTTCTATCAAAATACTGACAAATTACGTTTTCCCCTACAGAATCACCATTTTACTGACTATTTTTTCAAAAAAGGGGGTGTTGCACCCCTCCTGCCAGGTCTCAGTAGCTGTACTTTTGAAAATTGATTTGTTCAAATGCCCTATTATAGAGCCAAATTACAGTAGATGGTCAAATGTCCAACCTCCAAGGACAAAGTAGATGCATGGAAATAAATAAATAATAGGAAGTGAAGTAAGGATAGTGAGCCCAAACATGGATTGTTTCTCATTCTTGACATGCATTTATATTAAACCAGAAATCAACCGGAAGGTCCAGATTAATTTGCAGTGTGTAAGCATGCTGAAAAAGTGAGTTTATACACCAGTCAATGTAAACCCCTTAGGCCACATAGGCATACGAGGTGGGAGGTGGGGGCAGCTGTCTCCCAGACAAATGGAAATGTTGCTAAGTTGGGCAAATTTTCAACCTAAGTCGAGCAAGAAATATAGGAAAAAAAGTACAAAAATAGGATGAAGATAAGGAAAAGGTGGGTTTTTTACATTAAAGTCAGGCAATTTCCAAATTCAGTCGGGCAAAATTTTATCCAACCCCCCCCCCCCCTAATAAATTTGTGCACATACACCTATGCCAGGCCATACATTAGCAGGGCACACCAAAGCAATGAGTGGTAGTTTACATTGACTGGTGGATAAGTGACAGTTTTAAGTATTTGCATATATATATACATACATACGTGTGGGTTTAGGTCTACGAAACGCAGCGAGTGCTCGATAACATATAGTTAGAGCAAATATAGATTTTTGCTTACCTCAAAAGTCTGCAACAGGCTGTTTCATCTAAAAAGGAATCTTCAGGCAGAAGATTCTTCAGGCCTGAAGATTCTTTTTTAGATGAAACAGCCTGTTGCAGACTTTTGAGGTAAGCGAAAATCTATACATACATATATATATACATACATATATATATACATACATATATATATACATACATATATATATATATATATATATATATATAGTCAGAGTCAACACTAATTAACCTTTCAAAATATATATATATATATATATATATATATTTTGAAAGGTTAATTAGTGTTGACTCTGACTAGATTAAAAATGTGTAATGACGTTAAAAATGTTTACAAGATGTTTCGATCAAAAATCTTCGATCTTCGTCGGTTGAAAAATGTTAAAAAGCGATTACAGCTTATATATAGGTTCAAAATTATGTGAATTAGTAAAAACTATGGAAGGGATTTATAAATCTCAGGGATGTCAACGTGATTGGTCAATTCCCAAGCTAATACCAGGAAGTTTCCAACATTTCGAGGAAGTTAGCAGTTTTTCACAGAACTAATCAAATGAATTGCTAAAAGTTAGGAAATGAACTGCTCAACATTTTCTCGGAACGCTTCCATAATTGCCACTTGATAAAGGCTCAATAATTTATCACGTACATTGAAATGGTTGACACAATGACCTAGCAAAATCTACTCCAAGACAGCTTGCATGGTAAAACTGTCCACATTGATCGCATCCTAACCAGTCTTCGTTGTCATCTTGTTTGCAGATCTTGCACACGGCAGTGTTACGCCCACTGAAGAAATAAAAAAATTTGATTATACCAAGAATGAGAAATTAATTGAAGAGACAAACGTTATACTAGGTAGATAATAGAATATTACTGTAATAAGGGAGAAAAAAGAGGAAGTTTAATTATTACTTTATTGTTACTGTAGGTGATGTCTGGTGCCAAAATTATACTGCATACCTAATTATGTCATCATAACAAGAACCAAACAAATTTGACATAATTCTCTTGCGTTCTGTGCTGCTATCAAAAGTTTTGGTCGCATCAAGGTCTTGAGTCAGGCATCGAGCAAACTATGAAATGTAAATAATCTAGTTTAAACTGCCACATTATGCTGTAACTTCTAAAAAATTAACATGATTCTTACTCAACCTCATCCCCAGGGTCTTTTCTAGAGGAGCAGCAGCGAAAAGACATTGGATATGAGGTTGGCTCCTACTTACAAAGCACACATACACTCCACAGTTGTAGCCATCCTGTTGGCGGCAGTGTTTAGGTTGAATACAGGGCCAAGATCTAACATTCCAACCAGTTTTGACATCTACCAGGTCACTGAAAAATGTTTTACGACAGTGATTCTTTAAAGGAATTACATAATGAAAATGAACTCTAGTGTCGTTTGTATTTGCAAGCTTATCTACTTTTTGCATGTACAAGAAAACAATTGGGTTTGGCTGATGCATACGATATCAGGTGTTACCAAGACCTTGAATTATCTATCTGCCGAAGTTGAAGGCTACAAAATGTTCACAACATAATAATCGTTACTAAATACCTTTTTATAAAATAGGCTGATCACTCACGTTCTGATTGTACACTTTCCCTGTTTGCATCAGGTTAAGCAAACACGGTTATGACGACACCTTGCATTTCATACAGTAGTGTTATTTTGTAAACTATTATGTTTATAGAAAGATTCATTTGATAGAAACATTCATTTGGGAGAATTCGAAGTTACTCGCCTATGGCTGGAGTTTAAAAACTCTCAAATTCTCCAAACATCTTTTCGTGTTTGTATTATGTATCAGGCTGTGTAAACACGGCTGACCATACACTAGCCCCCTGGCCCAATTTCAAAAGAAATATGGGCCAGGTAACCACTAATTACAATCCCGCATCATTCAGGGCTAAATCCACTTGTACGTCTGCGCATGCCTTAAATCCGCGAAATTCTTTGATTGGGCCAGGGTACCAGGCTAACCATACACTAGCCTACCTCAAATCATCCAAATGTTTCACCAAATTGGGATGAGAAGACAATGTGATAAGAGAAGAACGTTCGCCGTCGAAGGGATCGAAATAAAGTCTTTTCTTGGAGTGTGTGTCCACAACCTAACAGTAAAAAACAGAAAGTCGATTCTATTTTAAAAATACCGAGAGAAAACAATAAAAATATACTGTGCAGCCCAAATGTCTTTGCAAGTAGATGTACATTTGCCTCTGTGACTATCATTGATTGTTTGTCAGGAAAAACTAGGATGATACAGCATTGCAAAAAAGGTCTCGCAGTCAATCTGGTCAGTGCTCCGTTTTGAGACGTTACGCTACGTTCTAGGATGTTACGCAACGTTATGTTATTAGACGTTACGTTTTGTCAAGACACGTTATGTCATGTTCTGAGATTTTACGTCCGTCTTGCCTTGGACGTTACGATATGGGACGTTATGATCTTCCAACTTAATAAGAGTAATGAGTTTGGCTGTTTTCAATATAGACATGCAAAATATCTTTGGTATATAAGTATATAAGCGCATGCAATATTGTAAAAAAGTTGACCTGGTATTTATTATGAATGCGCTGCGAATTTGGTATTTCAGGTGTCAGTAAAACAGATTATCGAGTATTCGGTTTTTGAAAATTATAATACTAATAATTATTATTGAAATATTGATATGCCGCGTATTGATATACATCAGCCTATATAGCAAATAGCTCATAGCTGTTAACAGAGTGGGCATTTACTGATTACAGTACTCACAAATAGTGTCCAGTGGTTGCCAGAGAAATTAATAGGGAACAAAATTATTTTAATTTTTCCAAAGTTAACATCAGACCAGGTACGACGAGTGCTGCTATGACGCATAACGACCTGTGATACATAGGACGCAGCCACCAAAACACTCTCGTTTTTGCGTTGAAGGCATCTGAGATAACCATCTATTACCTACAAAAAGAGAAAATGTTAAAATACTTCAGGAGGTTAGAATACATTTAACAGCCAATCATGCATGAACAGATGTGGCGCGCAAGAATGTATTTTGAAAAGAAATAACTTACAGTGTCTGTTAACCATCCAGGTTTAAATGATGTTACTTCTTTCCTTACTTTCTGGCACTCGGCAAGCGTTGTCTGTTTGGGTTCAGCGATAGTCCACAAATCAGCCACGGTTACTTTTATAAGTTCCACTTCTAACATCACATCTCTGGGCTTTATGCCGTTGTCCCCTGCGAATATGACTCTCTGTAATGGATTACATTTACGAGCAATCCCATCAACGTGATCGTCTTGGGTTGTCCTTAATATAAACGATAAATAAACGTCGGTGCAATAACTTAGTAAATTTAAATTAATCATTCAAGTTTTGCTCGTCAAAATCTTTTCGAAGGATGGGATTGAACCAGCTGAGCAACCTCGCTATAGTGCTGATGCATGGACAGTGGGACCGGTGCTAAGCCTATACATGTAAATGTTTAAGCTACAAAAACGTGTGAAATGGTGAGTAGAACTTACCACTTTTTCGCAATCGTGTTTTGTTATATAACATAGTTTCAAAGCCATATCGAGATTGTCGATTGGCACTGCATATATTACTGCACATAAAATTGTAACATTCGCCTTCAATGCATATAGCCTGGTTCACACTTGAGCATAAGGGAAAACAAAAGGCAAAACAAAAGAATGAAGTCAAGCCCGACACAAGGACAGTCATATAACCGTATATACTCATATAAGACCATAAGCCAAGAGCAGAACAAAAGACGAAATAAAGAAAAAATCTCGTTTTGTGTTCGCAAGTCCCAGAAGAGAAGTTATGCTTTGTTTTCGTGCTTGTGCTTAATGTCGCGCGTGTGAACCAGCTTATATGAACCCTTGTAGCTCAAGGGCAAGGGTTGCAGGAACGTCTCACTGCACATCAAAAGGATACGGTATTGAAACATTTTCAAACTTACGAAGTGGTGTGTATAGCTTCGCAGTTAGGCAAATTAACTGATGGCATGTCTACGTTTCTGTTTTCATTATCTTCAGCTTTTTGGGAAGGTGGGATAAGGTCGGGCAATGTCGCACTGTCTTCGTCGTCTTCTGTATAACACGGTTGCCATTCCTGTACAAGGTTAACATATTCTTCGAAAACGGTCTGTAAAAAAATAGCAACAAAATGCAGTAAATAAATATTTCATCTTGTCATCAATTTCACCACATGTCATTTAATGCATGTCTCTATTAACTATTTTAATTTATATTTCTATACCTTGTCCTCTGAAGATTCGGGTAAGTTAGTGAGATCTATGAACGTTGCAGTAGATCTCTTGCTTTCGGCATTATTGTTTGGTGCTTTCCGTACTTTACGTTTACGCCGGGGTAATGGCTTGTGGAAGACTTTGTGATAATCCATGGCCGTTACCTTGTACCGTTTCTTCACAGGACTACTTCGCACTGGAAGACCGTCTTCCATGGGACAACTACGACGAAGCGATTGGTGGATTTGATCGAGATTTTGAACGGCTTCTTTTAAGCACTCAATTTCGTCCACATTGTAGGCAGCATCGCACACAAGATTAGCCTTTTCTCGGATAGATTTGCGAAGGCTTGTTGATGAGGGGTGTACCATTTTCCTCTTCTCACGCTTTTCGGGTGCAGACTGGTTTTTATGCAAGCCGTCTTCACTACCATACAGGTGGTCGCCTTCGTTGAACATGCCATTACCTTCGTTACACTTTTCTTCACGCTGTACTTTATCTTTGACATGCTCTGTTGTTGAATTGGCCTCATCACAATCAAGAGTAATAAACACGTTATTGCGATATGAGTGTGGCAATCGAGAAAAATCCCACTCATCATAAGTGTTGAACACAGCGTAGAAGTGTTTGCACGGGAAGTGTGTCCTGAACCATGCTTCACAAGTGCAACTCGGAATTTGGAGTTGAACAGAATACTTCACTGTGGTATCGCCTGAGCTTCTAACCATGAATACACCTGTCTCTAAATCGATGCAATCGACATCACTTTCACGAAACTCGCCGGCCGAAAACCTACTCTTGATACAGTGCTTTATAAAATGAGAAGGACGGTTGTGTAGACTTGGAGGAACATCGTCGTTGTACGTTCTATAGGAACCACTGAGCTTAAAATTTGTGTCCTTATATTGTTGGTACGATTCTGGGATAAAGGATTCGACCAAAAGCAGAGCTATGCCAAACGCCGATTTATCAACTGATCTCGGTAGATAATTGTACTTGAAATGTTTGTTCTGTGCTTCTACGCCATTGTTGGTGTTTACTATATTAAGCACTTGCTGTTTGCGAAAAGCTTGAGCCCAACGTTCAGCGCACGACACCCACACGTTTTCTACATAATCTTGAACATTGCTGTTGGTAGTGTAAACTCTTGATTTTCGCAGTTCTGCTAGAGCAATGTTATAAAGACTCAACTTACGCGCGTTAGCTACCCGTTGCAGAAGAGCTGTGAGAATCTCTTGTTCTTTCGAATTGAGACCATTTTTTCCAGTATGAACCCATCGGTGCCACGCCTGCTTTCGGTGGAAATCGCATATATAGACAAGGGCATCTGGAAATTCTTTTTCTAGTGCATTGATCTCAGCCAACGAGTAATCCACCATAAAATACAAGGGACTCCAACCGATGTTCCATCCTTTAATGACAGCAAGTGCCTCAGATATAGACTCGGCATCCTCATTTTCGCAAATGAACTCTGCGACGACTTTATAGCCCACGTTGGTGTGTACACAAACGAAAAATAGCGGAAGTGCATATTTTGTGGTCTTGTAGGTAGCATCAAGTAGAACCAGATCTGACCCGTACCTTCTCAGGAGTCTCTGCTGCCACACTTCTTGGTGTATAAAAAGAAACTTGCCACTGCAGGTCTTTTTACTGGCGCTGTGATTTTGACCTTTCGGTCTGTAAAAGAAATTTCCAGTAGTCGTTGTCTGCCATTCGTTGACCTTCTGACGAAGTGACTCTTGGTCATCCTTATTTGACTTCGAGGTCGCGATGGCTCTTGCGATATGATTTCGTAAGTCTTGTCTGGTTGGGTAATACTTACGATTCGTTTTCTTGGGCCGTCCATCAGGTGAAATGTCTACAAATAGCTCTCTTTCAACAAATTCCTCGACACACCACTTTACCTCCTCGGGACGGGTTACACCCTTGTGCACAAGTTCGTAAATCTTTTCGATGACTCTTCTATCCACACAATGGTTAATAGTGGCAGCATCTCCCAGACGGTGGTTTTTATGCTCGTTATATAAAGGTATCTTTACATAGTAGCGCATAACTGTTGATAAGCTTTTGGTAGGGTTGCGCATGTCTTCCTTTAGTTGATCGAAAACCTTTTTCTTTGCCACTTTAAGACTGTTAGCTGTTCCACATAAAGACTGTTTGACCTGATATTCATGGAAGACTTTGATCCCTCTTATTTGAATGACGGCGGGACAATCCATTTTTCGAGTTCCTTGAAACTTTTGGTAGTGTACCGTACACTCATCATGGTCATGGTTCTGGGGATCTTTATGTGTTTTTGTCCCACCTCGGGAGTCCTGAAATTATGAGAGAAAGATATACAGCGATTAGGTCACATTTGTATTTAATGTTATATTAGTACAAAGTAGAAATATTATTAAAAATTACCTTTAAAGACCCATGATGACAATGTCTTGTTTCAGCGGTTTCCAATATAAATGGGTGCCCAAAGAAACAAATAGGGATGTTCCCTCTGTTGTGTTCGAAAATTGGCTGAGCTAGAAAGGCGAATTGAAGGTAATTAGATTTTAACATTTAGTTGTACTAAAAGGGTGATTGTGTCCCATGCTTGGTGAAATTGTACATTACAAATTAAGAAATGGTTCATGGTTTGGCGTGATCCATCGAGTTATGGATGCACGCGGGAAGTTCGGAGAGCACGAAAAAAGCGTAAGAGTTGGTCGATGCATAGCATTTTTGAGTGCTCTCACTTCCCAAGTAACTCAAATGGAGCACGCCAAATAACTCAGTGGAGCACGCCAAACCATGAATAATTTCTTTTATAACAGAGAATCAGAAACAAAACAACGGAAAACAAGATTTCTTTCGCTGATTAAAAATGAGTTTCTCGTTACGTTTGAAGTTGTGCTCCATCGAGTTACAGAGCACGCACGGTAGCCAATCAGACACACCGTTGTATTACACTATGTTATAATGACATCTTTTATTCCATCTTCTGGTAATTTATTTTTTGTTTATGTTTTACAAACAAGTTTGTTCAGTTATTCACTGAACACCCAGCCGCTTTAGCCAGTGTGTGTGTATTTTATAGCCTCAATGCATTTGCGTTTTCTCCATATGTTGGCTTCCCGTTACTAGTGTGGGTCCTATTATGTCACTCTATTGTCTATATTTATTAACGAATGGGAAACTAAATTTCGACTAACTCAAAAAAACAACTTGATTAAAAAAACCCGTCATGAATAAAAGAATCTTAACTAACGTGAATAACTTGATTTATGTAATATTTAAAACACGAGTAGGAGCGTTTTATCAGATTTAAAACACGAGCGCGTAGCGCGAGTGTTTTAGATCTGATATAACGCGACTAGGAGTGTTTTAAATAGCTTCAAAAACGCCGAATATTGCTAATTAGGATGACATTTTATATAAAATTTCACGTTCATTAGTATTCTTTTTATAAAATTTCACGTTAGTTAATATTCATAGTAGTTTTATCAGGTATAAAAGATTTGCACATGATCAAATACGTGCATATTAGTTAATGAATATTAATGAGTTTTTGAAATATATATATAATATTATATATAATATTTTATATATTAGATTTATATATAATATTTTAAAGACAACTCGATTACTAGTAAAACAATTCTCGACTATTGAATAACAGCTGCGCATTCTTCTATACAGCAGTTATACATGATTCGCGACCACCGGAAATAAAGCTCTTTATTTCTTAAGGTGGCTCCCTCATACGTTGAAATAAAGCAAGTTTCACCCTCAGAAACTGCTCATGAATATTTTGAAAAAGAATGAAACTGATGTTATGCATAGAATAAGACTTTAGTCCAAGACTTTAAATACTGTTAACGGATAAAGTGTTTCAGCCGTTGCCATGACAACAGTGACGTTTCAAAATGGCCGTAAACTCACATTTAATTCAGTTTATTTCAGAAACGAGTCGGGTGACCCCAAATTTTTCGCATTAAAACATTTCTTGAAATTTAAGTGATCAATAGGCAGATTTAAAAAAAAAATTATGTAGATCCAATTTTTTTTTCAAAGAAAAATTATGGTTTTCTATTTTTTCAAATTAAATTAAATTTTTAAATACTGTTATAAACAGTACTTAATGTGTTGAACGGTATTCTATGCATAACGTTAGTTTCACTCTTTTCGGAAATATTCATGAGCTCTTTCTGAGGTTGAAACTTGCATTTTCTCAACTCTTGAAGAAACAGTAGGGAGCCACCTTAATTCATAAATTTAAGCGTCCTTAGCCAGCCTCGGTCGACGGTTAAAACTTTCTAACTTATCGGATTGACGCCAGTAATTAAATACACAGGTGTAAAGCTCATACACATACACTCAAGTAATCACTCACAAATACTATGCTTACCTTTCTGTGAATAGCGCTTATGATTGTTGTCCTTAATGTGCTTCTCAGCTCGAATAAATGAAGTAGAACTCAGAGAAAGAAATCTGTCTAGACAGTCATTTAGGCTTTCTTCGTTACCCTCGAATGTCGCGAAACAATAACAGCCTGCAAATCGAACATCATTGAAGTTGCTGTTAAGAAACTTAATTTCATTTTCTGCCATGGTGTTGCTCGCGGAAGGAATCAATGTTTCGCTTGCCGCCATGTTTACCATATTTCCCGCCAGATTAATTTGAATATTCAATATTAGCACGACGCCTTCTGAAATATACGATTTAGTATTCATCAACATTCTTGGGCTAGACCGCTGTAGTATTGCAGGCTCAGCCTCTCTCTACGCCCGGGGAAAATCGCCACCCGTCCACACACCGACAGTATGATCACACGGTACCATAGGACTTACGACTCAGCTGAGCATGCCGGGCCTGGCGGACCTGACTGACGATCTCTGGTATGTAAACGTCCCGACCGTTCACACGGGCCATCCAACCGTGAAATCCACTAGGGGTCCCACTGAGGGTACCGACCACCTCCGATTCATCCGGACCGAAGTCTTCCCAATCGAGGGCAATCACCTTAGTCCCCTCAAGGGCTATGTCCTCAGTCATCTCCCCCATATACCTCCCCACACATCTGAGGTAATCCTTAGTCACACCGGCTTCACATTTCCGACCTCTCCTGAGCATCCGGTCGTAGCAGGTGTCAACTGAGGCTTTTAGGAATAGTAGGGCATCAGGGGTTGGGAGTAGGTTGTTTAGTGAGTGGAAGACCTGGGAATACTCAGAGAACTGTTTGTCGGTTATCCACCCATTACGCCAGCAGTTCTTAGTGAAAACCAGACAGCTGTGATGTGTTCGCTCCACAATCACATTCCTCCCTTCGTTGATTAACTCCAGAGCCTCTAGGTAGACGTCAATTCTCTCACCGAGGAACCAGGTCTCCATTTCATACGCCCACCTCCCAGGGTCGGCGTAAAACCTTTCGAGGTATGGATTGTTGTCAACTGGCTCCTCAGCAAGGTGATAACCATTTCTCACAGCGAATGGTATAGCAAACGTTGTCTTTCCCACACCGATGTTTCCGTCGAGGGCGGTCAGCCGAGCACCGAGCTTTGTCCCAGTCATTATACCCCAGGTATACGGTACAGCCCTAGACCTCCCGTATTTTATATGAAGATTCCAAAGAGACTTAGACGACCCATACTGATTATCTTCCACACCCTCAGAAGAGCTATTGGGGTGATGGGACATTGTGTTAGGAGGAACCGTATGGGAGAGTACTACGTGACTGAGTCTGTTGTCGTCTGGCCGACGGTCTTAGAAACCCCTACGGACTTCCCACAAACAGCCTCAGAGATCCCAGCCGATGGTCTCATAGATTCCTCAGAAACAACCTCAGAGATCCCAGCCGATGGTCTCACAGATTCCCCAGAGACTCCAGCCGATGACCTCACAGATGAAACATAGATTAGTGTATAGATGGCTGACGAGTCGGAAAAAAACCCAGAAGTCCCTAAGGTGACATCAGCGGTCAAGACGGAGAGAGTCAAGGATCCGAAACGGGTGGAGGCTGGTAAACGACTGGCTCAAATATCAAAGGCAGCCAAGGAGAGGAAAGCCAGAGAGCGGTTGGCGGCTGAGATTGGTCCTGGGGTTGGTGGCCGGTCAGCCTATTATGGCTACATAATCGGGACCGTTGGGTTGGTTATCGGTGGGGCCTCACTTTATTACACTATGAGGCAGGAGAGAAGGGAGGTTCAGAGGCTGAAAACCATTGACGAGGAGAAGGCAATGGGAGGAACTGTCGAACCACAGGGGCCCGTTCGGACTTCCCCGGTCTTAGACACCTTCGACGGATGAAATATGTGTTAGTATAATGTCAACCACCGACCGAAAAGAACTGATGAACGAGCTCTACGACGCCCTCCTGATTACAGGCGGAGCTGTGGCGGTCTCCATGGCTTCAAAGAAGGTCCTGAGGGAACCTTTGAGTACCCCTGAGTCTGTACGGGGTACCGCCAAGCTGGCTCTAGCCGTTGGAATTAGTACAGTTGGGATTAAATATGTCCAGTCGAAGGGGTACCTACCGGTTGACCCTTTTTCAAAGCCCAAGTAGCCTAAGGGGGTTCCATGCGCAGTGGTTATTATGGAGGTCGAGACACGTTGGCTACCCCCTATGTCTAGGGGAGAAAGAGATGTGTGGGATGCTTTACGTGTTAACAGAATTGAGGCGGTTAGGGAGAAAACCTTTGATGGGTTAGTGGGGTTGGGTGGCGGCCTTCTGAGGTATGACTTCGCGGTACCTCTTAGCGATGGTTTTTTCTTACTTATTGAGTATGACGGTGAACAACATTTCAGCCCTTCCACCTGGTCCGGTAAGTTCACTCAGAAAGAGGCAGAAAGACGCTTTAAGGTACAGAAGGAACACGATCGGATGAAAGACGAGTACGCTGAGAACAACGGTTATCAGATAATCAGAATTCCGTATTGGGAAAGGCGTAACATCCATTCTATTATCGAATCTTTGCAATGAAGTGTATTATGTCTAGTTATATATATGGCTAGTGTGGTTGCTGGTGGATTGTTTAACGCCTTGGCCTTCGCGGGCGCTGGATTCATGTTTTCAAAGTTAAATCACAGCGGATATGAGGCTGAGATTAAGAGACACAACCACGCCCTTGAGCAGCTGGCTAGGGCGAAGGAGAAATGGTATGAAGGCGAGGTGGATAAGAAGGATAGGATACAGAGGATAAGGCAGGAGCTGTCTGACGCCAACGCTGACATCAACACAACAAATCATGCTCTGGATTTGCTGAAGAATAGGTTGAGGCAGGTTGAGGCCGTTGGGTCGTCCCGGCTAAGGCCTGAGTTGTCTGACTATTACAAACCATCTAGTGAGATGAAAGAGTATCAGACCCTGTTTATTGGGTCTGTTGGTCTGGTTGGTGGGTATTTGGTGTCTAGGTTTGTTTTGTAGGGGTTAAGGGGATTTGTTGGGGCTTAGTTATAATGTCTGTTTCCTGGTCGGATGTCTCGGAAGGGCTGAAGGGTTTACCGTCTTCGAGCGTTGGGTGGGTCTGTAAGCAGATGGGGATTGAAGCCCCGGCTTGGGATCCACCCAGATGTAGTACGAAGTTGTGGTGTGAGGATTGTTCCAGGTTCCGTGTGAAGGTGAAAACCGAGATGTATTCCTGTCCAGGATGTGGTGATACGGAGTATGGATATGTTGTTGGGAGATACCAGGCGGCCGGTCGTGGGAGTGAGCATTCGAGAAATCATTGGATGAGGAAGAGACTCACCAGAGTCGTCAGGGATACAGCCGTTGACGTTGTCTTAGCAGACTTTTCCGAGGTTCTTCGGGTGATGAGAAGTAAGGGTCTGATAAGAGGTCGTAACCTATCCAGATACAATTATTACATCATCAGATTGTGCTCAAGAAGAGGGATTGGGTTACTGAGCGGTTTGAAGGATCTTAGGGAGGGGAAAACGAAGGATCTGTTTGACGGTAATCTGTTTGGGATTGTGTATAAGGAGCTTGGTTGGGATAGTACCCCGGACAGGTTCTACACCAGGTGGTTGGAACAGCACCTAACGAAATGTGATCACCCCTGTTATAACGATGAGCTCAGGTGTTATGATCCACCGAGACGACGACTATTCCGGTGAAGACCTCCGTCTCTACGAAAGGTTAATCGGTTACGACATAAATCAGTTGGATAGAGCTCTGAGGGGTAAGACCAAGTCATTCAGTTGTGCTGTGGTGAGCCAGGATCCGTTGGAACAGGTAAACGCTCTTAGGAATGATGTGGTACGGCTGCTACGTCGGGAGTTGGCTGAGATGAGGGGGTTGAAGTTCGCTGAAACGCTGGTTGTGACGCTTGAGAAGGAGGTGTCCGGCGGAACGACCTACAAGACGGCTCACTTCAACAGTCACATCAGGACTATAATCAACGACGGTGAGATCGGTCAGGACGTTGACACCGCGAATGAGGAGGTGGTGGCTAGGATAGCCCGGTGGATAAGCGAGGGATCCGGCTGGACGGTGGAGTCAATCGACGGTCACTACGTTAATCTGACTGTCTACAGTCCACTGGAAGGCTCGTCATACGTAGACCTCCCGGAGGAGCTGAGACATAGTCGAAAGGGGTTGATCAACGTTAAGAATGGTGATGACAGGTGTTTTATGTGGTGTCATCTGGCTCATAAGTTTCCCGTCCCAGAGAACCCACAAAGGGTCACAAAGTACCGGAACCATGTTGACGACCTGGATTACAGTGGAATCAGCTTCCCTGTGACCCAAAAACAATACAACCGGGTGGAGAAACAGAATGAGATACGTATCAACGTCTTTGGTTATGAGGATGGGTTAACCTTTCCGGTTTACGTATCAGAGGAAAGGTTCACCGGCCTCATGAACCTCCTGATTATAACCAACGGGAACAACAAACATTACGTCCTCATCAAGGACTTTGATAGGTTTATGTACAACAAAACAAAACAAAACACAAGAGAAAAAAACACTTCTGTGTTTACTGCTTACAATGTTTCAGTTCAACGGAGGTTCTGGATAGGCATAAGATTGTGTGTATCAGTGTGAATGGTAAACAGGCCGTCAGGATGCCTGACCCCGGTAAGAACGTGCTGAGGTATACTAATTTTCACAAACAGTTAAACGTTCCGTTTGTTGTGTACGCTGACTTCGAGGCGGTCACGGAAAAGGTCAGCAGACCGGAGGTGCTGGAGTCAGATCGGGAGGAGAAAGAGAAGAGACCGTACATGGAGAAGTATCAGAAACACACTGATTGTGGTTATGGGTATAAGGTTGTCTGTTGTTATGACGACAGATACAGCAAACCTGTTCAGGTGTACAGAGGCCCTGGTGCTGTCAACAAGTTTATCGGAAAGATGTTGGAAGAGGTGGAGTATTGTAAGGGTATTCGGAAAGATCACTTCAACCAGGACATGGTTCTGACTGATTCCAACAGGGTAGACTTCAGAGACGCCAACGGGTGTCACATCTGTGGTCGGGAGTATGGGGAAAGGGACGTTAGGGTCCGGGACCACTGCCATGTGACGGGAAGATATCGGGGATCGGCCCATCAGCTTTGTAACAGAAATCGCAGAATGACTGATAAGATACCAGTCATCTTACACAACCTGAGGGGTTATGATAGTCATCTCATAATGGGAGAAATCGGAAAGTTTGGGCAGGAAATTAACGTCATTCCGAACAATATGGAGAAGTACATGGCCTTCATGTTAGGTAAAAACCTTGTGTTTCTGGACAGTCTTCAGTTCATGAGTAGCTCACTGGATAGGCTGGTTGGAAATCTACCGGCTAACGCCTTCAGATACACAGCTGAGGAATTCGGTGATCGGTTGTATCTTATGAAGGCAAAAGGTGTTTATCCTTATGACTACATGGATAGCTTCAATCGGTTTGAGGAAATGGGGTTGCCTCCGAAGGATGAGTTTTATAGTGTGTTGAATGATGAGTCGATAACCGATAAACAGTATTCCCATGCTTTGGAGGTTTGGAGAGAGTTTGAGATGAGAACGATGGGGGATTATCATGACGTGTACCTGAAATCGGATGTTCTGTTGTTAGCTGACGTCTTTGAGAACTTTAGGAAAACCTGTGTTCAGTACTACGGATTGGACCCCTGCCATTACTTCACCTCACCTGGGTTGGCATGGGACGCCATGCTGAAGATGACTGGGATTACGTTGGAGCTAATGACTGACATTGACATGTTCCAGTTCATTGAGAAAGGATTGAGAGGTGGTGTCAGTTACATAGCCAATAGGTATGGGAAAGCAAACAACCCATACATGAAGGGGTATAGAGAGGACGAGGCCGTAAAGTATATAATGTATCTGGATGCCAACAATCTATATGGTTGGGCAATGAGCCAGTGCCTTCCGACTGGTGGATTCAGGTGGATGTGTGAGAGTGAATTGAAAACCCTGAACCTGGAGAAACTTCGTGAAGACCGTCTAACCGGAATGATACTTGAGGTTGATCTTGAATATCCCCCTGAGCTCCACAATCTACACAACGACTACCCATTAGCTCCGGAAAAGATGGAAATACAGGAAGATATGCTGTCTGATTATTGCCGGAAAATCAGAGGGAAGTTCGGTGTCAGCGTTGGTGGTGTGAGTAAGTTGGTAACCAACCTGATGGGAAAGGAAAGGTATGTTGTCCACTATAGAAACCTACAACTGTACGTCAGGCTTGGGATGAGGGTAAAGAAAGTTCACCGGGTTTTGTTGTTCAAACAGTCGGCCTGGTTGAAGCAGTACATCGACTTCAACACGGTGAAGAGAACTGCCGCCAGAAACGCCTTCGAAAAGGACTTCTTCAAGCTAATGAACAACAGCGTCTTCGGTAAAACAATGGAGAACCTGAGAAAGCGTGTGGATGTTCGGTTGGTCACGTGTGAGGAAAAGCTGTTGAGGTTGGCTTCTAAACCAACCTTCGTGTCCGCCAAAATATTCAACGAAAACCTGGTTGCCGTTCATAAGATTAAGGAAGTCTTGACGTTGAACCGACCAGCATACGTTGGTATGTGTATTCTGGATCTATCTAAAACCCTAATGTATGATTTCCATTACAATTATGTGTTAAAGAAATATGGAAGTAGGGCTAAGTTGTTGTTCACAGATACGGACAGCCTGACATATGACATTGAGGCGGAAGACGTTTATAAGGACTTTTGGGCTGACAAAGATATTTTTGACAATTCGGATTACCCAGAGAGCTCACCGTATCACAACAAGTCAAACAAGAAGGTTATTGGGAAGATGAAGGACGAGGCGGCTGGCGTTCCCATAACCGAATTCGTTGGTCTCAGAAGTAAGATGTATTCGTACCTGAAAGACGACGGAACAGGTGGCAAAACCGCGAAGGGAATTAAGAAGAGTGTCACTAAAAAACAGATCAAACACGAAAACTATAAAGACACATTATTTGGTAAAAAACAACTGTTTCAGAAAATGAAAACAATCCGAAGTGATAAACATAAGCTGGGTAGTTATGAGATAAATAAGGTGTCACTCTCATGCTTTGACGATAAGAGATACCTGCTGGAAGATGGGGTCAGCTCCTACGCGTACGGGCACCTAAACACCCCACAGACAACTGCGCATGTGTAGTGTCACGCGTGACACTGAGCATGCGCAGAAGTGTCTAAGGGTCTCCCGCTCCACTAAAATACATACCCCAGAATGACCAAAGGGGTAGACGGTCCAGCCGGTAAAGTTTTTACCCACTTATTTTCCCTTAGTGGGGTAATGGTAGAAAAATAACCCAGCCGCCATAATCACTATTAAATACTCCCCAGTGAAAACAACTGCCTTCCCACCAGCTGTTTGTGTTTCTGTCCATGGTATTGTGTCTCTTCCCTTCGACGGGTGTAACCTCTCCCATTTTTTAGCTTGATGAATTATGTCAGATCCCTCTCTGGTTAGACCTACCGACAGACCAGTCACTAACGCAATCACCCCTAAACCAATGGCAGTCACAATCCCAGCTTTCTTCAGTGTCTTATTTAGGTTAGCCTTAGTCCACTCATCATAGTGTGTTCTAATACCGTCCCTTAGTAGATCATCATCCTCCTCGGTTAAAGCCCGTCCAATTGTTTGGAAATCATCTCCTAAGTGCTTCACAGAATAATCGATAACCAAACCAGACTCACTAAACTCCCTGGATATACTTAATATGTTATTGTCAATCAGATAATCAATAAACAGTGGATCTGCACATTGTGGTTCCAGTTCTAGAACATTTGTAAAAAAGTCCTCACAGTTCCGATATGCAGCTCTCCTTCTTATCCTCCCGGTTCTGTCCTCTGACACATTATTTACAGTGGGGCCATCAATAGCGTCATCAAATTCGACACTATTACGCTCCAAAAAGTCTTCCGGAGCGTCAGCACCCCCAAAATCCGTTTCCTCCTGATCATCCTCAGGATTTGGGTTTGGGTCATGATTTGGGTCTAATGGTTTAAACTCAATCTCCTCCATATTAAAATTGTCACGATTACAAAAAGACAAACTGTTAAAAAGTGACGTTGGTAAGGTTGTGGCCATGATCACGCCGTACATACCATGTCTCGGACTGTTATCTGGAGGTATAACTGTGGGAAAACATGTGCACCAACACAAGACAAAAGCACCCAAACAGAAATCGGGGAGTAAGTAAGGTGTGTCAAAACCACTCTGGGGTCGGGGCCTCCCAAAAACCCACTCTCCCGTCTGCTTATACCTCGAAAAGTGAGAAAACAACCCACCCTTTCAAACATCCTTTCTTGATAAATTCCAGGATTTTTTTTTGGTTGGGGTCTCTTTTCGTCCCGTTTGGTTATACTTAAAAAATTTTTTAAAAAAGCTTACCGTTTCAAATAACCCTTCTCGCTGAATCCGAGCATTTTGGGGCTGCTTTTGGCAAAAAAAATAAAAGTGTGCCCATAGCCTCATATTCTATACTACTCTAAATTAGGAAAATTTTATTTGTTACCCAAAATTCATAAAAGTTTAGTTAAGGGTGAAGTGCCAGGAAGACCCATTGTTTCTAATTGTGGTATGCCCACAGAAAAAATTTCCGAGTTTTTGGATTTCCATTTTCAGCCACTGGTCAAAGATATCCCTTCGTACATTAAAGATACTTCTGATTTTCTTTGTAAACTTGATGATTTAGGTATTTTACCGGATGACTTTATATTAGTTACTATTGATGTTGTTGGCTTGTACTCCCATATCCCACACCATGAGGGATTGGAAGCTCTTACCAAAGCACTTAATAATCGTTCTTACTCTAATGCTTCTACTACATCTTTAATTGACCTGGCACGTATTGTCTTAGAAAATAATTATTTTGAATTTGATGACAAGATTTTTCATCAAAAGTTGGGCACTGCCATGGGTACCAAATTTGCACCAGCTTTTGCAAATTTATTTATGGCCGATTTGGAGAAAACATTTCTAGATACTTTATGTTTTAAACCTTGGATATGGTGGCGATTTTTAGATGATATTTTTGCTATCTGGACTCATGGCCGGGCACGCCTTGATGAATTTCTTAGTAAACTTAATAGTTTTCATTCTTCTATTAAGTTTACATATATTATTTCTTCTAAGTTATTATCATTTTTAGATGTACTGGTGAGTGCTAAGGATGGTAAACTTGTTACTGATTTGTATTGCAAACCTACTGACACTCACCAGTACTTAGATAGTAAATCTTGTCATCCTCGCCATGTCAAACGTGCTATTCCTTTTAGCCAGGCGCTTCACCTTAGACGTATTTGTAGTAATGATAGGGATTTTTATAGGAGAGCTGAAGATATGAAATATTGGTTTTATAAAAGAGGTTATGAAGGGAAATTCCTCGATTCGCAAATTCAGCGTGCTAAACGAAAATCTCGAGATGATATTTTAAAACCCAAGCAAAACGGTAGAAAGAGGGCCGGTAATATTCCCTTGGTGTTGAATTTCCATCCCTCTTTGTCAAAGGTTTCATCTATTCTTCAGGAACTCCAGCCTATTTTATCTAATTGTTCGGCCACCAGGGCCATATTTTCAGATAAACCTATTGTTTCGTTTCGACGTCCTCAAAATATTAAAGATTCTTTAGTGCGGGCTAGACTTCCCCGTACACGTTGTCCAGTGGAGTCTACGGGTATGTTCCCATGTGGAAAATCTAGATGTCAAATTTGTAGATTTGCCATAGGGGGCGTACCTTTGTGGATTCTTCTGGCACGTCAAGTTATTATATTAACCATAATTTTAACTGTGATTCTTCCGGTGTTATTTATCTGCTATCATGTAAAAAATGTGATAAGAAATATGTGGGCAGCACTATAACATCTTTTCGCAAACGTTTTAATAACCATAAGAGTAGCTTAATTAGATTTGGTAAAGGACAAAGTAATATTGCCGGCGAGCATCTTTACGCCCATTTTTATAGTGCTGGCCACGAGGGACTTTCTGATGTTTGTGTAACTATTATTGATAAGACGGATATTAATAACCCTACTGAACGTGAAGGATTCTGGACTTACAAACTTAATACTTTTACACCTATGGGACTTAATTTGCGCGATTTCTTTTAATTTTAATTTATGTAAATAATTATTTTCTCTATATAAGTGGCTTCACTTCTCTTGTATAATTGACCTGAAGAAGGGGCTAGCCCCGAAACGTTGTAATTGAAGATTAAATAAAGTTCCTCTTAGAATATATATATATATATATATATATATATATATATATATATATATATATATATATATATATATATATATATATATATATATATATATATATATATATATATATATATATATATATATATATATATATATATATATATATATATATATATATATATATATATATATATATATATATATATATATATATATATATATATATATATATATATATATATATATGTATACATACATATATACATATGTATACATATATATATATATATATATATATATATATATATATATATATATATATATATATATATATATATATATATATATATATATATATATATACATATATACATATATATATATATATATACATAATATATACATATATATATATATATATATATATATATATATATATATGTCTGTGCGTCTGTGCGTCTGTGCGTCTGTGCGTCTGTGCGTCTGTGCGTCTGTGCGTCTGTGCGTCTGTGCGTCTGTGCGTCTGTGCGTCTGTGCGTCTGTGCGTCTGTGCGTCTGTGCGTCTGTGCGTCTGTGCGTCTGTGCGTCTGTGCGTCTGTGCGTCTGTGCGTCTGTGCGTCTGTGCGTCTGTGCGTCTGTGCGTCTGTGTGTGTGTGTGTCTGTGTGTGTGTGTGTCTGTGTGTGTGTGTGTCTGTGTCTGTGTCTGTGTCTGTGTGTGTCTGTGTGTCTGTGTGTGTCTGTGTGTCTGTGTGTGTCTGTGTGTGTGTGTGTGTGTGTGTGTGTGTGTGTGTGTGTGTGTATGTGCGTATGTGCGTATGTGCGTATGTGCGTATGTGCGTATGTGCGTATGTGCGTATGTGCGTATGTGCGTATGTGCGTATGTGCGTATGTGCGTATGTGCGTATGTGCGTATGTGCGTATGTGCGTATGTGCGTATGTGCGTATGTGCGTATGTGCGTATGTGCGTATGTGCGTATGTGCGTATGTGCGTATGTGCGTATGTGCGTATGTGCGTATGTGCGTATGTGCGTATGTGCGTATGTGCGTATGTGCGTATGTGCGTATGTGCGTATGTGCGTATGTGCGTATGTGCGTATGTGCGTATGTGCGTATGTGCGTATGTGCGTATGTGCGTATGTGCGTATGTGCGTATGTGCGTATGTGCGTATGTGCGTATGTGCGTATGTGCGTATGTGCGTATGTGCGTATGTGCGTATGTGCGTATGTGCGTATGTGCGTATGTGCGTATGTGCGTATGTGCGTATGTGCGTATGTGCGTATGTGCGTATGTGCGTATGTGCGTATGTGTGTATGTATGTATGTATGTATGTATGTATGTATGTATGTATGTATGTATGTATGTATGTATGTACATGACATCCCATTCTTGAGTTATCAACCACAAAATTTCAGCTATGACGTCATTAGTTGTGCATAGCTGGTTTGACCAAACTGACTCAAACTACTTTGCCGACTTATTCATTCTATAGACCCTACCGTACTTCTGAGTAGTTTGAGCCAGTTTAGTTAACTAATGAGAAGATATAGTTGATTTTCCATTTTATGCTATATGTAATACAGTGTAGTAAAATGCAAATATTACTTGTAATACACCGAAACATGTTCGATTAACATTTAATAGCAAGTGAACTGTTAATTCTGTATGTTTCACTACCCGTTTGTTGTCCCGTTTACAGTGACACCGGAAAATCTGTTAAACAGAAATTAGATTTTCTCCTACTAATCCAGTTAGGAAACTACCCCGAACATATTTCACGATTGAAAAACAGCTCGCTATATATCACGAAATCACTCATCCCGGTTACCGGCCTGATTTCATGTCACGAAAATCTTATTATATACGAGTATTTGAACAAGGCAGAATGACATAACAAAGCAAAATTGGTTACGCTCTTCTGTAAATATTGCACACGGGGTATTTTAAGTAATAGATAAAGCATGAGCGGCCGATCTGTATGGAGATTTACTATCGTACTTGTGAAATAAAACAATAGAATGAAGCTAATTAGTATTCATAACTTGTGATAAAGATCACCAAGAAGGTTAATTACTTTTGATACAGATCACTTTGTCCAAAAGATGATCTTTATCCGGGATTTACAGACTTATACTTGAATGCTACGTTTTGATTGCTTCTGAACCTCGTTAATTATTCATGAATTTCACAATTGGCTTTTTGAATTCATATTATATATATATATATATATATATATATATATATATACATATATATAAACTTGATCAAAAACCTCCCCCAACTTGAGTTATACAACATTTATAAATCTTCAAAAAATAACTATTTAATTAAAAATAATTCTTTTCTACGGCGTCGTTCCCCTATTCAACTTCTTTCGTGCTCAACTAGAAAACTGTAATTTTCTTAGAGTATAAAATATATTAGTAAGGGATATAATCGACAAAAGAATAGTGTAATTCGGGGCAATCTTTGCCTTTTTTACCATGAAAAAGAATAAGGTCAGGATTTTTCCTGACTTTCTAAAAAGTTGTAAAAAAATGAGAACAACACTGTCGAAAGCAAAATTTAATTTGATATGCGAGTCCATCACCCAGCAAGGTTTATCCATGATCCGCGTTTTTATAATCCACGACAGCTTCTTGGCTCGAATCAAGAAGTGAATCTGAAACTAGCCAATCACGAATATGAAACTAGAAAATGCCGGGCGGTTAAACCCCAGAATGGGGATAGTTCTTTGCCGCAATATAGACTTGTTTTAAAGAGCCGGTTTGAGCTTATATATTTTGAAATGACAATTGTTAGAATGTTAGTGTTAAGATATTTTTACAAACAGTTTGTAAGTTGGGTTAAAAAAACTATAAGAAAAAAAACTTAAGTTGAGTAACCCCCCTGATTTTGCGCTTAAACACTCGTTTCACTTCTGGATTTTTCCTATCCAAAAGACAAGTGCTTTGAAAGAAAAATTACATCTACAATTTTTTATGATATTTGAGGATAGGTATATTTGATAAAAGAAGTCAGTTTAAAAAATAAAGACAACTTTCACGAAGCGATTTCGTTGTCGACTTTGTTGTTTACATTCGTGTCCGATAACTAAAGCCGCGTTTCGCTGGCTGTCTCTCTGGATTTTTCCTGACCAAATGGTAAGCGCTAGAAAACTGTAATTTGCATCAAACTATTAGGTATATTACAATAATGGATATATTCGACAAAAGAATCGTATAAACTTTATGCCTTTTGCTAGGAAATGATATAATACTTTCATCGGCGCTCAAAATAACGTGTCGGAAAGTTGTATCAACATTATGTACCACAAGCTTCCCGGATTTTTCCTGACTTTCTAAAAAGTTGTAAAAAATTGAGAACAACACTGTCGAAATCAAAATTTATTCCACATGGGTATATTTGACATATCACCTTGTAATGTTTATCCACGATCCGCGTTTTTACAATCAGCGACAGCTTTTTGGCTCGAATCTGAAACTGAATCTGAAACTGGCCAGTTACGAATACGAAACTAAAAAATGCCGGGGGGTTGAACCCCAGAATTAGACTAGATTTTTTGCGCAATAATAGCAATACAGATTTGTTTTAGGGAGTTTGAAGTTTACATATTTTAAGATGCCAAATGTTGGAATGTTAGTGTTAAGATAGCTATATTACAAATAGTTCATAAGTTGAGTTAAAGTTACTAAAAATAAGAAAAAATCCCGATTGCAAAACCCCCCTGATTTTTTGTTTAAGCACTCGTTTCACTTCTGGATTTTTCCTGTCCAAACGAGTAGTACTTTGAAAGAAAAATTATTTTTTCAATATTTTCCAATGTTTGAGGATAGGTATATTTGATAAAAGAAGTCTTTAAAAGATAAAGATGACTCTCACGAAGCGATTTTGTTGTCGACTTTGTTGTTTACGTTCGTGTCCAATAACTAAAGTCGCGTTTCGCTGGCTGTCTTCCTGGATTTTTCCTGACCAAATGGTAAGCGCTAGAAAACTGTAATTTGCTTTAGGCTATCAATTATATCATAGTTATTGGTATATTCGACAAAAGAATGGCGGAAACCTTGTACATTTTGTTAAGAAACGGATTATATTTTAACGAGCGTTCGAGACAACATGTCGAAACATCGCAAGAGCGTTATGTCTGGTTCGCTATCTGGATTTTTCCTGACCAAATAAAGCGCTCTACAGGCTGCAAAATAGGTTTATCTGAAGCTCACTTTTATGGACATGGGTATATTTGATAAATTATTGTCACCCACAGATGGACTTCGCGGCAATCTACGGTTTTCTACGCAGAATGCACCTCTAGTCTCAGATTCGAATCTGAATCTGAATCTGAAACTGCGAATCTGAAACCGTAGGTCCGACTGTTCAAAAATATCCACAAGCTTTGTCAGGTTGTTCTCTACCAACCAATCTTTTACAAATTCATCGTTTTCCCTTAAACTCATCCATAATGCAGTGTATATTGAAGGCAAAGTTGCAAACTACGAGGAGTCTGACATTCGCACTCATAATTCTTTCCGGTCTAATAGACGAAATCGGAGTTTCGACTGCGCATACAATCTGAGTCGGGATAAAACGTAGTTCATTTATAACATGAGGCTGAAGCAGCTGTAGTAAACATAACATTTCTGATTTCAGAAACTTTTTAATGTTTTGGTATTCGATAAGGATAAAATTTGCTTATCGATTATCCTTGACAATAATCCTAAACGTAGTGTTTAAAAATAATGAACTCAAAACATGAAAAAACAGTCCCAGCCTATGTTATCCCGTTATGCTTTAATAGACACAATGTAATTTGCATAGGGGCCCAAATTGAATAGGAAACTAATTTGCATGTGGGCCTAAATGAAACTACGATTTGGTGTATAGCTTGGGTCAAATCCCCGGGGGTTTTAGAGCACTAGTATAATGTCCGACCCCCTGCTTAGCAGGAAAATTCCCGACCCCTGGAAACACCGTGCAAGGCAAATGTCCCGGAATCTCCGGGGGGTGGTCAAGTCTGGAATTGACTTGTGCATAATACTCAAAATATATTTATTATATGAACTGCTTGGTAACTGGGGGACTCCCCCTTGCATCCTGAAGACTGTCAGGGCTTCTACTTCGTGTACTGAACACAGAATTTTGGAATCAGTTGAATTGTTTCGATTTTAAAAAAATCGTCACTTCATTTTTCAAGGAATAATTCAATTCACGTTTAGTGCAAAATTTAGTGAGGTTTTTAAAAGAATGGAGCAATTCAGTGATTTGAACGGAGCAATTCAATTCTTGTGATTTCAAAACTGTGTCTGGTACAAAATGTAGCTGTCAGTGTGACGTATTCTGTGTCCGGTACACGAAGGAGTCACTGTCTCCGTCAAGTGCTGCAGTGTGGATTTGAGCAATTTTGTGGGTCGTTCCTACTAAAAGGCCATGAAGTTGAATTCTTTGCAATTGTTTTCTTAAAAATAATTGAAATAATTTCACCGTCACAATTTTCTTCAAATTATAGAAGGCTGTTAAACTTTAAATATACTTACTAAACTTAACCGAATAATTATATGACTATAACCAAACTATTAAAATTGTATTAGCTACACACGAAACTGCCTCACCAAAGAGCTAATGACATATTTCTCCAGACCTTCATACTTTGTGATGGCAAAAGCACATTTTGTTGAGATGCGCTGCACAGGTACAAATCTTTAGGTTCCAACTGGGAAGAGCTGGGTCTTGTTGGCAACATGTAGAGGGTTAAGGTTTACAAAGGGACCAACGATTGTGGGGACATACCAGGTTACACAAGCAAAGGTGTGCTTCTGATAAACACCATTGATTGCAACAGAATGTGAAAAGTAAAAGTCAACCAAACCAAATTCTTTTCTAATGGTATCTTGCTTAATGCTGCTATCACTATTGGGCTATGAAGCAATAATTCCTGTTGACCGTTTACTTCGATATGCCATTTTGGAGCCAAATTGACACTGGTATATTGTCACTGATCCATATTTCTTAATTATCCTGCTTAACTTGTCCTGGGAAATGTCTGAATCAGGAAACATTACTTTGTAGACTTGTAAAAGAATAATGATATCATCATCATCCAATATACTTTCCTTGTAATGTGTTGGGAGGGACAATGCACACAAATTATTCCAATTGATTGCATGAATTGGCATCTTTTCATCCATTTGCATATATTCCAGTAAGTTAGAAAATGTCCCAGTTTCAGATTGACATACATGTATAGCATCCACACTATTTCCTAAGGAAGACATTATATCACTGAAAAAGGGAGTGAATGTTTCAGACAATGAAATGTCACCAAGCAGCCTTGAAGTAGCAATTTTTCTCATTAGTTGTAGCTCGACAGACCTATTGCTCGTAATGACACTTCCAATAATGCCATTATAGCGTTCAAAACTAAAACACCAAAAACTATGGATCGGTCCATAGTCTAAGATCACATCTTTCAGGTGGCAATGAAGGTGCATATTGGGAGTTACTGTTTTGTTTCCATAGAGAGCTTGAAAATCTCTGCAGAATTTTACTAGCATACCGTCCGCCCTAGTTATGTCTTCTTGCATAAGCACTGGTTTGCAAATATATTTGCATGCTAATACAAATGTCTGCCAGCACTTTAGATGTTCAGCATGTAATATATCCTTCAGAGCATATAAAGAATATATTAGCGTCCAGTTCTTCCATTGCTTTGCAGTGTATGAACCATGGTTAGATGAGATCTTTTTCGGCAAACGTCCCATATCTGGTGGCACATCCATCTCACCTAATCTTTCTTCAATTTTTTTTTACTTGCTGTTGGGAAAGATGACCGTCGGAAATCCAAAACTTAAAAACATATTTTGCAGTTCCAAGGAAAAGATTGTGCATAGGATCTATTGCACAAAATCTTATAATACCAAAATATTCCAAATCAAGAAGCACACTATAGAAGTTTATGCCAACCTTCTTAGATAGCTTGTTGATTTGTGTCTTGGTCTTGAAGCTTTTAATTTTTTTGGCACTCAAAATCAAACCCAGAATAATCCCTTTCTCGCCAAATGAACCAGGGAATTTCTTCTTACATCTCGAGCATCCAAGTTCTGCACTGTGTCTTTTCAAACCACATAACTTCCTACTTGCTGGAATGTCAGACGATGTACACAACAAGGCTGCCCGAAACATGAGTGGCACAGTACTGAGACTGCAGGTAAGACGTAATCCTCTCCATAGAACTTTCAGTTCAGCAACAACTGGTCTGAGAAATTCATTTAAACTTTTCGGTTCACGACCCATGGAAGGAATTATTCTGACAACAATTACATTTTCCCATTTAAACCTTTCACTGCGTGGTAAGTTGAGAATAACCAAGTACAAAACACCAACAGAGTAATCCTTTCTGTGTTTCATTGGTTGGAAATAGTCAAAGTTTAACATAAGACCATAGTTTCTTGGGGCATTTAGAAAGTCTTTATTTTTAAACTTCCCAAAGTCTTTCCACAATTGACCATGATACACATCAGTTACAACACCACCATGATTCTGATCAGTTCCATTTGATCTCCATTCTTCACATTTCTCGGCAAATCCAGGTTTTTTGACAAGCCTTTCTAGTGCATTGATTATGCTGTTAAAGCAGTAATAATGCAACGGATAAAATTTTGTTACATTGTCTTTCAGGGTAACCTTTTTGACTAGTTGACTGCTACACAAATGACTTTTCCCCCTTGAATAGAGTTTATTCGTACAATGTTTGGCAACACGCTCGCCGTTTACTCAGCCAAACACTCCCCATACTCGTAGCACTTGTAACGCTTTGAGCAGACAACATATTTGGTAAAATCATCCCTATCAAGCTTGAGATACTGCCTTACCATGTACAAGGAGGTGGCGAAAACTGCAATAAGCTCTATAATAATAGTATCTGAAACATGCAAGTTGAGTGCCCTGAAGAACTGGAAAAGAAACTTGAGCAACCATGCCAGACCATTATCACTAATATGATAAAAACTCTGCCAAATAAGCAGAGTACAATAACCACTGCAACAGGGAACTGATAAAATGCAACTTGCCCTTTTTTTGCTTGGGATCAGGAAGGGGTGGAGGTGACAAAATATCTTGATCCAGCAAATCTTCAGGAATATCTGTCCAAAACTCATCTTCCTCTTCTTCCTCTTCTTCCTGCCTTTCATCTTTATCCTCTTCCTCCTCTTCTTCATCTTCATCCTCGTCATTAATTTCATCACCACTTGATAGATCTTCTGAATAATACTGTAAACAAAAGTGCAATTTAATAAAATTATATCCATTGCCAAGTGTTTTATGATACAACCTGCTAAGTAGCCAGGCACTGGTGATTAGCCGTAAAAAATGACCAAACTCATACATGTACATGTATGAAAATGGTAAACTATTAATTTAGAAAATGAAGATGAAGCCTACTTTTGACCAAAGATTCTTACTAATCTTTCGGTTATCCAGATCTGTTCATTTTTTACTCACGGGTGCTACGTAGAAGCATTTGCAAGTCTCTGCAATCACTTGCACATTCCAATGCCATGCATATGAATTGCCGGGCTGCTTTGCACACTAGATTAAACATTGATCAACATATTATATTTGTTCCGTGCCATTTTTTCTACTCCAAGATTCCAGGTAAGGTGATATTTCACCTCAGTTTTGTCTATTTCTATTCAATTTTGTATTGGAATAAACTGTCCGTGCTCACAACTAACTGGCACCATTTTTAATCACCAACGTTGGTCAGCAGAAAGCAGTTAAACACTACTCCAGATAATTTTATCAAAACGTATGACAGGGGAGGCCTATGTGAAGGTAGCTAGGTATGTCTATATTAGGTATAAATCCAGTAGTTTGGTGTGTATACATTTGTCAAATAATTTCATCTTTCATGATGCACATCAATTTTTTTATCTGTTACCTATATTTGCATCTCTGAGTTGCCCTCAAGGGCTCTTTGAGTACATATGTCTCTACCTGACTGCACACCCACCCTCTACAGTATATTTCTATTGGCAAATTTCTTGACAGGTGAAACTTAAAACTATTTTTAAGATATGACATGTGTCGTTTCTTACTATAAAAAGACATATAAAAATTGTCGTCTAAGTTTAAGAACCTTGAGAAATCTGACACCCTGATGTCCCAGAATATACAGGTCTTACGAAGTTCACTGAACCAATGCATAACCAGACTTGTAGCCATAGGGAACTATTCGTGCATGCACATACACAGGGGGAATACACTAGTCAGTTTAAAGCTAGATAAAGTATCGGAATGATAGTTACCTCGTCCTGGTGTTCTTGATCGTTTTCAGATCTTTCATTAGATGCAGAGATTTCATCAAACTCTAAGCTTAAATCTAGGTCAAATTATTAAGAATAGTAAGAATAACAATTAAACTCAGTCTTGATATAGGTGATTTGCAACCAATACCCACCAGACATTCAGAGCACAAAGATATTTTCGCCAAACTTTGCATCAATAAAAAGCAAACCACCTATTTGTAAGAACAAAATAGACGCTACCGGGTATAAAATGTGTAACAAACGTACCTTGGCGATCGTTATTCATATCTGATGAAGAATCGCTCTCAGATTCTGATGAAATACCTTCAGCCACATGGCCCACAACAGAACTTCCACCAGTTCGGGTGAGAAGATTCATATGTCGCCTAAACGTAGACTCAGACACGTAATCTTTGCAATGGGTGCAATATAGATAATCTTTAGATGGTCCTGAAGTCATTTCGCCAAAATAATCCAACTTCTTGATAACCAAGCGAATATAAAATCGATCTCGAGATGCAGTCCGGAAAAGGATAGAAGTCATAGAACTTAGCTGGTGAGAAGACGTAACTTACTAGCATCCAGGTTACCGGCCGCGCGCATGGCGCTGAATTTAATACTTCATTTGACACGCAGTGTAAAGGCATTAAAATGAAGAAAAGGATTATTTTATCTTTAAGTTACCTTTTTAATGCTATGTAAAGGTTAACTTAACGTAACACACTTTTGTTTAAATGGACTATTACACCGCGATAATGTTAAATAAAACCAATTTACTCTTTACTAACATTTAATCATAAGGTTAAATGGTGTAAAGGGACCTTTCGCATTATTTACACTTTTGAATAAACGTAATTAAAATTCCTATTTCGTCCTGTGACAAATGAAACACTAAAACGGCACTTTGTTTTTGCAATTTGGACAAGCAAAATCTCTAAACAGCATTCTTCTTTTGCAAAACGCTCTTTTGCTTTTGTTATTTGAGCCTCCTCGGCTTCCATAATATATGGACTGCATCATTTCAGAGCCCAGATATTGATGTCAGCAAAGTCAAAGAGATGTTTCCAAATTTGTCAGATGATCAGATTTGCAGTGTAACAGAGGGCTGTGGGGCACCGATGCGGACAAAACTGCTCTTTCGCAAATATTCGTTCTAAGTTAATATACGTGTTCTAAATAAATATTAAACAGTGCCATATTCGAAAAAATGCATTTCGACTCATATAAATGCGTTCTAAGTAATTTTAAAATCATTCGAATCGGTTTCAAAAAAATGTATTCCCATTGCCCAAAAATACGTTCTAATTATGATCCTTTGCGGCCAAAAACAAATATGAAAAACAAAAAACAAACAAATATGGCGTCGTCCAATTCACGAAGCGCGTTTTCGAACTTCTTAAGCATTTCGAAGACAATTATTATTCAAATTCAAAATTTTTTTGATGAAGGATCCTTGTCGGATAACGCTGAAGCTTCTTTAGATGCCTTAGGAAGCCTGGGTATCCAGATGGACAACGTTTGTGCAACATTTCTCGTAATCCTTAATAGAGTGGATCCTGGCGATGATCACATGTGGCAGAATGTTTCTGAACTTTTAACAGTTTTAACTCGCATTAAAGAGGACATAAACAACGAGGCAGAGAAGCTAACAGTTGTGGAAACTGTCAACATCGAACACGACATTCCCCAAGAAGCCCAAACCAGTAAAAATGGAGGGCGTCCTCGCTATGAAATCGATGAAGAGCAGGTAGCATTCTTAAGATCAAAGCATTTTTCGTGGTCGAAAATAGCGAAGATTTTTGGTTTTTCTGTCCTTACCTTGCGAAGAAGAAGAAACGAATTCAACACGAGGCAGGAAAACTTTACACGCATATCCGAGGAGGAGCTTTGTGAAGTTGTTCAGAGTATCCGCAATTTAACCAAAAATATCGGACAGTCCCGTATGCTTGGAGCACTGAGAAGTAGGGGACTCCACATTCAGAGATGGAAGGTTCGACAGTGCCTTAGGAAGTTAGACCCAATTGGAACAGCTTTACGAGGGCATGTAGCTGTATACCGAAGAAGATACCGTGTCCCTTACCCAAACTATCTGTGGCACTTGGATGGAAACCACAAACTGATTCATTGGAGATTGATTGTACATGCGTGTTTTGATGGTTTTAGTAGAATGATTATTTATTATTGCGTATTCAAATGGGCAGGCTATTAACCTCGGGAACTGGTCAATGATTTTCTGTCGCAGTGTTTTGGCATCCCATTGCGTCTCTACTGGGAAGCCATACTCAACCTTGCCTTCCGTTTCAAGTACTACACGAGCGGCATGCGTCGGCACTTGTTCCTCGTTTGGATCAGGAACTAATATTAGGTCTTTGTAAACAGTTTTTCCTGCTTTTTCTGCTTTGCGTTTTCTCTTCCTTCCACCAAGCGTCAAAGCTGATCTCGCAGCAGTCGAACTACTCAGGCATAACTGTCTTGCGGAAGAATTAGAACTAGAACCACGTGTAGTTGAAGTGGTTGAACTTGGTCTTGGATCATTTGGCCGTAACGTAGGGAATCGTCTTGCCAACTCATCACTCAAAGAGGTTGTGCGATTCTCTTCTGGTCTTGTCCTATTACCTTCGTTTAGGCTGACACCACTTAATTCTGAGATGCGTTCTAGGGCTTCTTGAATCATTTCTCGGCGAGATGCCGAGATCGCCGAGAAACGTCATCCGCCATGTTGAAAGATTATTTACCATAATTTACGCTGCGAGGGACTTTCAACACGTTTCCCGCGGGAAACACGTAATCCGTGAGGCCGCAAAGGATCATAATTAGAACGTATTTTTGGGCAATGGGAATACATTTTTTTGAAACCGATTTGAATGATTTTAAAATTAGATAGAACGTATTTATACGAGTCGAAATGCATTTTTTCGAATATGGCACTGTTTCTTATTTATTTAGAACGCGTATATTAACTTAGAACGAATATTTGCCAAAGACCAGTTTTGTCCGCACCGGTGCCCCATAGAGGGCTGCACAACGATTGATGAGTGTATTTCAACAATTCTGGATCGTGGTGAAGAACGTACGTTTTGCATGGTCTACTAATTTTTTCTATTAGGCCCCTTCCCTTTAAACCACCATTCTAATAGGCTAATAATAGCCCTCTATTAAGGGCCTGTTTATATGATCCCGGTGTATCGGGATGTCCCGGTTGCCCAGGACGAATTTCATTTGATATTGACAAATAACGAGCATTACACATGTAATTCTCATGAAATTTTATTTATTTATTTATTTATTTATTTATTTATTTATTTATTTATTTATTTATTTATTTATTTATTTATAAGCTTCGCCAGAACAAAATTATAGACAAGACTTAAACTAAAATACACAATTACACTAAAACAAACATAAACATAGACAATGGCAGGGAATACCCACAGAGGCAAAACCTCCAATAACGGGAACCCAGAACAGTAATAAAGGAAAATTAAGAACCCAATAGATAATCAAGTAAAATTAACATAATTAGTAGCAACACGGTTTAGAGGCGACCGTGTTAACCAGACGGCACGAATGACATTTAATACAAACAGTTTTAAAGGTCCTTGGGTCAGAGATATCAAAAATTGTCTTAGTCAGACCAAAATAAAAGTTATATAAGTCTTTTTTGAAGACAGCGACAGATCTGGAGATATCTTTCAAGAAAGCGGGAAGGATGTTCCACGTCCTAGTCACACGGCAAAAGTAACTGGATTGAAATGTTACGGTTTGTCTTAGGAACTGACAGATTTAATCCATTATCAGCACTACAAGATCTTGTAAATCGAGATGGTTTATGGATAGAGATAAGGTTACACAGGACTTCCTTGTTAGTATCAGTTTTTAATAATTTGTAAAGGAATGTAAGATCAAGAAATTCCTGCCAGTACGTTATGGGAATTAAATCGCACTTGGCAAGACGTTGGGAGCAGGTGACATCAGTGTTATAAGGGAGTGACAAGATAAATTTAGTAGCTCGTCGCTGGACTCGTTCTATATGCAAAATTGGACCAACTGTTTGAGGTGCCCATACTTGTGAGCAATATGCAAATTTACTCCGAACCAATGACAAGTAGAGAGCTCGACGGGTTGCCTCATTTTTAGTGAGGTACGCTGAACGGCGAACAAATCCAAGAATTTTGTTGGCTTTCGACACTATACTGTATACGTGACTAGACCACTTTAAATCGTTGCTGGTTATAATGCCAAGATCTTTCTGATTGTTGGTTGATTGTAGTGGATGACCGAGAAGACGATATTGGTAATTTATTTTATGTATGTTCCTGGTTATAGACATTATGGTACATTTAGAAAGATTCAAGTCCATTTGCCAGGTATTACACCAACTACCAAGATAATCTACATCTTGTTGTAAGGACACTGCATCTTCAGTAGTCACAACTTTCCGGTAAAGTTTGGTGTCATCCGCAAAAAGAGCAATTTTGGAATAAATGTTTCTGGTTAAACGTAATACCTCTGCCTAAATTAAAATTTATAAGTAGAGGGACTGTTACAGTAAGATTTCACACTGATAAAGGTGAAGTAATACGAGCAACAAATTGCGCTGCAACATTGTTGCGTTGCAACCTTAAGTTTATTTCATTGAAATTTACAGGAGATAATCCCAAAGAGAAGGCCAAAGAGAAGACTGATAACTTTGAAGACTTGACTGGTATGTTTAAGCTCTAACGACAATTTATACAATTTGCTTATAAAATTTATTTATACAGTGTGTACCACACTCACTAAGGGACCTATCCGTACTGTATTTCTTCAAGTACAGTATTACAGTAAGCAGCGCAAACTATAAATAAGAATCTGCTAGCCAATGCGAGATGCGTAAAGTGTGGTTCAGGCAGAAATATTGGGTACAAATCAAGCTACCAGCATATGTCATCTTTGCAAAATCAAAATGGGCCAACTACATGTAGATTATAGTATGTGAGCAGTATCCCCCCCCCCCCCCCCCCCACACACACACACACACACACACACACACACACACACACACACACACTCTGGAGACCAAAGTGATGCCGCTGGTCCGCCTCATTAATTATTCCACTTATTATTTATGTATACGTAATCATCCTCAGACCATCTAACCCTAAATTTAGTATTCATTTTATAGCGGCGTGTCACGTTATTAACGCCTAAACCTAGTCTTCCGGAACCCCCTTACCCTAGCTGTTACTCAACCCCCGGTGTTCACTACGTCATAACCGATGACTTTCCGTAGAGTTCCCGACAGAGCACATAATGTCGTCATCAAAAGACCCTCGACTAAGGGGCCGATTACATGGACATTTTCAGCCCGGACTGAACTAAGCTTGCGTGTGAACGGTGTCGATCGTTCATTACGCAGCCGCAAAACAAAAATTCTTCGAATTCCTATGTGTTATTGATTAAAATTCTGGTTTCAGCCCGACTTGAAATCGCTCATGTAATCGCAATAAAAACTCAGTCAAATTTAGGCATCTGACTTTAAATTTATGTTGTTGGTCTCTTCATAGCCTTTTTTGTTACACTTTAAGGACTTCCTGCTGAAAGAATGATGCAGCATTTCAGACGCAAGGTGGTGAAATTTGATCAGGCAGCATACCCAATAACATTTAACCGTTCGAAGAAGAAAATTAAAGAAATTGCTAGAATTTACAAAAATGCAGACTCAATGTTGAACAGATCTCGTGTTGTTTACTTTGTATCTGACAGCGGTGATCAAGAGTTTGAGGAAGATGCAACTGATGTGGGGGGCCCCCAAAGAGAGTTTTTTTCTATTGTTCTGGAAACGTTGTTGAGTTGTACTGACCCTCAGTTATTTGAGGGTGATGATGGTTACAAGGTCAGTGGGTCTTACAAGGTTTTTACACTATGGCTGGACAGGCAATGGCCCATGCCATTTCTCATGGTGAGTTTATCGTTGGATTGGCTAAGCCAGTCGTGGTACTCAGGGGCGGATCTAGAGGGGTGCGCGAGTGGCTTGAGCCACGGTCAGATTTTCCTAATTATTCCAAATTAAATAATATAATTGATATTTCAAAAATAAAAAACTATTAATAACAAAAGGATAGTTGACGTAAGAACGACATTAGCCACCGTAAAAGTACTAAACCGATTGTCAAAATAGCAGCGGATTTTCGCGACCTTGACAAGCAGTTGCACCGCAATCGGTCTCAGGTAGTTAGAAGTCCGAGAATGTGGCGAGAGTGGCCGAAAAAGTTACCGAACGTGCTACGAATTCGCTGAAGAAATTGGAGAACACTTCTGCTAAATTCAGTCACGGTCAGCGGAGAGATCTGCTAAATTCAGCCACGGTCAATGGACCATTAAGGAGTGCAAACCAATCAGAGAGCCAGAATAGAGTGGCTGAATTTGGCGGGAGCCACGGTCAGCCACCCTTGCCATATCTTGTTACAATTTTATTGCGAAATAATGCAATCAAATCGTCGGCTCCGGTAGTCGGTAGTGTACGTCAGTCTGTCTTGCCTGGAGTTCTTCAGAATGATATTAAAGAATGGCTGCGCGTATGGAGGGACAATGATTGTGCCTGTGACAGATAGTCGAAATACTAGATGATAAGTTCACAAGAAAATTAAGGAAGAGATGTTGGTTTCTTTGGTTTCTTTATTTATAGTACGAGTTCCTCTCTACTAAAATCGTTGATCGTCAGACGCCAGTTACTATAATAAGACTGTGGTGTTTATACTCAGACTATATAAATCTTTAAAGCATTGATCAATTTGAAGAACAAGCATGAGATCAAACCGAGAGCCGCGACCTCTCTCTCTCTCATTACATTGTTTAACGAATCTATTTACTAACTCAGTTTACATCTTCTGGCTCTCATCAACTCCATTGTTGTTATTCTCGCTTTATCGAGGGAAAGAGTCCGAAAGACAGTATAAAACGTAAAGGGACTCCATTTCCTGATCTGGAGTCTGACAAATGCTAGCTGATACCTATAAATTGTTAATATTAATATTACACTAGCAGGGTTGCTTTGATTATTCTTGTTTCAAGTAAAAATTGGCTGGCATTAGACAGAATACTCAATAGAATTCTAAATAATGACCAAAGGATACCCAGCCGCTTGACTGGTTATGTCACACAAAACTCGTTAAACATACATTACGATTCATATTGGATCAACTACTCCTAAACATTTTATTGAATAATTAGAAGATCTTGGCTTGAACTTAAAGAGAAAAGAAAAATTTTGATTTGAGTAAAATTTATACAAAGATCTCGGTGAAAAACATGTATAAAGCGATCCTACAATATGACTCTAGATCTCTCAAAATGCAGGAAATGCGTTTTCAGTTACTCTAATTTTCAAAATTTTCCGGGGGGCATGCCCCCGGACCCCCCTAGATTGTGGGCCACGGTCAGAGTTTAGATGTTGTACTCCCAACTTCCCACAGTTCATATGAAGAGTTTATAAAAGTTTTGGATTCAGTTATCAAAATTCAAGGCAAAGGGTATGGAAGAGCATGACATTTCGCTGTTAAAAGTTAGTCAACCATTATTGTTGCATTGATATTGTGACCCACACATGTACTGTAATATTATGTTTAAGCTATATGTCGTGTTCCCGTGAAAAGCAATACTGTAATAGACCTTTCTATAGTACATGTACATGGTGGCTAGGATTCATGTGTGTCGCACTGTGATTGGCTGCTTAATAATTTCGGACAAAGTCAATAAATATTTTGTGAACAAGATCACTACATGCTATTCACAAGAACTTCTGTTACTGTTAATTCTCAAGAGCACCAAGAAGTTTGAAGTGGGCCAACGTAATTTCTTGTATTTGCATAACATTTGTTCCAAATAAATGGGATGCATGCATGCTAATCTAGCAAATCGGCATCTCTATTTAACGGAATCGACGGAATCAACGGAATCTGCCGGAAATTTGGTTAATCGCTTACTAACAAACGGTTAATAAAATAAATTTATTCACGTTTATTAGCTGAGACTGAAACTGATCTGTCGTCGATATTTCAAGTAAGGTTATTGGATTAGACATATTAGGTACATATATACGCGTAATTGTTGAAAGAGATTTTATATTTTTTATTGCTATGATTGCGCAAATATACGTGTCTCATACTCTCATTTCAAACTTACTAAGGTCTACTAAGTGTTAAGGACACAACCTGTGGGTTGATTAACAGTCAGAAAAGCTTGGTTAAATCTAAAAAGATAGACGTAAATAAAAAAATCAGGGGTCTTAATTTATAAGGATATAAATACACAAGTGCTCTGTCTGCTGAACTCTCATTCTTTGACTCATAAACACGGGTGTTTTTATTAAGACGATTACATTTAGCGTTTTCCACACGTATAGGTACTATTGCGTCATTTGCTATGATGCTTAATTAAAAATCGAAAATCTTTTTCTGTTAATCAACCCACAGGTTGTGTCCGACTTAACACTTACTTAGTAGGCCTTAGTAAGTTTGAAATATGAGACACGTATATTTGCGCAATCATAGCAATAAAACAATATAAAATCTCTTCAACAATTACGCGTATATATGTACGTAATATGTATAATCCAATAACCTTACTTGAAATATCGACAACAGATCAGTTTCAGTCTCAGCTAATAAACGTAAATAAATGTATTTTATTAACCGTTTGTTAGTAAAAGATTAACCAAATTTCCGGCAGATTCCATTAATTCCGTCGATTCCGTTAAATAGAGATGCTGCTAGCAAACGGCTGCTCAAACAACGAACTGAATCAACTTCTGAAAATTTCAGGAAACACAACAATTAAAAGGAACCTTATCGACTGTGTGATAACCGAGTAAATATTCTTCCACTCGCATCTAATTAAAATAACTCAGCGAGCAAAAATGCACTGCGTATATTTTTTTAAATATATGCAAAGGTGTGAATATATTTGAATTGCTAATCCAGTCAGAAACATGGGGCTAACTCAATCATAACTTTAGAAACCAAACGATGCAGTGTAAATATTTCATGTTCATTATTTGTTTGACTAATTGTGATACACAAGGCAATACCATAAGGCTTTTTTTCGACAATAAAACATTTACATGTAGTCAGCGGTGACTCCGTTTCATTATGAATAAGGGACCGGTCATTATTTATGGCGGGGGTTGGGGCCGAAGATAAACTATTTTGACACCAATCTCGTACCCAGCGCCTGCGATCCTTTTGGTCAGTACCAAGGAACGGAGGCTCTGGGAAACCCCGATGAAACTCGGCACCTGATTGGTTAGTTCAATCAATCTCGACCCAGCAATAAATAACAGTGAAAATTAAAATTCTGTGGACGTTGCTAACCTGTTTAATTGATTTATCAACGTTCTGTAACACATAATTATAAACGACAAACCCAATATACAATTGAACACATGAAATAATTCAAAACAGTGAAAATCCCGATAATTTACAAGTTAAAACTATTATTATTGTCGCTTTGTCGCCAAACAACATCTGCCGTCTGATTCGTCTCGTATTTATTCGCAGTTTCGTTTCAGAACTTTAAAAATAACATTAGAGAATGCAAGGTCGATATAATTTAGCCAAAATTCCTGACAGAAAGTACAATATTCCTTACCTGAGCAGCTGAGCGACGGCCGACGCGGACAAATAAAACCTACGGCTCAAATCGTTCGGTCAACGATTAGGAGAAAAGCAAAGAATGGCCATTCTTACACGAAATGCTTTGTCGAGAGCCTTGTAAAACATGTTGATTTTATTCATCGGTAAACAATATTTCCCTGGTCTTTGGACTAGCGAACGATCATCAACATGACAGTTACAAATTTATATGAGGAACTGGGAACCAGAGGACTGGGACCAAAGACCCCGATTTGGGGACTTTTTCATCGGAGTTTCCCAGAGTCTCCGTTCCTTGGTACTGACCAAAAGGATCGCAGGCTCTGGGTACGAGATTGTTTTGACACCCAAAAAATTTTTTACCCAATGAAATCAAGACCAGAAATTCAAACTACCCAACCATGTATGTGTAAATAAAATCTTTTACCCAACCCAAGGAAAAAATATTCTTATAATTTAACATACTGTACCGTAATTTCACTGTAATTCTGACAAAGCCCAATTTCCAGCATACCGTCCATAATGTGTTTGAACAACAAGAGGAACTGGATCAACAGTTTGTAGGTGTTCACTTTCATGTTCATCTCCAGTCTCACTCTCTGATCCAAATTCTTCCAAAATAAGGTCCTGGTCACTTTCACTATCACTGTCAAGGTCACTGCCCATCTGGTCTTTGTGTTGCTGTTCTTCAGTGAACCTGGCATGACTCTTCCGTAAGACATCAGCTGTGATTGCATTCAATTTATCTTTTTTCTTCCCTTTCTTGTTCAACTTGTTTTTGTCAATGTACTTATCCAATTCTTGAATCTTTAATTTGTTGATTTCTCCTTGTTGTACCAGGTCGAGCCAGTTATACTCATCATACGTTTTCCCTTTCCTTTGATTCTGCTCTTTCTCTCTTGCTCTTGCTTGAATTCCCTTTGCCGATTGCAGGCTTGTAAGATGTTCTATGGATGCAACAACATATTCTCTTTTTACATAGAATGTTTCCGAAAATTTTGTGACCTCATCTTGTTGCTGCAAGGAAATCTTGCCACCCTGAAACAATTTTGTAATGTTAGCTCTTGGTTGCCAATCATCTACATGTCTAGCAGCACCACTTTCTGTGCATGATGGTGTAACTGCCACAGGCATATAGTGAAATGGTCTCTCAGAGTCTGGGACAGGCTGGGGTACCTGTGCATAGGTGAGCTTGTCCTTGTCCGTGTTGACAAATGGGGGTGCCCTGTTTTGAAAAGCGAAGAAGAGTTCAACTGCTTCGTCGAATGCAAGAAAACTACAGTCATATTTCCTGCCATCTTCTGCCACATAATCCGATTTTAGCAAGTCAAAAACTGCCAAAAGACCTTGGATCTTTTGTTTCTTTTTTTCATTTGATTATAAGTGACTTTCTTGTAGTAACTTTTCGAGAACTCGCCGATTATCCTTTACAGAACACGGCTGTAATGACTTGCACAGATGATCACTAAAGCGTGCTTGTCGAATTAAATCAGCTCTTGCATCATTCTTTGATCTCAACACAGCTGAACGTAATTTTCTTGGTCTGCCAATCTTTACAGTGATCTTTACTTGCTCATCCATATGTATTTAAGTAGAATTACATATGGCCTCTTCACGCGGCCCTGGGACACTGCCTGGGAACGAGGTTGTCTTCACGCGTGAAATAAAATCAGAAATTGGGAGTCGAGACGAGTATGGACCGGGTACCAAACATACCAAACAATGATTATCGATCATGCCATCATGGCGGCTGGTGAAAACGAATTCGAAAGCTTTCTGAAGTCAATTGATCTTGCTAAGGAATATTTGGAACGATTTAAGGGGACTGGTTTCGACGACATTCGTTTAGTCAAGTCACTGGAATCGGAGGGACAGCGGCAGATGCTTGATCTGGTGGGTTTATCAGCGAAACCAGGACATCTGTTGAAGTTCAAGAAGGCTGTAGCTGCATATTTTCGCAGTCCAGACGACACGGGTGTATTAAACACATCAACACAACGAATTGATAATAGTGTTCCAAGCACCGTACCTCAGAAGACGGTTCAAAAAAGTAAGTGTTGTTGTCGTTGTATCCTGTGTGTTCCTTACATGTATTAAAAGCCTTTCAATTTTCATGATTCATCCTCACGTGTGTCAAACATAACTTAAATTAATGGAATTTTCGTAACGTGCTGGGCATTTTTAATACTATTTAATAACTTTCAAAATATATCAAAAGAATTTAAAATAAATATATATTTACTTTTAAATTTATTTTTAATAGCCATTTCACTGATTGGTGGAAAATTTGTCCTGGGTGGGAATGCCAAATCCAAAGAAAAGGAACCCTGGGAAAAGTATGTGACACCAAATGTGAAATCTGAGAGGCTGACTTATCACAACAACTTGACTAAGCAAATCTACCTATCAGCCTATACTAGTAAGCAGTCTGGATTCCAAGCTTATTTAAATGGTCAGCGTCGGTTTCGCTGGGGAATTGAATGCAGCCTACAAAAACTTGAGAAGGTTGTATCATCATACAAAAATGGCCAAATCCCAAAAGAGAATATAGACTGTGCAAGGTACAGGGAATTTCCAGAGGATGTGAAGATGGTGGATGTGAGTAAGAGCCAAAGAGCATTGGACAACATTACGACAACAATAAAAACAATAAATGAGGAAAAAAGTAAGCTGGTGAATAGGTAGAAGGAACTATATGGGGATAATCTAGAGCTGAAGAGTTGGGCATGCAATGAAATTGCTTTTATTCAAGCCAAGACAATGCAGGCAGAGGAAATGCTTCAGGAATCTGAGCATATTGCTCATGACATTGAACATGTAAGCAATCAGTTGAAGAAGAGATTTGATTCAGCCTCTGTCAATGAAAATGAGAAAAAAAGAAAAGCAAAAAGAGCCAAAGAGCAAAGATCAAAGGCAAAGAAGAAGAGAAGTGATGTAGCTAAATCTAAAGTGACCTGTCTAAACAAGGAAAGTCACATGTCAAGTGATGAGGATATTCCTATTGACATTTTAGATGATGAACTCTGAACTGTTTTTTTCATTTTACTAATAAATTGGGCAACTTTTAAATGTGCTCATGAAAATATTTTTACCCACCCTTAAAAGAAGTAAATTTTTTTTTACCCAACCTTTTACGTCTTAGAATTTTTGGTTACCCAACCATTTTCTCTTCGGCCCCAACCCCGGCCATAAATAATGACCGGTCCCTAAGGAAAACAAGTCACCGTTAATATTTCATTTTAAGCGTTAGAATAAATAATCTAAAGATTAGCATATTATTAGAATGCCCAGGAGAACTTGAGAGTAGTATATTTGTCATCAGGATTCTATAGTAACATTCCTTAAGAATATCATTTGATTCTGCAGTAGTGATGTTGTTCATTTCAGTCTGTTTGCAACACTTGTCACTAGCCTATGTGGAAAGGTCTATTACAATCTACGTGTGCCCTACAGTAGACAATATACAGTACGTATACTGTATGCATGGTGTAATGACACTAAGTCAGTTGCGTTGATTTATTTGAGCATGCCATTTTATGCTGTGTTGCAGCCAAAATATTTAATTTCTGGCACACTTTAAATACATGTATAGCGGTTTTAAATAGCGACCACTAGATTTCACACGTTTTTACAAATGTTGTTTTTGATGCATGGTCATCAGAAAGACAAAGTAGGATATTCCTTAGTGTGTTATACTTTATTGGTATTTTGTTTTGAAAGTAGATAAAAATTCTATATGGACAATTCACATTACTATTATTCAAACTAGCTATCGTACAACAATGGTGTTCAATGACAAATGAAAAACAAAGGTAATTTGCAATTGTAATTACACATGCATGTATATCTGATGGTCGTGAATCATGTAAAACGGTTCACAGGGCGAAAAGATGGATTTGCACTAAATTTGCTTCGTAGCAAATTTAGTATACTAAATTTGCAGCGATTTGCAATAGTTGCATTTTCGAATTTGCACAACTTCAAGTTTGCAACAGGTTTGCGCATGAATTTGCTACGTCGCAAATTTGAATATCAAATTTGCACTAGATTTGCACGCTAGGCAAATAGAATGCAAAATTAGTTGTAAATTTGCACAAATTTGCTACGTTGCAAATTTAGTACAAATTCAGTAATAAATTTGTACTAAATTTGCAACGTAGCAAATCTGTGCAAATTTAATACTAATTTTGCATGCTATTTGCCAAGCGTGCAAATATATTGCAAATTTGATATTATACTATTCATTTTCACTAATAATTGCCTTTTTAAATTTTCACCAACAGTTAAGTTTGCTATTTGCGTATATATATATATTTGGTATAAAATATGTAAAATTTTACTAATGAATTTGCTCATGTCAAATTAAAAAGCAAATTTGTAGTTCAATTTGCACAACTTTCCCACGGTTGCAAAAAAATAGAATTGAATAAAATTCAATCAATCAATCAATCAATCAATCAATCAATCAATCAATCAATCAATCAATCAATCAATCAATCAATCAATCAATCAATCAATCAATCAATCAATCAATCAATCAATCAATCAATCAATCGTGAATCAATCGTGAATCAATCACTAAATCAATTAATCATTCATACATACATTCATTCATTCATTCATTCATTCATTCATTCATTCATTCATTCATTCATTCATTCATTCATTCATTCATTCATCCATCCATCCACGCATCCTGTTGTACGTAGAACTTGCTGATGGAACCAGACTCAGAAGAGGACAGAAGCTTCGCTTCAAAGATGCCATGAAAAGACATATGAAGGCTGCTGGGATTGATGTGAATAAATGGGAAGAAACTGCTCAAAATACCATTAATAGGTACAGCCTCTGACCCAGCAACTATCCCATCAGCATGGTAATTTATTTCGTCAGATAATAAATACATAAATTACGTTATTTGTTTACGGGGGGGAATAGAAGGATCCCAGCCATTCTCGATCCCAGACCCATTCGCGGGTGCGAGATGTTCCCGCGTTTTACAATTGGATTCGATGACGATGGCGGATGCAGACATGGAAGAGAATAATTTACATGTAACGGAAGACCAAATTCAATCGTTGGTCCGGGGGATTGTTGGTGAATTATTTGTCCCAGACAATAGACCTAGGCAAGGTCAGCAATTTTCTTCTGTTGAAGAGGAAAAAAGCCACCGATTTCGCTTGCCGAGAAGAGCTGATAACGATGATGCCAATACGCCATCGCCGTCGACGCCGAGGGAAAAAATAAATATTTAGAATGTCTCCAAAAAATAAATATTGAGAACGTCTCCAAAATCATCATGTTCAATCCTGGTCGCACTTCCAGCATTTTTAAAGTATAAATGGTCCTGCTATTAATATTCCGTCGACTTCGTCTACGATTTCAAGTTTAAATTATAACAGCCCAATACAACGAAATAGTGCAGAAGAGCCATCCAATCCAATGGTAAACTATGGATTGCAACCAAGATCTGGTCCTGGACCAACGAGGCAACGTGGTCGGTCTCGAAGCAATCCTCGACGCCGTGCAAACGGAAACCGTGCCCATGGAAATGGCAAAACTGGCAAAACTCCTGACAGGAACGAATATTTCCTTAAAGATGTTTGCCTGCTTCCCTCTCCCAGTTACAGCAAGGTACCAAGGCGTGAATCTAAAGTCGACCTGCAAAAACGTGCATTATATATTGACGCTTATACGTTCGACAAGAGATGGGACGAAAAGACGATTCGCCAAAATGTATTGCAGTTGTTCTCAGCTAAATTAAAGGACGAAACAAGGTTAGTGAAGTATATGTTATTCACGAATGACTCTTTCACTGGGTACATAATTAACATAAGAAAAACTTAACCCTTTCAACCTCAATTAGGGACCGTTCGTTATTAACACAGGAGGGGGGCTGGTGAGAAATAGGGGGGGGGGGTCATATTTTTCTTAAGAGAAATTTTAGGGGGATGTAAGAATATTTCTGGTGTTTGAGGAGGGGCTGTGAATATTTTATAGAATTATATCACAGTTTAAACATACAAGAAACAACCCCACCGTTTTATAACAATTGCTACTTTAATAAAACATGGACTATAAATTAAACTTTTAACAAACATGAGAATGTACAGAGATGGGAATGTGCAAAATGGCGAATGGTTGATGAGTTAGCAGAGACAAGATTGTGCTTTAATTTTATTATTCTTGTGACCAGTACGTGCTAAAAAATAAAGTTTATATCTTGTGTACATAGTGTAAAGTAAAAAAACTAAGAAAGTATCTCTATATTTTCTTGGACCAGTATGGAAAAGGGGGATGTTAACTTTTTACACCATGATTGGGGGGATGTATGTTTTTCATTACACTTCGGAGGGGGGAGGTATATTTTCTTATTGCTTTTTCCGGTGCACACCAGCCCCTAGCTCCTGTTTTAATAATGAATGATCCCTTACTGAATCGAGGGGGAAATCACTCCTGAAAAAGTGTATGAGATAAAAAAATCATGTAATTTGTCCATGATCTTTTTAATTTTTTGTGCAATGTTTTTTGTGGTTTTTTATTTTTTTGAAGGTGTACCATATTTAAACCAGTGATTCGCCCCTCAAACTGAATAGCTGATAAAAACGTTCAGATTTGGGTTTCGCATACATCCGCCATGCATAACTGTCCAATTTTTCTAGTTCCAGAGGTATGCCCTTTGCCAGCATTGCTTGCACCGAACATGTGCTTCAGGTACAACTGTTTTGCAAAACTATGGATTTTGTTGGCTTGGACTATAACCTCACCAATCATGGATACAATTTTCTTTTTTTATTTTCCAGCAATAAAATCAATTACAGTTTTTTATTGGATAAGGATGTGTAGATTCTCTTTGAAGGTTAAATGTAGTCTTTAGATTAATTTATATTTCTTCAATTTAATTTTAGTTTTGAGTTTGTAAAAGCAACTGGAACTGAAATTGTGCCAGTTAACTTACCAAATGACCAGAAAATAACAGGGAGAGTTGTTAAACATATATCAGCAACGGGGCAGTTTATGTTCGCTCGTGTAACAATATTGAGGTAAAAACTGGGTCCATTTTGATTATGTTGTAGAATAAACTTTTCGAAATAAAATTTGTGTATTCCACAATACTCTATATTTAATGTTTTGTGGATGCGAGAATACAAGATGGTTGTCTTTTCTGTTTGGTTTGATCAGTTAAATTTTTCAGTCATACACATTGCCAAGCACTTGACATTATTTTGTTCAAACTTAAGACCCTAGCTAGCTATGTGTACAGTATAGTACTGATTTGCGATAAATACAATTACATGTACAGTTTCCCTAACCATGACAAAATTTTTTGAGACAATACAGTGACATTTAGCATAATATATCATTGAACATTAATGTGGAACCTTAAATATGTGAAGATTACCCACTGTATCTGATAAAAAAAATAAAACAAACTTTCATTAAAAGACAATCCTGAGCAGCAGGAAATCTTTACAAATAATAAGGTATTCCATATTCAGTTTTGACTTGGTCATTGCTCCTGTATGCAGATGAAAGACTCAGAATACCTTAGTATTGCTCTGCTTAAAACAAAGTAGTACCTGAATGTCCTCTAGGTAAGCAGTATGGAAGTGAATGAATCATCAAACCTTGTGGGAGTTATTTCTACATATCTCTTAACATATTTATGTTTAAAGATGTGCCATACAAGATAACATAAATTTACAGTTAGTAACTGTAGTTCTTTGTGTATTGAGAAACAGAATGTCAACATAGTATTTATTGCATAGCTTATGACTGCTTCTGCTCAAGTTGTAAAGCTGCTACCATCAGTTTATTATTGATTGATTGATTGATTGTTGTCAACAATCGATTAATATCGATTGTAGACTTGGATTATATTGAATAAATCACAACATGCCCACAGTGGTTTGTCCCTTCAAAGGTGTGAATTAAAACAAGTTGTGTTTCTCATGTGATCACAACAACAATGCCATCTCTGCATTTTTTAATTCCAGAATGAAACTTATTCAGGTATTATGCATATGCATGGTTGTCGATGATCCAATTATTGTAAAGCCAAAAATTGTCCCATACATGGAAATAGTAATTCATTAGTTCTAAGCTTTTTGTAGTGCATAAAAACAGTTCATTATATAGTTACCTGATCTGTTCTGGGTGGCTCCTCTTCTTAGATTGATTATAGCTCAAGTGAAGATGAGGTAGATGCAATGTCCTCAGACATCCGCAAGTATATGCCATCAGGATCTACAGCTGTCAGACCATCTACATCCTCCAATATAAAGGTATTCCATATTCACTTTTTGATTTGATCAGTACACATATGAGAAGAGTCCAGCATATGGAAATAGTATCTTTAAGTATGTCTAGCCAATAATTATGGAGGGGTATAGCCAGGATTGTGTAAGAGGGCATCCAAATAGCAAACATGGGGCAAAAGTGCTACTAGAGTACTAGTGATGTCATACTTCCAGGGTCTGGCCCAGAAATGTTTTGAATTTTGGGCCCCTAAAAGTATGTGGAGGGCTCTTTAACCTACTATTATCAACCCTGTGGAACTTGCTTCAGATTGACATATCTATGTTTATAGATGTGCAATATTAAAGAAACAACACATACTGTTCCAAGCTATTCCTTATACTCTAATAAAGGCCTTAGAAATGACGTAAAAAATACGAAAACATCGTAGAGAAAACAATAGCTGATAGGCGTCGGAGTGTTTGCTCAGCTATTTTCATGCCTCATGCATAGAAATAGTAATTCACCAGTTTTAAGCTTTTTGTAGTGCAGTACAACTCTACAGAGAAATGTTACACTAGTACAGTACATCACTTGCCTGATCTATTTCTATTAATACCTGTAGATTGAGTGTATCTCTAGTGAAGACGAGGAAAGTGTAACATCCTCAGGCATCCGGAATTTTATGCCATCTGTTTCTACAACCAGACCATCTACATCCAGTGCAGCTTTGCCAGATGTGACTTCACTGAACAACCAGGTGCAAACACTATCCGAAATGTTTCCATCCCTAGACAGAAGAGAAATTTCTAACATTCTCCAGGAAAAGAACATGGATGTTCAAGAGTCAATTAATGCGATTCTTGGTGCGTCAGGTATGTACAGTTGTTTCATTCCCTGTTCTTGCCTTCTTTGTATTGCTCAAGTAGAGTAAACACAATTGGTTTCATAGTTTTACTCTATTAATTTATTCTATAATTAATAATCATTTTCATTGTCATAATCACCAACTTTGCTTCAACAACTGTGATAATGACCATATTATCAACGATCACCATTGGCCATCACCACAAACATCACCCATCATCTTGGTGTTGTCAAGGTTGTAATTGACAGGTACAGCCCTCAAAAATGAGGTCGGTATTCTTTTAATGTCAATTACCTGGCACCAACCTTACAGTACAACCTCAAAAGTCACCTAATTTTTGCCAACTTTAATCAAGCTCATTTCAGCGGTATAAGTTCCCTTTTTAGCTGTGGATGGCAGCTCTAGAAGTGGTCGTGTTCGTTATGTTCCCGTGATTCAAAAGTCAGTACACAAAATTAAATTTAACTGTACTGAATACTACCAGTTCATTCATGGTCAGAAAAATGGATATGTCTTCAGGCCAGTATTTAAATAACATGAGTCGTGGTCCCAGTTTCCCAAAAGACCAAAAACGTTTTTTTCCTTATCTGCATTAACCCTTTGCCTATATCACCTGGGTTTCCCTCTGCTGAATAACATCGTCTGGTGTTAGCCAGAATAAAAAAAACGGGGAGATTATGGGCTCGAGATTGGAATAAAACTATAAAGACTCAAAAGTCCCATCGGTAGATAAAGGGTTAAAAAAAAAAAGAAACCTTGAATATCTTTGAAAATGATTGAAATTTAAAATGAATTAAATTCAGTTTATGGAAAATATCAATTTCGAATTAAATATCAAGGGTATTTCATCCAGCATCCCAGAATTATTTGTAAAACAATTCAGAATTTCTACTTGAAAAGTCCTTGAGTATATGTCATTCATAAAATTATTTATCTATTTATGAACAGTATAGCCAGTTGTCCAGGACATAGCATTGACACAAAATAGTAAGGACAGCATTGAAGAAGGAACAGATACAGATGATACAGATACAGAAATTTTGTTGAACTCACCCCTGTCATCTACTGCAGTATTTAGGAAGAATGGCAATGCCTGCAAAGATTTGTAACAGCTGCTCTTACACGATTCCGAGAGGAGCTGGATGTTCATATCAACCGAAATACAGACATACTGCAACAAATATTGAGAAAATATAAGAACCCAGCATTCGATATAACAAAGCCTTTGAATGTATGTTTTGTCGACGAGCCTGGGTTAGATGCAGGTGAAGTAACACGAGAGTACTTTCATCTATTGATGCAAAGGTTGCAGATACCAGTTGGTTCATTTATTTATTTGAAGGTGTAAATGGGCACCTGCTCCCTATTCACAACTACGATATTATCTCGGGAGGATGTTCGTCCTTGTTGGGAAAATGATTTTGCACGCCATTTTAAACAACTGCTCAGGAATGCAAGGATTATCCAGAGCAGTAATTGCCTACCTTTCAAGTGGTTGTCGTGATGCAGCTGTTGAACACATCACATTAGCTGACATTCCGGATCCCATTATTCAAGAAAAGCTAGATAAGGTTGGTTTCATTTTAGGTGTACCACTTGTGTTAAGATTCTCTTATACACTTAACAGTTATACCGTAACCATGAGCTCAAGTCGTACATGAGCTCATAGCCAACGAGGCACATTAAGCACTGAGTTGGCTAATTGTTTGTATATGAAGAGACAGACAAAATTACAGTGATACCAGAAACCTCCAAAAATAAGCCCTCCCGTACGAAAAGCTGGGGTCGAAAAGCTGGGGTCTGACATGGTGAAAATCTGGTTGGAATCAGGCCAGAAACGAATTATCAGAGCAAAAATCAAGCGTGACAAAACTAGACATCTACTTAAGGCGATCAATATTTAAATTGGCCTGTAGGGGGTATGCGCGTTTGAAATTAGCTGTTTATAGATTGGATGGTTGACCCGCTGCGCAACGCGAGCCACATGAGTACATGGCTTTTTCAGGAAACAAAGGAAAGCGAAAGTAAATACAACCATTCACTGTGAATCAACGAATCTGTATTAATTAAAAAATTAAGAAGTGTATTGTTTTTGTTTGAATAGGCCTTATGCGGGTTTACGTCACGCTTTTCTTCCCACCACCAAGCCTCGCTTTGGTGCTAGCTGTTCTCTTAACACCAAAGCGAGGCTTGGTGGTCATAACAAAAGCGTGATGTAAACCCGCTTGTTCACTAAGTGAACAAGTAAATAGATAAATAAATAAATAAATAAATAAATAAATAAATATTAAATAAATAAATATTAAATAAATAAATAAATAAATAAATAAGTAAATAAGTAAGTAAATAAATAAGTAAATAAATAAATAAATGAATGAATAAACAAAAGTAAAATAAAATAAATAAAAAATAGAATAAAGGCAGTATGAATATTTACAACAGTCCATTAGTCTCCCAAGTCTCTCAAAATTAAATTCAATTAAGTTAAGCGCGTTCCATTTCCAAATTTAAGTCATTCTTTTAAGATTCTTCCCTCCAGGCAAAGAAGATGCTATTGATTTAACAACACTATGTGCACGCTTGATTTATGAAATGGATGATACTGACCGAAATAATGAATCTCAAGCCTATTTCAATGCATATCTTTCTGAATTAAGTGAAAGAGGTATACATCAATTGTTTTGAACTTTTTACTTCTACAGTATCTTAACCATGCTGATCTGCAAGTTGCATGTTGTCTGAGATCACCTACGTTGTTATATCAGCATCCAAAATAGCAAGTCCTTTTTAGATATGAAGATTAGGAAGATTTGGACTAAAATAGGGTCCCTCCTGGGGATTGATGTTATACAGACAAGATGCCTGATGATGAACAAATCAGCTTTTTTCTTATTGTTGGAAATCAGATTTTCCATTCAGACCAGCCAGGGGTGCCCCAAGGCCACTACCATACCATGTAGGAAAAATAATGATGATGGTGACGGTGATGATGATGGTGATGGTGTTCAACACAACAAGCCCACATTCAAATTACTGTGTACAGCACTTTATCTAAGAACCACTGAGAAAATAATGTACCCAACACATATATTTGAGCAGAGAATATTGCTTTCAATGTTGTGATTGACAGGCACTTGTTCACAAGTCTCACATGAAATTCAGCTGCATGTTGTATGTTGATAAGAGTGAATAACTAAAAAGGCCAAGGATGAAACAACATGAAACACCCGTATACTTGGCAGTATGTTTGTTTTACTAGAAAATTTCTAAAATTCTAAAAAGAATAGGGGTTTGGGATGATATTATCCTAGCAGATATGGGTTGGGAATGTTGCCCTGTTGAAAGATGAATGTCATTTTTTCAGACAGTAGAGCTGTTGTTTATCCGCACTCTCTCTATGTTAATATTTATAAAAAATCAAGCACTGTTACTAGTACAATTTTAGTACAAGCCACCAATTTGATTCATGTACATTTGTTCACACTTCTTTTCTCAGGAGAAACAAGTGAAGAAAAACTGAGTGATTTACTTCTGTTCTGGACTGGTAATCCGGCAATGCCATTAGGAGATTCCAAATTGGTAGTGACGTTTTTGGAAGCTACCTTGAGTAAGGCACTTCCCGAAGCCAATACTTTAGTGCCCAATGATACTATCCATACCGACTATACATCAGAGTTACCAGGAATACCGTAACATCATGGATAAAGCAATTGCTTACGGTAAATGTGGTTTTGGGAAAATGTAACTCAATTACTATGAAATGTACATGACAACCAGAAACAATTGCGTTAGTGTTTATACTTAACATTGTTCTCTTGTGGGAGTTTTTTTCTGATCAATTGGAAAAGGATTGTAGTTTAATTGTTCTGTTAACTTTTTTGAAAGTCTTAGAGTCTGCAATAAAGTACATGTCAGCTGGATAGATAAATCTACAAAGAACCACTGCTTGAGGATATCAAACCATCTGGCATCTGACAGATAGTTAAACAATGTAAGCACCAAACAGTGCAAGAACAGTGTACTCAGTCTGGTTATTAGTTTATCATCAATGCATTTATGTTGCCAAACCATCGTTAAGCATTCCTAGAAGTGAAAAATTTAACAAAAATCTTCCCCAGGCAGGGCCACTGAGGGAAATTGTGGGGCCTGGGGCAAAGTATTGATTTTGGGGCCCTGGTAACATCATATGGGTTGATTTGGGGGCCCTGATGATGTCACACGTCATTAGGGTCATCTCTATGTGTTCTGAATTGGTCCCTTGGGTTGGCTAAAAATGAAATTAGTGTTACTGATCTTTACGCTTTCTGGGTCTCATGTTTTCTTACACCAAAAACTCAAATCTCAAACATTATAGGGGCCCTGTTCAAGTTGGGGGGCCTGGGGCAACTTGGCCGCCCAGGCCACCCCTCTCAGTGGACTGGTCCCCAGGGCATTCTGCTCCCGCAGCTCAAGGTCAGCGAAAATGGCCCCAGCCTCAGCTGGTTACATGACACCCAGAATTTCTTGGCCTTTTGACATGAATGATAATTCATTTGAACTTTGGTTATTTCTCTTTGTTTATGACTAATTAATGGAAATGTTTTGCTGTAACTAATTTGTGTCAAGAGTTAATTCAAAGGGCAATATTCTACCATAATTCTTTTCATATCCACAAGTATGACAAGCACACAGCATGTGCAAATATACAACCGTAGTGATACTTGACTCTGCTACAAGTAATATAATTAATTTGCCACATAGTTTAAAGACTAGAAATTTCTTAGATGTTAGATCTCGATTTGTATGAATAGGCCTCATGTGGGTTTACATCACACTTTTGTTATGATCAACAAGCCTCGCTTTGGTGTTAAGAGAACAGCTAGTGCCAAAGTGAGGCTTGGTGGTGGGAACAAAAGCGTGACATAGGCCTATTGTACTCCACCTATTCAAGTTTTCAAACTGACGAGTGAGATTGTTGAATTGACTGGGCAAGGCCAGAGCCATTAATGCCAACCTTTAGGTGTAGAGACAACATGTCCTGGGGACGAGGTTTAACAAGAATATTTAAAAATGCTATGTCATGTTTTGTATTTAAAGGCTAACATTGTTTGCATTTACAATTTTGGCGTTAGAAAGTGGTTTGGTTTATTGGCCTATCCCAGGGAAAATGTAAATAAAATTGTGTTAACCAAAGCCACATTTTGGTCGGGTCTTTATGTGACATAAATCTTTAACACTACCTGTTGAATAGATGACTATGATATCACAATACATTTTGCAAATACTGTCGTACTACAGAATATATTTCTGTTCCATTCACGTCAGCAGGATAAGCTTGACAAACATTCTGGACAGTAGCCTGCTGCTGTTCAGTTAATTCATATGGGCATGATGGTATAGATACGCTTTGATCCTCTTCCGCATTCACATATTCTTCCTCCTCATCAACACCATATGACTCCATCTCATTGTGTCCCATTAGTATATCTTGGACAGCACAGCTAGGAGTATTTTCACCTTCAACCATCCCTAAAAACCACAGCTGCCTTGGGCTATAGTTTGACTGTGTCGATAAGGGATTATTGTTCCATTCACCAACAAATTGCTCTATACCTTCATTTATGATTGGAAGGTAAGTCATGGAGTGCCAAAAGGTCTATTTCATCATCCACATCAAGCAATTGTACATGCTCTAAGTAAAGAAAAATATTCAAAAAGCGACTGACAATCACCCTGTTTACATCTCGCCACAAACGTTCAACCTGTTGATTATGAACTGATGGCCCTGTAATAATGCTTCCTCGATTCAACCCACGTGCAACTAGCATAAATCTGGCTACATGAATATTTTCCAATCCAAGGCCACTTCTTACACGGGATGGCAAGTTTTACTTATAGACCGCTTCATGAAAAAGTTGCAAAACTGTATCAGCTTTGTTGTTAACTGCCACTCCTAGGTAGACAATCATTCTGGAGTACCCATCAATGGCACTGTGTATAACAAACCGGTATGGTATGGTTGAATCAATTTATGATTCCCATCGATGTGCCTAGAATATTAAATATATGGTATTATCCACATTTGCAGTTTCATCTCTGCCAGTGCCACAGTTTACCATAGATTAACACAGCAGGATTATATAGACTAGGTTTAATAATTTAGGAGGGGCCCCACACATATGTCTACTGGGGCCTAGGTATTCCTTGTGCTGGCCATGTTCCCAACCCCCTTGGTTTATACATGAAAATTATTGAAAATAACGTGGAGTTTAGTCTTACCATACATAATGGCTAGCTATGCACATATTTGCCACTGTATGTCGTTTAAATTACTCTGAAGATGGTTCAATTCCCATGTAAACTCAGTTCAAATAAAACAAAACACATTAAATTCTATCAAACTAGGTGGTGCAGTGTAGGCAGAGTCAATCATAAGATATCCAAAGGTAGGTAGGTAGTCTGCCCTAAAAAGAGAAGTTAGCTTAAAATCTATTAAGCTTGTTTTATGGCATTTTCAAAAGTTGTGGTCTGGCTGGCTATTATATTTGCAACAAAACTTGGTTGCAATATCTGAACTGCGGCAGTTTTGAAATAACCAGCACGCTAAAATAAAACAAAAATTTACATTTTTTGCTTTGTTTATATGCCATGCATCAATGATCGGAAGTCAAGATCAGTTCTCGGAAGATCAAAGTTGTCATACACAGACTGGTGTTCTGGTTAATTTTAGATAAAACAAAATGTTGTCAGACTGAGTGTAGCTTGACAGCACCATAGCTAGTGTTGCAGATACAAACTTAAGCCTCTTTTCCACTCATCTTAGGAGTCAACTCGCAAGCTCACTTTGAGTACTTGCATCCAATCAAAATGCTCGTGAGTTTGTTCTAATTAGATGCAAGCACTCGCAGTGAGCTTGTCAGTTGGTTCTTGCGAGGGGTGGAAGAGGCTTTATGTTGAACTTGCAGAATTTGCCATTCAACTATTTCAATTTTCTATTTAAAAGACAAGCAAAAAGGAGAGCAAGGCTCTGGAAAATTTGCATGTAGTTGAAGGGGGTCAGTGCATACATGGTTGCATAGGCATATGATGGGACAGAAGATGCAGGTAATTAGGAAAGTCTGGTCTTCTAGAAAACAATAAAAAGTAATATGGTTTCAGAATAGCCAGAATCCCTTTAATTAATGACCACTAATGGTGTCCAACAAGAGAAATAGTGAGTATACAGTACTACCTCAGGAGCACGTAGGCGTGGGATATCCTTACTTTTTATATGCATGCTAGTCGTACCGATGAGGAATGGTGAGTATACCACAATGCATTGCGGCTAATTAATATTCACAATTGAAATTTCCGACGACGTTTGGTGAAAAATTGTTGATTTTCATTGCGATTTTTCGCTCTGAAAATTTCGTATTTTCGAAGGTATGTTTTTATAATTGTTTTATTTGTGAATCTAATTTAACGATTTTTGTTTTGTTTTGTTTTGTTTTGTTTTGTTTTGTTTTGTTTTGTTTTGTTTTGTTTTGTTTGGTGTTTGTACCACGTTTTAGTTATGCTAATCACGCATTGTATTTACCCTTGTTTCGGGTCAGTGCACAAGCCACAAAAGTGGCTTTGATATATGCAGGGGGTTAAATTATTTATAAATCAGGAAAGTAAACAAAAGTCACATCATCGTATTCAGAAAGAGTTACTCTTTCTATTTGTACTTTAAAACATAAATAACCCCCTCAAACCGACGAGCAATCGCGGTTTGAAAATGGGGTATTTATATTATATTTAGAGGACCACATATGAATCACTATTATTTTTATATGATTTTGACACATAGGCATATATGTTCATACGTCTTTTGAGTTAACTGCTACGTTTGAGATTAGGCATGCTTAAGTTAACTGTACTGACTGTATTTTGCCATTTGTTTTTATAGAATTCGAGTATTTTGGAGAAAAGTGGAATCTAATGATGGCGATGTTGTCATTGTTGATCAAGGAAATGATGCTAAAACCATGTAAATGTAAACCCTGTAAACCTTGTAAACCTTGTAAACCTTGTAAACCTTGTAAACCTTGTAAACCTTGTAAACCAAGGAGTGCATGTATATCTGCGGGTAGTAGCTTGCATGGTATGTCTATGTGTGTGTAATATATACTGTATGGGTATAATTTATACAAAAATGTGGGTATGTGTATTTCCCTCTGTATTTTTTTCAACATGATTTTGCTACAGTATCACTATCGTGCGCGAAGAGATAATGTAAGCGAGGCATAATAACATCATTTATTGAATATTTATTGAACAAAAACAAGTTTCAACATATTAAAAACGTCAAAGCAGGAATAAATTGTACAAGACGTAACTCTTTACAATATTATTTACATCATGACCGTCGCGCATATATAGGCAAACTAAGCGTGGGTGCACTGGAAGCATATGCCCCCAGGTTTACTGAAAAGTGCTCTCTTTCAGTTAAAGTGTCATGTTTCTGACAAAACATAAGCGGCATTTGGCAATGGAAGAGTTGCCTTTGAAAAGTTTTGCCTTTCCCTGCCCTACATCTGCATTTTATGTAATAGCTCAAGTACAGGAAGACTTTACCTCGTGACTATTAAAAAGGCTCGCCTTTTCAATAGCATTGAACACCCGTTCCTTGAATTTATTTAAGAACCTAAATAGCCTAAAACCCAGTAAATACCACTTCTATAAGAACCTTTTTAGGATAACTCGAAAAATGGTGGTTCTTATACGCGGGTTTTTACTGTATACGAATATTTATCAAGAATATAGTCTGACGAAAATACCATAATCACGTAACAACATCGTTGAAAATAGTTCATATCCCGGGTATGCGCAAAAACGGTAATTTGACCGTGCGCAAAAGGCCTGGGACAAGCAGAATAGAAATCCATTTTCGTACCTTTATTAACCTGTTGCAACGTTCTGTATTTTTTAAGTACTATTTTATAGTGTTTATCAGATTTAAAACACGAGGCTATAGCCGAGTGTTTTAGATCAGATAAAACACGTACTGCGAATGTTTTAAATGGCTTCAAAAACTATCCATATAATAAGCTCATATATAAATAAATTTTGAAAATTGAAGTTGTCTGAGCCGCAAAATCGAAGAAAAAGTTCATCGAAAATAGCGAGCGTGTTTCTATCACATATAGAGACACGTCACGGTCATATTTCCTTTGTGTTTTCCTCATGAATTATTAATGAGTTTTTGAAGAAACTGTTTGAAACTTCGTACCAATATTTAAATGATGAAAAGCTATATGCAGTTCAACGACGACTGACTATTTCCCAATAAATATGTGAAAATGACGGAATGTCGGAATCCTCATGAGGACATCCGAGATCCTGGCTCAGGGGGCCCCCTTTGACAGGGGGCCCCCGGCTCTGCCGGGCAGCGCCTATAGGAGTTACGCCACTGCCTCTGTTAAATTCCTATATAACCAAGTGCATGTGGCAACTGGATTGCTTTGTTTTTGAAAACATGACATATTTTATGCCCATAATATCACCAATATTAGTGACAAAATACCGTACACCAAAAGTAAAATGTCTTTAATACCTTAAAACCCCTGGCCGAGCCTGATAAGATAAGAATCTACGGTAGACATACTTGTATGAAGCTAGCCTTACACATTATCATACGGTATGTTGGTTGTTCAACTTGTTATTTTGTTCAACTTCATAAATATAACAAATAAAATTTAAAAAAAAATAGAATGTTCACATGTGCATTGTAACAGATTAAATTCGAAATGTGTCCGTTTTTAGCTCAGTAGTCAGATTTTTTTAATCGTTTTCCAAAAACAGGTTTAGATAAGCTATCAATCAACTTTTCTGTTTCTGTTTTTCTTTTCCTTCCTTGCGTTTTTGTTGCATCATATTTCGCCGTATCATTATCTTCTCCGTCTTTGCTATTTCTCTCACCACCCCACCACCCCCCACCCATAATGATCATTGTCCTCCTCATCTTCGCCATCACATCGATCATCGTAATCGCCCTTCTTGTCGCTATCTTCGTCATCATTTTTGTCGTCGTCATTTTCATTGT
>CAXIUP010000064.1:2269919-2287419 GCA_964035015.1 Corallium rubrum | reverse complement strand
TGTCTGTCTCTGTCTGTCTCTGTCTGTCTCTGTCTGTCTCTGTCTGTCTCTGTCTGTCTCTGTCTGTCTCTGTCTGTCTCTGTCTGTCTCTGTCTGTCTCTGTCTGTCTCTGTCTGTCTCTGTCTGTCTCTGTCTGTCTCTGTCTGTCTGTCTCTGTCTGTCTCTGTCTGTCTCTGTCTGTCTGTCTCTGTCTGTCTCTGTCTGTCTCTGTCTGTCTGTCTCTGTCTGTCTCTGTCTGTCTCTGTCTGTCTGTCTCTGTCTGTCCCTGTCTGTCTGTCTCTGTCTGTCTCTGTCTGTCTCTGTCTGTCTGTCTCTGTCTGTCTCTGTCTGTCTCTGTCTGTCTCTGTCTGTCTCTGTCTGTCTCTGTCTGTCTCTGTCTGTCTCTGTCTGTCTCTGTCTGTCTGTCTCTGTCTGTCTCTGTCTGTCTCTGTCTGTCTCTGTCTGTCTCTGTCTGTCTCTGTCTGTCTCTGTCTGTCTCTGTCTGTCTCTGTCTGTCTCTGTCTGTCCCTGCCTGTCTCTGTCAGTCCCTGCCTGCCTGCCTGCCTGCCTGCCTGCCTGCCTGCCTGCCTGCCTGCCTGCCTGCCTGCGTGCGTGCGTGTGTGTGTGTGTGTGTGTGTGTGTGTGTGTGTCTGTCTGTCTGCCTGCCTGCCTGCGTGCCTGCCTGCCTGCCTGCCTGCCTTTCTTTCTTTCTCTTAAATAACCAGGAAGATGAAAGTTTTGTTACCTGGTTCATCATGCGGCGTATCGAAATTCAAAACTATATAAAGATGGCCGAAAGAATTTTATAATTTTAATAACTTCTAAATGAAGGGAGAATTTAATGGAATAATTCTATATATGAAAAATCTAAATAATTCTATATAACAACAACGAAAGAAACGGTGACCTCGGAAACAATAGCAATATAAACTAACAATAACAAGGGCAAAATGAAAAACAAGAGTAATAATGTATAATGGACAAAATAACAACAATTACATTTATAACAACATGACAATCATTTAATTTGTCGAAGCACCACGTTTATTAATTCTTGCCAAGCTTTCGACTCAGTACTGGGTGAATGAAGTTCTGAGTCAATTAACAGGTCGAAAGCTTAGCACGAAATAATACGGAGTGGTGTTTCCACAAATTAACTCTGATTGTTATTGTCGTCACCACTCAAACATTCAAGGATTTCATCTAAAAAATATGCGGAGATTCATTGTTAACTGAAAGAAACAAGCTCATTGGACGCCATATTTTCTGTATCGACTTAAATTTAATTTACTGAAAACAACAAATTCGGCATATCTTTGTCAATCTTTTTCCTAATATCCCGTCTAATCACAGTTCTTTTAAAAATAACAGCTCTTTGATGTTTTGAATACTTTTTTGTTATGCAGGTTGCATTGTGATCACGTTTTAAGAAAAACTTATGAACATCTTCTTCTCCGATGTGACATTCCTTTACTATTTTGAAAATTGTTGTTCTACCAGGTTGCTTGATGCCACGTCCACTTAAAAATTTAAAACCAGAGGTTCTCGGAATGGCATATGTAACATCTCTGGCCTTGTAATACTGTTGATGTCACATACGGATTTATGTATTGTAAAACCTAAAGTATAGATAAAATGTTATTTCTGGACGTTTCAGGGGAAAGCGATAAATAAAATTCCCTTGATTCTTCACGAGGATAGTCTCTTTCGCAGCCGTCAGTTCGGGTTCGCGGGGAGGGAGAGATCGGACGAGCCCACTAAGGTTTGCGAAGGAGGCTATCACGAGGAGGGCAAACGAAATTCTCATTCACACTCGATCACATTCGCGCGACTATGGTGTAGTAGGAATGTAACTCATCAGTTCAACTTTCCTGACTAAAAGTCGCTCGAAAAGTCGCTGAATAAGATGTTTCCATGATATAAAGAGGTTATAGTCCTAAGAAACATTCGGAAATCTCATGAGTCATGACGAAAATTTCAACCCTGACTGAACTTTCAGACCGATTTCAACTCCGGCGGTGGCAATAGCAATTGATTTTGATTAACAACTTCCTGCTTTGCATTTGATTGGTTTGTAGGTTTAGACAATGGATTCATTATGCATCAAAATCCCATGCAACACCAATCAAATGCAGAGCAGGAAGTTGTTCAATCGCATCAATTACTCAACGTCAAGCAATAAACTTGCAATGATATTTTTGGAATAGGCATCTACAATTGTCGCAGAAATTCACAAAAAGATGAGTAATTAAACTTTACATAGTACAAAGTGCATACCTCGTTGGCAGGACAAATTTGTAATTTTAAGTACGCGTCTTCTATAAACGTGTTAAGTGTTGCTATGGCATCGTTGCTGTCGCCGAACTGGCATTTCGGTGCTGGTCGCTGTTGTTGTACCTTTGAACATATCGACGACACACGGGTTGCAAAGAACTTTTTTATGTCTTCATTTGTTGGGCTGTCTGTTGGATACTCTTTGGCAAGCTATAAAATAACGCTAGGGATTACCTTTTTTTTAATATATATGATTTTCCCATTGTACTAGCATGGTCACCTCGGAATCTTTTGTTTCAAGGGGGACGATTAACATCGAGTTTCCCACTACTAGAACTAATCATCCCTCATATGAATACTGGATGAGGGAATAATCATGAGGGACAATAAGAACTATAATCGTCCCTCATTACTACGCATCGTCCCTCATCACTACGCATCGTCCCTCATCAATAATCATCGCGACGACTCAACTCTTATTTTTTTGTTTCAGTCGACAAAACTTGTTGGATAAAAATTTTTCTTTTCGCATGCGTCAAAGATTTGTACATAAATCTTAATTATTCAATGACAATTTTTTTATGCAATCCTGCAATCCCTAAACTATTCTCTTTTAGATAAAAAAAAGTTTTTTAATTTCTTCCGCCTGTAGTTTACACCAAGCATTAGCATTTTCCCTCGGTAATAAACTCTTCCGCGGCTTTTGTGGACGTATAATCACTAATCTCTCTTTTAATGCTATACATGCTATTACTTACAATGAATTTCGGCTTTTGCACCTCAGGGCGTTATTTACTGCAACCACATTACCACATGCAACAAAATTACCGTACCTGACAAACAAAGTAGAGCAAAATCGCATAATTCCTTAAAACGCGACCAGCGATATCTGCGCCCAGACAAGTCCTTGCTAATGGAATGATGGTCTCCTTAAAATAAGGTCTTCGTGCTATCGAGTTTTAATCTTTGGCCAATAACAATAAGTCTTCCAACAGAACAGAACGACTTGTCCATTTCATGTTTTTTTCCAATTGCTGTTGGAATTCGAATCTGTTTTCGTCGCTATGAGGTTCTGACACAGGAGGAAACGGAATGAGTACGACGCGGCTTGCTTCTCTATAAGACATTAAGAACATATGTTACGATAACAAATAAATTCCCAACGCAGCCAGGTGAAGAATCAGACATAGTTTAAGAGTTTTTTGAACGTAGCTTAAAAAGGTACTGTTGATGAACCTCATGAAAAGTAACTTTTTAAGCTACGTTCAAAAAGCTCTTAAAGCCAGGGTAGCGTTAAACTATATATTTTACGATAATTTGGCAAACGTATTGTGTAACACGTTATACTTGTTCTCGGCGATAAAACGCCTCGCACGTGTATACCGTATATACCTGAAGTTATTAAAAACCCATTGATTTTGTCCTCGTTCATAGTGAACATTGAAATGGTACGTGGGGCTAATGTATTCCTAGTGTTTGATCGTACTTGACCATTGAAAGTGTTGTTGATCATTTTTCTGACATCCCCTAGACTATCGGGATCATCAAAAACGAATGGTATGGTTGACGATGCGCACTTAAAAGCAGCTTCGGCTTCAGTCAGATGCCGTGCCAAACCATTAGCCTGTCTCCCAACCATGGACAAGAAGAATTTTGCTGTCGTCGTTTTCCCCGTGTCGTTTTCGCCAATAGCAAATGGCGTTGGGCAATGTCCCAAAATTTCTTGGAGGCATTCATAATGCATCCCCATGACACCAGCAGCAATAAATGTGAAACTAGCCACGAAACTTTCTCCTATGAACGAATGGGATTCAAAAAAGGTAGTCAGTGAGCCGTACATCCATCTATCCATCACCCCACCTGCCCAATCACCTTTTTACACTCCCCCCAACACACACACACACACACACACACACAACCACCGAAAGTCCACACCTCCATATCCACACAACCACCCATGGGTGGTTAGATAGTAAGTTCTTAAGTGTTTACTGATTTACCGATTTCTTGACAATAATTAAACGATTAAAACAACCAATTCAAATAAGTTAAATGTAGCTATGTTGACTATTTTCTACTAGATTTTAATAAAGTAAAGTTACCAATTTTAATTTGTGTAAAATAAATTGGTTGTCTTAACCTTCAATTTTCATAGTGCACCCAACATAATTTCTCTGACTCTGCTGCGGACGCCTCTTTGGTTATATGTATTAGCTCTTAAATAAAAAACCAACCAGATTTTCTAATTGTATTTTTCCACGTTTAAAAAGAAATTAAAGGCAAATAAACGAAACACCATGCATCGTCATCGAATCCGACCATGCATGATCTACTTGCATAGCTATCTAGTCACCCACATGTCAAACTTCACATAGATTGCACGCGAGCAATGAAAGGAGAACTTAAATTATTTAAAAATTATACTAGAAATACATAAATGCAATATCCCCTCGCTCGCTTTTACAACAACCCCCCCCCCCCTTCTTGCGCTCTTTTTTATTGGAGGCCTGGAAATAGCTACTCCTGTCGGAACGCATTCTCGTACCCAGATCCTCGCGAATGGTCGGAACGATGAAAATATAGTTTTAATTATGGTAGAATATTTGAAATAAAAAAAACACTCTATTTTTTGGAAGAAAAATGCCACATAGAACAAAGAAAAATTTAAGGATGATATTTCGTAAAATATATTGAGATGAAGAAAATTTCTCCAGGATTTGAACTCAATCTCGTTCGCGTGCAAACCGACGACGTTACCACCACACTACTGAAGCAGGCATCAAAATTTTATTAAAATATTAGGGTTATATTTTACAGTTCTTTCTTCCCATGTTTACAAAGAACATGGCTTGGTATCTAAAAATATTTGCATTTTGAAAACTACTCAAAGTATATTCATTTATGGCATTTTAAATTTACTTAAACTAATATAACAAAAACAATTCTTCATTTCGAAATCTGAATTGCTGAAAATGTTTTCACATACATGTTAATAAATATTTCAACAGTATTTGTAGTCTTTGTACGTTTTACAAAAGAAGAAATGTTCCTTCTCCATTTTTATGCCAAATTATAAACAACCGCTAAGTCATATGTAGTTTTACAATAAGAAAGCCATTTAAAAGGAGATAAGACGGCAGCCACAGGTCAAAAATACAACGTAAGGGGCAATGGGCATGGCAAGAAAAAACATGCAAGAAACTCAACAGTTTTGCCACTAAGTGTTCGTGATTACTGAGAGCGACTGCTCTATATTTTTACCGTAGCTTTATAAACTTTTCGGCCTTTGTCTTCGTTTCTTTCGAGTTTTGGTTTGACGGGTTTCCTTTTAGTCAAGTCTGAAGACTATATACGTAAACGTTGATTTGTTTCTGTTCTTTTGAAAAGGATACGTATCCCAAAAACTCCTTTCTCAAGTCTTTTTGTCAAGAATAATATCAAATCTTTTTCAAATCTTTTTTGTCAAGAACTATATTGTTTCCAGTGCCCCACAATCTTCACCGCGCGTGGTCGGTCCACACATATATATATATATATATACAAATATTCAGATCGCTCAAACTGATTCGCATTTCAACACGCGTGTAAAGTGGACTCCACGCATGTCGAGATTAGCACCCTCACCGGGCTCCAGGCCTTCGGACCTACGCCCGGCTCGGGGAAAATTGTCATACCTGAGTAACTTCTGTCGTCAAACATCACTCCTGCCTGCTTCGCCCTTCCACAAATTGAAAGTGGTCGTTTTATTCCAAAATTGGTACATCACGGCTGTAGGAGCTCTCAGTAGACTAACCATGATATGCAGAATTCATTTCTGGTATTTATTTTAAAATCCAACTACCTCCCACTCGAATATTTGGCCAGTAATTTATCGACTTAAATTTTGACCCAGCCATTTTCGCAAAAACAACAAATTGCTCCATTTTCGCGCAAAGCATGACGGTATTTTTGAGCGCCAATTACTCAATATTCTAACTAGAAATACATAAATGCAACAACCCCTCGCCTGCTTCACCCCACCTTCCAATTAAAATAAGCACTCCTGATATACAGCAAAAGCAAATGGATAATCAGGATAATTACAGAATTTATGATTAAGATGACTAAAATGAAAGTTGAACATATCAAAGGAAAACTTACAGATTTCATCTTAAAATCTGGTTGTTAAAATATATTGTTTTTAGCCATACAGGAGGTTTCCAAAGGAATTACTTTTATGTTTTTCAAAAGCAGGATTAAAAGTTAACAGCTCAAAAACGTAGGAGATAAAAACAACAGACAGCGTAATTTCAGTCTGTATAATACAGGACAAAAGAAAATGGACAAAGCCTATGAGTATTTATGATAAGTGCTTGCGAGCAAAGGGAAAGCACGAAAACGTGAAGCTGTATACTGCTTACCTGTAATAGGTTAAGCAAAAACTTGAAAACAACATATTATTAAAGGACAAGGTATAAAACTTTATATGATAGTTGCTAGATTAAGTTTACACTTTACAGTAACTGACGAGTGTCTAAAAGGGTTCTATTTAAAAGTCTTGCCGTTCTTGGCGTTTACAGGATATATTAATGAAAATTACCGTCAACAACAGTACCTGTGACCACAAACACTACAATTCAGATCGAGTTTTTGCCGTTTACCATACGTTTGGTTTCTTCAGGTTTTCTGGTTTCTCTTCAAGATATATTAAACTGGCTGTTTGTATCCTTCTTTTATTCGTTGTTCTGCTTCTTTCCGTTTAAAACGAAACCATTTGAAACAATTTTGTTTCGCAAAATATGGAAATAAACTATAAGTTTGCTTCAAAGCTAGTCACCAGTGCCCAACTATTCTTACCGCGTGACACCGTACCAAACATATAAACTATTTGCAGATTTTGTCTCCCTTGCTTTTTCTACACGCGTGTAAAGTGGGCTCCACGCATGTCGAGATTAGCACCCTCACCCGGGCTCCGGGCCTTCGGCCCTACGCCCGGGCTCGGGGATAACTACAAAAAGCTACTTTGGGCGGCCACCAGCGATGCAGAGTTGCTTTCAGAGGTGTAGTTGAGTGGTGGTGTGGTTGAGTACCGTACGCGTATTTATCATCTAATTTGTAATTATTGCATACAAACCTGGCATCGCTGTTTTTAGCTTCCTTAATGCCACCGATAAACTTTTCTTCTTCAGTGGAAGGCGTATTATTGATTGGAGTTTTTCCAGGCTTTTTTCGGAGGTGTAGTTGCCCAACCATTTGTATCGACTATCTTCGATGTCGATCAAATTTCCCGATCCGTCAACTTGGCACTTCCCGTTAAAAACCCATATGTGACCATCCTGCCTACCATGGTGTATAGGGGCAATTTTCGGTCTTTCGAAAGCATCTGGGTTATTACTCTGATACTCATTAGCCAGGCTCATGATGTATCTGCTGAGATCCTGGTCTTTCAGCTGGCAAAATAAGCCTCCACGCTTTTCTCCCCCATTCAACGATTTCAAAAATCTTGTTGTCTTCGTGCAATCTTCCATGGAGAAAAAGCGAATACTTGAAGAAAATTAATTTGAAGAGTATTTATCGGTTATTCGGTAATCTACGAGTGTTTTTCTAAAAAGATATGTATAGTGACTACTCATTAATATCGTGCGTCTGCTCGGTCTGTAAAGGAAGAGGTTGCCTTGTTTTTTTCGCGTAAACGATAGACCTGTCCCGTCCATCGGTCTGCCCTAAAACCTATTGCGAACGCGTTTCCGTGTTGAGGTTTAATTTATGCCATGAAAATAAGATAGAAAACGTTAGAAAGCTATTAATTTTTAGAAACAATGTTTTTGATTTTGCGATAAACATAAACCAATATAATGTAATAAGTTTTGTGGAAACACCACGTAAAAAAATTCTTTGCTGAGCTTTCGGCCTGTTGACTCAGGCCTTCATCAGAACAATAAATAAATAAACATAAACCAATTATAATAGTTGTGAATTTTTTTAATTAAAACCAAGGGACTTCACCAACCTCGTACCCAGGTATTATAGCCTTTCTAGCGATAATAACAACTATTTCAATACCGTTAAAACGATGAGTTCGATCATATTAAATTAGGCGACGTATAAGTAGTCATACCCGCAAAAAGTCTCATGTTCGGCATCACATACGCAATCAAGAAATATTTTTACTTTAATTTTTCATAGTGTTACCTGTCGCTTGCACTGAGCGTCGATTTCACATTCACCAAGAATCCACTTCCACCTTTAAACTGAACGAAATTGATAATCTCTTTTATCATGAAATTACTTTCAGGAGAGAAAGTTTCGCCTTGCAATGTTCCGATAACGTTGTTTCGAACAACTTCTTTTCTTCTCCCAGTCATCGTCAACTCGAGTGTCACACACTGATACTGCGTATATTCAACACCAAACTCAAACGTTTTATTGGGTTAAACTGTCAAATGTGATAAAAACAAGTCAACTTCCCGCGGGTTAGCAAGTTTTTTCGTTACTGTTTTGATAAGGTGTTAAACGGAAGATAACCGCGCAACGTTGATGGATAAATGAGACAATGCAGACGTTAAACAAATAAAAATATAATCCTTCGACTATGGGCCGGGGTGCTCATATGGGTTAGAGCGAGAGTTGGATCGAGTATAAGGGACACCCTACATACCTCCCTATCGTTTCGTTTGATGCAAGCCTTTACATTTAAAATTTTATACTGTCTCTTCCGATTAGGCACGGTTTCTATCAATGAGAATAATTTAAATCTAAACTTTCAGCTTTTGCATAGGTACCTCCCTTCGGGTTTTGGATCGGTACCTCATTCTAACCTTTCCCCTCAGCCGTGCCATTCTGGTGGCATAGCGGTGGCATAGCCTATAAAATATTTCCCTATACAATTAAATTAGAAAAAATATAAGAACCGCAATCAGGTTTAAACATACTTTTGAATAGTACTAGACAAGACGTTCTCTTATCAAAAATTGTAATAGTAACGAGCTTTCGGCTGTCAGTCTACAGCCTTCGGTGGGTTAAAGAAAAAAGGAAATTAAATCTCAATATCACGAACACAAGAATCATGGCACACAGGATTAACAAAAGAAGCTGACAATAATTAAAAAAACAGTGTAAAGTGTAAAATACGCCCTAAAAGCAGTGTAAAGTGTCAAAAACAAAGAAGCGGAACACTGATTAAAGTGACTAATAAAAGTGACTAAAAGCAATTACAAATAGATTAATAAATGTCAGATGAATTATTTATCAGCTTCTTTTGTCAATCCATGATTCTAGTGTTCATCACGTTCGGAAACTGCCTCTGTCAACAATTCGTCCGTTTTCAAAGTCTATTTCCTGGAAATAGTCCCAAACGTGCTTAGCTACATTGGATCCTTTTTTACATAACTTCACATTTCTCAAATGTTCCTTTTTCCTAGTTTGGAAGCTTCTTCCTGTTTCTCCAATATAGCTCCAAGCAAAATCTTTGCAAGGTATTTTGCAAATAACGTCCGTTTGTTCTTCGAGAGGTGGTCTATAGAAGAGGAAAACTGCTGCTGTAACGTCTTGAGTGGTTTGTTGGTCACCATATAATGTCGTGTTTACGGAATTACGCAAAGACCGGTCTTAGGTCTTTGGTCTTCGTTTTCGCATGTCTTAGCTTTGTTTTCGAAACACCCCTCATTTGCAGCTGGTACAGTAATGGTATAATTACCACCGGAAAGAATGGTGCTGAACAAAATGGGAGCGGAAAAAAAATAAATGTCACAAAAAGAAATGACACCTTCATATCTTTTTATTTCCAATTCCAAATTCGATGCTTTCCAGCTTAACCTTCGCCGACAATTTGCCGATAAATACGTTCACAGCTAATTTAATTGTACTTAAATAGTAATAGACAAGACGTTCTACAGCCTTCGGCGGGTTAAAGAAAAAAGGAAATTAAATCTCTCTATATATACAAGCCGAAAACTAAAAGCAGTGTATGTAAAAAAGAAGAAGAGGAACACTGATTAAAGTGACTAATAAAAGTGACTGCGTTAATTAATTTAAGTCGCGTTGATAGTCTAAAGAAAACTGACCAAATGAAGTTGCTTGGAGTTATTTTACTTTTTTTGTGTGTAAGAAACGGCGATTTGTTCCCATTAGATGAAGCTACTCGGAAGGCATTGATAGAAGCCAGAAAATCCTTTGATGAGCTGTTATTGAAAGGTTGTAACAACGTGGCCCTGCCATTAATTATTGCAATCAGTTTTCCAACTGTTAGCAAGAACTGGAAACCAGATTGGAAACTCTATTACCGATACTCGTACATTTTATTTGACCCTCTTTCTCAGTTTCCATTTCTATTCCAAGACGACCCACTTCGTTGTTCTTTGTGCGATCGTAATGGCGATAACAATTGCGAATTAAAGAACAACCAGCTGAGACAAACTAAACAATGGAAGGATGGAACCACTGCTCGACGAAATCCAAGAATTATTTATGATGTAGACTCAATCGTCTTCCTGGTAAGCAAAGTCTATAAATGTCTCAGTGGTCACAATGAAGTGCCAGCAACTGATCCGGAGATATTAAGGAGAATTCCAAACTGTTATTTGACATTTATCCTAAAACACAGATCAGGAATGGCAAAACGATGTGTCGAATGGGTGGAGGAAAAAATCGATGCAGGAATTTCTTTATCCATGATAGAAACACTGATTCATGAAAGATATATGCGCGATATATGTGCAAAGGAAGAACGATTCTGGACTGACTGTCGCTTTGCAAAGGAAATGGGTTTAATACAGGGGAATGTCATGGATGTTCCCTCTTTTAAAAGTCTTTATCAACAAAATGAACACTACATCCCAACACGAAAGCTGATAACGGATGTTTTAGTTGCAAATTTCAAAAGATCGGAAAGGAAACTTGAGAAACTTTTTTCGTCAAGGAACGCAGCGTGGATAAGCTGTGACCACACTTTTAAAACAGCTGCCAATGTTGGTTACAAACGAGAGTGATGGAAAGTGGATAACGCAATACAAAGCGGTATTTTGCATTTTAAATGAGAAAGGTCAGGTCCTTCAATGGCAACTTACCATCCGAGAGAATTTTGAAGAAGTGCGTGATATGTTTGTCGATTTAAAGAAAAGGTTTGATAAGTCTGGAACGACAGTTAGCGGTATTTTCATTGACAATTGCTGTAAGTGGAGAGACAGTCTTGCAAATATTTTCCCAAACGTTCCCGTTAAACTTGATTTATTCCATGCGACGCAAAGAGTGGTTCGGGAAGTACCTAAAAGAAAAGCAGATTCGAAAGAATTCGGCAATGAGTTTGGTTTGATTTTTCGCAATGTTAATGACATTGGAAACAAACGAACTCAATCAACTCCTCCACCAGCAATTATCCTGAACAATTTAGAAAAATTCATAACCAAGTGGAAAAATGCTAAGCATAGTGACTCAACAAATGTCCTGAGTAATAAAGTTATGTCCAAAATTAATAATTTAAAACGACATATTAAAAAAGGTTGCTTGTCAGGAATAGATGTCGGGTGTAGCACGAGCAGAGACGAACGACTTCACAGGGAAATGAACAAGATTGTTAGCAGTAACAGACTTGGTGTTGTGCTCGCCCATGCAAGATTAAACAAGTTGTTTATGAAAGAGAACAAGAAAAGGGATTCTACCAACAACTGGCCAACAACTTCAGAGTTAAACTGTATGAAGACAACACCAAAGAATCATTGGAAAGTAAAACAACACAAATTGCCGATAATACTAATGGGAAAGAAGTGTTTGGAGTCAGACCTAAAAGAAGAAGAATCGAGAAATCAGATACTCTGGCATTACATACAGAAATGTCTGCCGAAGCGCTGCCAATTAAAGATTTTACAAGTGAGAATTTGGGAAAATTACAAATGCATATCCAAGAAGAACTCGTAAAGGCGACTCATAAAATCGATGAAAGCGACCCAGTTACATCAAATACGGACAATCTAAAATGTCTATTACTTCAAATTATTAAACAAGCACTTGCATGGTGGGCAGCAAGTTTTACAATACAGACAGTTTTAGGTGAGAGATGTGTGAAGAAAAAGGAGATTCCAAGCCTGGTAAGATCAAGAATGAATTGTAATGATGATGTAGAAAAAACAGCAAAACTATGGGGATACACTATAATTGATATTCCAAAAGATGGGAACTGCCTATTTAAAGCAGTTGCTTTTCAGCTTTTCCAGCTGTCGAGCAATTGTAGCAATAGTGCATCTGAACTAGCAGAACAATTACTAGAGCTTGGAATCAATATTCAAGGTGGAAGTATAGACGATGTAGCTGACAAATTACGGGAATTGGTAGTAAATGAGTGGCAAGGAGAGTTTCGAGAGGACTATGCAGAATATTTCGAGTCAAATGGTCAAGTTGGTGACAGCGTGGCGTTCATACATGAAGCTGAAAAGTACAGGACAGGAACGTTCACTGGTTCACTCGGCGATTCGATGCCACTTGCTTTAGCAAACATTTTGAAACTGTCATTAATGATTTTATCAACAGAACACAGTGTTCCGTTCATAGATATATGTCCACGGAGTGTCATGACTGGTGCTGTACCTATCTTCTTAGCTCGTTACAGTGCCGGAGCCGGACATTATAACGCTATCATTCCTGATCAAACCGATCACCAAGACCCTAATACACCATCTTCGACGAGTCTTTCAATGGCCAGTTCCGATCCCACGGCAAACGAGAAGTTGTCATGTCGGTGTAACGGTTCAAAACGGAAGAAGTTCACAAAATATAACAAAAGGTACGCATAGCGTACATGTATCTGCGCCAAACACATTAGAAGAGAATTTATACCTACAAATAGTGCCTATGAAACAATGGCACGAACTCGAGGTTGACATGAAATCGTAATGCATTCACTATCACCCTGATATTCAACCTCGATTTCAAACGATTGTTCATGCCTATTGAAGCAAATTGGGGAAGTGTCTAAAGCACTCGTATTTACACTAGCTATCATACATTTCTTGCATTTTTTGTTTGTCGTGTTTACAAGGCTGCTAGGGTAACCTGACTGCCAGGGTTACCCTAGTAGCCAGGTTATGTTTTGTCCTTGTAAATGCATTTGGTAGGGATAATGCGCCTACCTGCTACTTGTTATTAGTGCTTGGTAGGATGACCCTAACTTTGACCTGTGTGCTAGGGTAACCCTACCTCCTTTAAACAGGCCAGTTCAGTGAACGTAATAACTAATAAGTGAATGAGATGACAAGCCAATCCCTTGATATTAAAGAAAATAAATCGTGGGGCAGTTTATTAATTGTATCTAATGTTGTAATACAACAATGTTGTATCAATGTTGTAATACAACAACCTAATATTTAAATAGGCACTGCTAATAAACTTGATTGCTTTAAAAATGCAAAAGAATGCTACCTGTACATGTTGTGAAGTATATACTTGTTCTTCTTATTAATAAGGCAGTGAGGTTGTTTACCTGACATGTATGGCAATAAACTAAATAGAAAAATCTAGTTCGAAATCTTGGATTGTTTATTAGATACAACTTTATTGCAGCAAGCAGTCAATGAGTACATGTGTGTATTGCTAATAAACTTGATTGCATTAAAAATGTAAAATGTTGTGAAATATATATTACTTGTAAGTTTCCTCCAAAGACAATTGTTTGTCTTCCGAAGAGTAATGTTTGTCACTTGAAGACCACGGTCCTAATTCATAAACAGTTAAAATACACGTGTTGGCCTGAGTCGCCTGACTCGATATAAAATCGCCCAACGAGTTGAAAACCTTTTGTCAACTCTTCAATCGTTCTGTATAACGCACAAAAACTGTGGTAGATCACACTTGCAAGTTTACTATAAGTCACGTTAAAAATACTTGCCATTTGTATCAGCAATATTGTCTTTCTTCGAAAATAGTGTTGCTCTTTTCATATGGCGACGAAATAAACACGATCGGGATTAAAGAATACTTGTTTCTATCGTTCAACCTGACACCTCGTACGTTGACGCCAAAACATTCTAAGCTTCGATTGCCCCCGATGTAATTGTCGCCCATTGGTTAGAGTTACACCACAGCACACACTACAGGTCAGTGGTTACACAAAAAGTTAACAGACAAACACACACACACACACACACACACACACACAACACGATAGCAATACATCTGCGCAAGCGCAGATACAAAAAAAGGTGTGACTGTATTAGAGAGGTGGGATGGTGCCAAGCATCTTGTAAATGCGATGGTAAATGCGGAGAATCCGGCTGTAAATGGACTAAAGAAGAGATCACAAGTCAGAAGTTACAGAGAAGCTCAAGAAAACGGGCGAGCCATGATCTTCAGAAATTTTCTCCTCAGAAGGGGAAAAACTTCCTTTCAGCTAAGGACGAAACTATAAATAAAGGTCCGCTTAACTTAGCCGAACATTTTTTATTGCGGGCAGAGTTGTCAACAACTTACTCATAAAAAAAGATCCTGACTTGTCAAGTCATGTTGGCAAGCTTTACAATGATGCTGTTCACGTAATACGCAGTGATAAAGTGTTGGCTGAAATACCAGTTTCATCCTACGACAATACACGCATAAAGAAAGAAGCTCGCAGAATACTGTTGAAAGACGATAAACTTGACCAGTTTGCATGAAAAGCCTCTCAAAATGCATTTTGTAACAATATATAGTAAACAATCTACTGCATGTTTCCATAAGATTTTTTGATTAAAGGAAAGAGAAAAAAACAAGAACATGGCCAAGGGATTGTATTTTTAGCGTACATAATGAAAATGATTACTTGAATTGGCTTTTAGGTTGGGTTAAATGTAGGTACAAATGTGTTAGCTTTCATAGTTCTATTTACTGTTAATTACCAAACACCCACTTTGGCTAACTACAAGGCTGGACAGGACCCACGATGTCGATTTAATGTACTTACTTTATAATAGTTGAGTTCAGCAGGAAGAGACGATCATTGGTAACAAATTTGAATTCTTTTGAAATTATCCATGATCCTCTGTAACTGCCGAACTCGTCCATTCATGAGGAGATCGTTCAGTCTTGATGGGGCAACTTGCGACTGAGGCGTGTTCTCTCAAGGTACTGAGTTTGCATATTTCAAAAGTGCGAGTTTAAGTCCGAATTAATGAGTTTTCAAAACTACCATATTTAAAAATATGCAAATTCGTGAGCTTGAGGAGTCAGTTCAAATACTCAGTCTGACTTTACTGGGATTTTAAAACCTAAATGCTATTGAAAAGGCGAGCCTTTTTAATAGTCACGAGGTAAAGTCTCCTGTTTCGTACTTGAGCTATTACATAAAATGCAGATGTAGGGCAGGGAAAGGCAAAACTTTTCAAAGGCAACTCTTCCATTGCCAAATGCCGCTTATGTTTTGTCAGAAACATGACACTTTAACTGAAAGAGAGCACTTTTCAGTAAACCTGGGGGCATATGCTTCCAGTGCACCCACGCTTAGTTTGCCTATATATGCGCGACGGTCATGATGTAAATAATATTGTAAACAGTTACGTCTTGTACAATTTATACAATTTATTCCTGCTTTGACGTTTTTAATATGTTGAAACTTGTTTTTGTTCAATAAATATTCAATAAATGATGTTATTATGCCTCGCTTACATTATCCTCCGATCCCTTAATGGTATAACTCTTCCCCCTAAAAATCAGCCTAGCAAAATGAATATGGCTATATTAAAGTCATTAAAAATCCATGATGGTCAACTTGTAACCGTCACTGTTAATGTTGCACACGTGCACACACCCCCCCCCCCCCCCAAAAAAAACCCCCAAAAAAACACACAACAACAACCCAACAACAACACACAAATTAGATAACAAATAACTCATAAAATATATGTATGCATGCATGCTAGAGCGCATGGTGGTAGATCCATCGCGCACGATAAAAGTGATACTGTAGCAAAATCATGTTGAAAAAAATACAGAGGGGAAATACACATACCCACATTTTTGTATAAATTATACCCATACGTATATATTACACACACATAGACATACCATACAAGCTACTACCCGCAGATATACATGCACTCCTTGGTTTACAAGGTTTACAAGGTTTACAAGGTTCACAACGTTCACAACGTTCACAACGTTCACAACGTTCACAACGTTCACAACGTTCACAACGTTCACAACGTTCACAACGTTCACAACGTTCACAACGTTCACAACGTTCACAACGTTCACAACGTTCACAACGTTCACAACGTTCACAACGTTCACAACGTTCACAACGTTCACAACGTTCACAACGTTCACAACGTTCACAACGTTCACAACGTTCACAACGTTCACAACGTTCACAACGTTCACAACGTTCACAACGTTCACAACGTTCACAACGTTCACAACGTTCACAACGTTCACAACGCTCACAACGCTCACAACGCTCACAACGCTCACAACGCTCACAACGTTCACAACGCTCACAACGCTCACAACGTTCACAACGCTCACAACGTTCACAACGCTCACAACGCTCACAACGCTCACAACGTTCACAACGCTCACAACGTTCACAACGCTCACAACGTCGTTCACAACGTTCACAACGTTCACAACGTTCACAACGTTCACAACGTTCACAACGTTCACAACGTTCACAACGTTCACAACGTTCACAACCTTTACAACGTTCACAACGTTCACAACGTTCACAACGTTCACAACGTTTACAGGGTTTACATTTACCTGGTTTTTACATGGTTCCGATAGGGGCCACAGGGGATCGGTTGGGACAGGACGGGATAGGGATTTAATTAAATTAGCTAGCGAGACATGAACCTACAACCGCCAGTGGTGTCTTCTCTACGTCCTTGCTTTTTGTTAGTATTTTCCAGTTAAATGTTGTATGTATGTGTTAAAATGTGGGCTTTCTACTTACTAATCTGGCCTTATGTCCCGCTGGTGTGCTATTTTCTTGACTCCACGCTTGGCACTGTTCGTATTTGGCAATTACTGCCTGTTCAACCAAATTTCATGAGACACCATCTTGGTTTTAACTTAGTCCGACTTCAAAATCGTGTTACTTACTCTGGTGCATCACTTAGATTGATATCGAAAAGCCAACCAAAGCAAAGAATTTCGTCCGAGGTTTGGAATAACCTTGGGGTACTTGGAATCCGAAAAAACGAAAAAAAATTCCAGTCAAAGCGAAGGGGAACTACACTGCCCAAATCACCGAATCCAATGAACTTAGTTGATGACATCTCAAACAATTCTCCGGAGCAGATTACTTATA
>CAXIUP010000064.1:1914919-2267419 GCA_964035015.1 Corallium rubrum | reverse complement strand
AAATTTACACTTGGAGAGTAAACTTACACCAAAACATGTTCTTTTACACCAATACAGTGTAAATTAGCTTGCAGCTGTGTGGACACCATCTTGGTGTAAATTTACACTTGGAGAGTAATCTTACATCAAAACATGTTCTTTTACACTGTATGAGTGTGAAATAGCTTGCAGCTGTGTGGACAGCATCTTGGTGTAAATTTACACTTGGAGAGTAAACTTACACCAAAACATGTTCTTTTACACTAATTCAGTGTAAATTAGCTTGCAGCTGTGTGGACACCAGCTTGGTGTAAATTTACGCTTGGAGAGTAAACTTACACCAAAACATGTTCTTTTACACTGTATGAGTGTGTGTGGACACCATCTTGGTGTAAATTTACACTTGGAGAGTAATCTTACATCAAAACATGTTCTTTTACACTGTATGAGTGTGAAATAGCTTGCAGCTGTGTGGACAGCATCTTGGTGTAAATTTACACTTGGAGAGTAAACTTACACCAAAACATGTTCTTTTACACTAATTCAGTGTAAATTAGCTTGCAGCTGTGTGGACACCAGCTTGGTGTAAATTTACGCTTGGAGAGTAAACTTACACCAAAACATGTTCTTTTACACTGTATGAGTGTGAAATAGCTGGCAGCTGTGTGGACACCATCTTGGTGTAAATTTACACTTGGAGGGTAAACTTAATACACCAAAACAACTTCTTGTTTAACTGACAGGGAGTAAAAGTATAGTATCTACAATGGAGAATAAACATTAAAAAGTATAGTAGTATGAAAAAGTTAACTGGTTTTATTACTAGTTGAAAATTAACAATATTGTACAACTAAAATTTACAATAAGAAGTCACTATTGTGGTTACATTAAATTATTTAGCAAAAACTCATTGAAAAAGTTCATTCACAAAAATTAAAACCCGAGTGGGGACTTTTAATAAATATTTGCATTTTTCGAATAACTGCCTATGTTCTTAGTTGACCCATATTAAGAAAAAACCCCAAAACAAATTCAGAAGAATTACAAATAAAAAAAATTGCAGTAGTGGAATACAGTAACTAGCTATTTACAATAGTTAATTATTTTTTTTCAACTTATGGCATTTTTCAATGTTATTCAACTTTGCTTTGATATTGTTCTGGATTTCTTTGTCAATCACCAGGTGAAATATTTTCATTATTAGTCCTGGAATACAAAATGTGTCGACATAATGAATTACTACTACCAGTAATTGGAAAGCCTTGTGCTCAACAATGTAATAATTTAAAATCTTAGACAGTATGCTATATGCTAAAGTTAAAAATCATTGTACAAGGAAGCTTAATTTAAAGTTACTTGAATGAAAACCTGAGCTTCAAAGTTGAAACACTTGGGTGCCAAATTTTAAAAAATGATTACATGACTGGCAATAATGTCTTAATTTTAGGCTTAGCATTATTTATCTAAATTCATTATTTAGAAATGTATTTATATGAGCTAAACAATCTATGGATTATTTAACAAACAATTAAGTAATCCATACATTATTTGTTTCAAGGGAATGTTTGTAAATAATTTCCAAGTATGAAAATAACCATTAAATATGTAGTAAATAACCCAGGAATGGTTTGTAAATAATATGATTAAATCAGGATAATTTGATTACTTAATAAATAATCCATGTATTATAAACAAGTTTTGTGGAAACACCACGTAAAATATTTCTTTGCTAAGCTTTCGGCCTGTTGACTCAGGCCTTCATCAGAGCAAAGCTTAGCAAAGAAATAGTTTGTGGTGTTTCCACAAAACTATTTATATTACATTATTGCCATGAAAACTTCCAAAGAATTAATCCATGTATTGTTTGAATAAACCATAGATTATATAGTAATTAATCCACTCTACCCAACTAGCCCATCTCATTCCACCCGCAACTCAGAGAAACAAACTAAACTGAACATCAAATTGGTGAAGCCAAAAATTTAGAAGTAAATTTTAAATCTGGATTACTTATTAATCAAATCATTCTGAAATTATTTATAAACAATCACTGGATTATTTACTAAATAATCCTTTAGTAAACTGAAGGCCACAGCTTCAAATCCCAGCCACAGTTGAGTAAAGTTTTTCTCCAGTTACTCAGTAATTGTTCGTCATTCGGAGTACCTACTGAATATCATTATTTGCCACCTGAGTTTGCTGTCCCACAATACAGCTATTTATTCCAACAACATAACTTGATGAAGAGTTAAGTCTCTCAATATGGAAGAAACCAGATTTGAATTTTAAATATTACAGTCAAACCGGATGTTCTCTTGCGCGCGACATTGCAATATTGACCAACAACATTGCAATATTCATTAGCAAATTGCCCCTATCAATTTACAATTGGCGCCAATAACTTCCCCAACGGTACTAAGTAAACACTAGTAAATTCACACGGGACTGATTCTCGTGTTTTTGTAATCGAAACGCTACAACCCCACTGTCTAAAAGAGAAAGCATTGTGCAAGCAGACGTTATAATCCGTGAAGAATGTTCCAAGTTTTAGTACAGTATTTGCAAGATAGATATGCGAGCTTTTTCGTTGAAAACCCGATAGAGGACTACAGGCAATTACTTCAACGAGTGAAGTGTGCTGTACCGTCGTTGAAGCACGTACAAAACGATCAAATAAGGTTAGCTTATAAAGACATCGAGTCTGGGTGTTACCTAGATATAGACGCTGAGGAACATTTACATTTATCTGAGGCTTTCAGAAATTCTGTTTCTTGCGGCGCAGAAAGAATTTACAAGCGGGTGCAGTTAAAGGTGTGGGAAACAGATTCTCCATTTCTTTTGAGAAAACTAACGAATGAACAGCAGCACGTCGAAAAGAGCAGCGACATTAGCGAGAAGAATGACTGCCAACCAATGCCGACAAAAGATGAAAACGCAAAAGGCTGTACGTCAAGGACGCTTATGTTTCCTGACCTTACTCCAGGAAATAGCCAAAATATTGGCGTGCTTGATTGGAAAGCAAATAAGAAAGATCAACTTACCGGTAAACTTCAGTGCTTTCTTGACCAAAAAATGGCGCTTGAAACGCATATTAGAGAACTAGAATTTGAAGTTGTTGAACCCGCATGTGTTGGTACCTATCGCAGCATTTGTGGGAACTGCCATGTACGCGGACATCGAAGTGAGGGAAACCGAAAAAACGACTCGTGTAAAGTTCCTGTGTGTACGTCGTACTTCAGGTGTGGACAAAGAAAAAAGCATCCTGAACATTTTGATGAACTCCGAAGGATGAAGAAACAACTCAATTGACAGTGAAAGAAATTGACAGTGTGACAATGGAAAAGAAGAACATTGAAGCCTTTCAGTCAAAAAGTATTTCCGCATTTTCTACAGCTGTCACACCTCGCCTTGTTAAAGCTTTCGAAGAGAAGTATTCACTGCAGACTGCGACAGGTAAACTGCAATTACAGAAAGATATTGCTACGTTAAGAGTTGCATGTGCAAATAAGATTCCCGAGTATTCGGGACATGACAGAGAACTGGTCAGCTCATTACTTGAACGGCAGAAAACAGTCATGGATGGAATGCGAAATGTGCATTCAACTGATTCTGCTGTTTATTCTGCTACTAGCAATACTGCGTCTGGTTGTAAGTCCACAAATGTTACTAAGAGTAGTTTGTTATCGAATGTAAGTAGTCCTAATAATCGAACAGAAATAACGTTAGCAGTTTCTCCTGTGGCATCATGCAAAACATTCGTCAAGAAGAAAAAAAGTTCAAGATATTACTCGTCAAATAGTGAAACCGACAGTGAAAGTTCTTTGACTGATTCTGATTCTTCGCTAGAGCGGGAAAGTAAACTTAGAAAACGAAAACATCGCAAGTCGAGCAAAGGCAAAGGAAGAAAATCCCACAAGCAGGACCGTAAAAAACGCAGGCACCGCAGTCACAAACGTAGCCGTAATCCCTGTACAGACCACGACAATCAACGCAGTACGGGATCTGTTCATTTTAAACAAGAAAACATTGAACAAAACCAGGAAAAACATGAGGTATCGCAGTGTTCTTTAGAAGAACTTGCCACGATAGCAGTAGCTATAAACGAAGATATTACATCTAAGCGCTAGGGTACACCACGAATGACTAGTCGTGTGTTTATAGGTTGTACTCATACAGGGGCGGATCTAGGGGTAGTCAAAGCGATCACGCAACTAAGGTAAAAATTGCGCAAATAATTAATTAAGTTAATTAATTCAAACTGCGGTTTAATATTCAAAATTTGTAGTCCAGTTTTTTTGAATAAGATGTAGGTAATTGGACTGACACTGGGGTTCTATAATGTAGATGAATAAAATTTGCAAAGAATGCGGTATATAGCCTTAGGCCAAAAGGCGCATCTTGCTGTATTTTTGTTAACTTGCGAAGGCAACGACGGTTGAAGCTAGGCGCAGTGTAAACTTGATTCGGGAGTAAGTAAACAATTATAAGAGAAGGATTAAAGATACGTAAGTAATATTCAGTAAAATAATACATGGGACACAACCCTCGACAATTGTTTCGACCTTCTCGTGGTCTCTTCAGGAGGGATTTGGGTTTGGCAGTCAATGTGATTATGTTGGAAAATAAACAATAAACAGCATAGAACGAGACTAATAAATATAAATAAAAGTGTGTGCTTACCAAAGTTGTTGTTATTTCTTGACAACCAACGCGTCGTGCCTTCATTTTGCAAGAGCAGTCCTCAAGTCTTGTTCTTTTGTTGGTAGTCATATCAGTTAGTGATCTGTTATTCAGTCAGAATTGTAATGAGGTCGGTTGGTCGTAAGTAATAGTTTATAAATGTTCGTTATTACGTCATTGGTTTTCTATAGTGGATGATATATGGTGTCGTTGGGGGTTAGTTGGGGTGACCCAGGATCCCTGTAGATAAAATTTGTGCAGATGGGTGTAGGTCAACTTTGTCTCAGTTGATGTACTGTATCCCGTGCTGTAGTTATTGAGTATTGTTTGTTATATAATTGTCATCTTGTAGTTTAGCACGAATAAGAGAATCTTTAAGTTTTGCATTTCTTTGATACGCTACAATTGGTGCTTCTGGCCAGAGAATGCTCAATGTAGGATCTTGTTCTATTATGTGCCAATGTTTTCGTAGTATTTGTTCAATGTATGTCGTACTCTTGTTGTATGGAATGGAAAATATACATGTAAGGCTTTCGTTGTCAGTTTTGTGTTGTTCCTTGTTTAGTAGTTCCAGTTGTGTATGTTGTTTGGCCTGTTAAAAAGCAGCCGGTATTGTTTCTTGTTTCTAACCACAGTTGATCAGTATAACTGGAAGGTTGTTTAGTCTTTGAATGTAATTTAGTATCATCTGCGATAATGCAGCAATATCAAAGTGCATGACTATAGACGATACTATATTTACAAGACTTTGGATGGAAGGAATTGTTATGTAGAAGTAGTGTTGACTGTTCTGTCTGTTGGTTTTATGTACAGGTCTGATTTAAGTTTGTTGTTCTATTGATGTAAAATGTGGTTATAGTCAAATTTAATTGTTGGGTGGAATTTGTTTAAATATTCTAAAAATTCATTGAGGGCGTAAATACCATGTGTCGATAATACAAAAATGTCATCCATTAGAATTAGTCTGTTTGGTGCATTTAAGAGCATTTGTTTTATAAGGACTGACATGGATATATTAGCATATGTAGGAGCTACTTATGAGCCCATTGCTATGCCATGAATTTGTAGAAAGTATTTATTATTAAATGTGAAGAAGTTGTTGTTTAGTATGAGTGAAAGTATTTCGTTCCCTCAGTAGGTGACGAGGATGTACGTGGCATTCTTATCGTATTGTCATAATGTTGTTGAAGTCCTTTCAGATTTTGGTTCATGTCTGTTGTCATCTATGTTAATCTCATTAACATGTACATGTAGGTTTGGTTAATTTTCCTTTGATTCGTTGTCAGAATGGATGTCTTGTTTATTTGTTTATTTGTTTATTGGGTTTTATGTTTAGTTATAGTCATAATTGTGTTGTTATTGTAGTTTCGTTGTTCTGTTGTCAGTGGATATATAATCCACCGTGTTGTGCGTTGGTCTTCATTGTTATTGGAAGTGAAGGAATTTCTTAGCATAACAATGAGCGGTTGTAAACGTAAGAATCAGTCGTACACGTGGTCGGTAAAAGTGTCTGTAGTGTTATTTGTTCTATCGTCTACATAAACAGCCAGTGAAAGGAGACTGCATTAGCTCTATCCGTTCGCTACGATTGTTAGCCATGTTTTTTTTTGAATAAGATGTAGGTAATTGGACTGACACTGGGGTTATATAATGTAGATGAATAAAATTTGCAAAGAATGCGGTATATAGCCTTAGGCCAAAAGGCGCATCTTGCTGTATTTTTGTTAACTTGCGAAGGCAACGACGGTTGAAACTAGGCGCAGTGTAAACTTGATTCGGGAGTAAGTAAACAATTATAAGAGAAGGATTAAAGATACGTAAGTAATATTCAGTAAAATAATACATGGGACACAACCCTCGACAATTGTTTCGACCTTCTCGTGGTCTCTTCAGGAGGGATTTGGGTTTGGCAGTCAATGGAAAATAAACAATAAACAGCATAGAACGAGACTAATAAATATAAATAAAAGTGTGTGCTTACCAAAGTTGTTGTTATTTCTTGACAACCAACGCGTCGTGCCTTCATTTTGCAAGAGCAGTCCTCAAGTCTTGTTCTTTTGTTGGTAGTCATATCAGTTAGTGATCAGTTATTCAGTCAGAATTGTAATGAGATCGGTTGGTCGTAAGTGATAGTTTATAAATGTTCGTTATTACGTCATTGGTTTTCTATAGTGGATGATATATGGTGTCATTGGGGGTTAGTTGGGGTGACCCAGGATCCCTGTAGATAAAATTTGTGCAGATGGGTGTAGGTCAACTTTGTCTCAGTTGATGTACTGTATCCCGTGCTGTAGTTATTGAGTATTGTTTGTTATATAATTGTCATCTTGTAGTTTAGCACGAATAAGAGAATCTTTAAGTTTTGCATTTCTTTGATACGCTACAATTGGTGCTTCTGGCCAGAGAATGCTCAATGTAGGATCTTGTTCTATTATGTGCCAATGTTTTCGTAGTATTTGTTCAATGTATGTCGTACTCTTGTTGTATGGAATGAAAAATATACATGCAAGGCTTTCGTTGTCAGTTTTGTGTTGTTCCTTGTTTAGTAGTTCCAGTTGTGTATGTTGTTTGGCCTGTTAAAAAGCAGCCAGTATTGTTTCTTGTTTCTAACCACAGTTGATCAGTATAACTGGAAGGTTGTTTAGTCTTTGAATGTAATTTAGTATCATCTGCGATAATGCAGCAATATCAAAGTGCATGACTATAGACGATACTATATTTACAAGACTTTGGATGGAAGGAATTGTTATGTAGAAGTAGTGTTGACTGTTCTGTCTGTTGGTTTTATGTACAGGTCTGATTTAAGTTTGTTGTTCTATTGATGTAAACTGTGGTTATAGTCAAATTTAATTGTTGGGTGGAATTTGTTTAAATATTCTAAAAATTCATTGAGGGCGTAAATACCATGTGTCGATAATACAAAAATGTCATCCATTAGAATTAGTCTGTTTGGTGCATTTAAGAGCATTTGTTTTATAAGGACTGACATGGATATATTAGCATATGTAGGAGCTACTTATGAGCCCATTGCTATGCCATGAATTTGTAGAAAGTATTTATTATTAAATGTGAAGAAGTTGTTGTTTAGTATGAGTGAAAGTATTTCGTTCCCTCAGTAGGTGACGAGGATGTACCTGGCATTCTTATCGTATTGTCATAATGTTGTTGAAGTCCTTTCAGATTTTGGTTCATGTCTGTTGTCATCTATGTTAATCTCATTAACATGTACATGTAGGTTTGGTTAATTTTCCTTTGGTTCGTTGTCAGAATGGATGTCTTGTTTATTTGTTTATTTGTTTATTGGGTTTTATGTTTAGTTATAGTCATAATTGTGTTGTTATTGTAGTTTCGTTGTTCTGTTGTCAGTGGATATATAATCCACCGTGTTGTGCGTTGGTCTTCATTGTTATTGGAAGTGAAGGAATTTCTTAGCACAACAATGAGCGGTTGTAAACGTAAGAATCAGTCGTACACGTGGTCGGTAAAAGTGTCTGTAGTGTTATTTGTTCTATCGTCTACATAAACAGCCAGTGAAAGGAGACTGCATTAGCTCTATCCGTTCGCTACGATTGTTAGCCATGTTTTTTTGAATAAGATGTAGGTAATTGGACTGACACTGGGGTTATATAATGTAGATGAATAAAATTTGCAAAGAATGCGGTATATAGCCTTAGGCCAAAAGGCGCATCTTGCTGTATTTTTGTTAACTTGCGAAGGCAACGACGGTTGAAGCTAGGTGCAGTGTAAACTTGATTCGGGAGTAAGTAAACAATTATAAGAGAAGGATTAAAGATACGTAAGTAATATTCAGTAAAATAATACATGGGACACAACCCTCGACAATTGTTTCGACCTTCTCGTGGTCTCTTCAGGAGGGATTTGGGTTTGGCAGTCAATGTGACTATGTTGGAAAATAAACAATAAACAGGATAGAACGAGACTAATAAATATAAATAAAAGTGTGTGCTTACCAAAGTTGTTGTTATTTCAGACAAATTCTAGTGGATGACATTTTTGTATTATCGACACATGGTATTTATGCCCTCAATGAATTTTTAGAGTATTTAAACAAATTCCACCCAACAATTAAATTTGACTATAACCACAGTTTACATCAACAGAACAACAAACTTAAATCAGACCTGTACATAAAACCAACAGACAGAACAGTCAACACTACTTCTACATAACAATTCCTTCCATCCAAAGTCTTGTAAATATAGTATCGTCTATAGTCATGCACTTTGATATTGCCGCATTATCGCAGATGATACTAAATTACATTCAAAGACTAAACAACCTTCCAGTTATACTGATCAACTGTGGTTAGACACAAGAAACAATACTGGCTGCTTTTTAACAGGCCAAACAACATACACAACTGGAACTACTAAACAAGGAATAACACAAAACTGACAACGAAAGCCTTACATGTATATTTTCCATTCCATACAACAAGAGTACAACATGCATTGAACAAATACTACGAAAACATTGGCACATAATAGAACAAGATCCTACATTGAGCATTCTCTGGCCAGAAGCACCAATTGTAGCGTATCAAAGAAATGCAAAACTTAAAGATTCTCTTATTCGTGCTAAACTACAAGATGACAATTATATAACAAACAATACTCAATAACTACAGCACAGGATACAGTACATCAACTGAGACAAAGTTGACCTACCTACACCCATCTGCACAAATTTTATCTACAGGGATCCTGGGTCACCCCAACTAACCCCCAACGACACCATATATCATCCACTATAGAAAACCAATGACGTAATAACGAACATTTATAAACTATCACTTACGACCAACCGATCTCATTACATATCTGACTGAATAACTGAGCGCTAACTGATATGACTACCAACAAAAGAAAAAGACTTGAGGACTGCTCTTGCAAAATGAAGGCACGACGCGTTGTTTGTCAAGAAATAACAACAACTTTGGTAAGCACACACTTTTATTTATATTTATTAGTCTCGTTCTATGCTGTTTATTGTTTATTTTCCAACATAATCATATCGACTGCCAAACCCAAATCCCTGCTGAAGAGACCACGAGAAGGTCGAAACAATTGTCGAGGGTTGTGTCCCATGTATTATTTTACTGAATATTACTTACGTATCTTTAATCCTTCTCTTATAATTGTTTACTTACTCCCGAATCAAGTTTACACTGCGCCTAGCTTCAACCATCGTTGCCTTCTCAAGTTAACAAAAATACAGCAAGATGCGCCTTTTGGCCTAAGGCTATATACCGCATTCTTTGCAAATTTTATTCATCTACATTATATAACCCCAGTGTCAGTCCAATTACCTACATCTTATTCAAAAAAAACACAAAACTGACAACGAAAGCCTTACATGTATATTTTCCATTCCATACAACAAGAGTACGACATACATTGAACAAATACTACGAAAACATTGGCACATAATAGAACAAGATCCTACTTTGAGCATTCTCTGGCCAGAAGCACCAATTGTAGCGTATCAAAGAAATGCAAAACTTAAAGATTCTCTTATTCGTGCTAAACTACAAGATGACAATTATATAACAAACAATACTCAATAACTACAGCACGGGATACAGTACATCAACTGAGACAAAGTTGACCTACACCCATCTGCACAAATTTTATCTACAGGGATCCTGGGTCACCCCAACTAACCCCCAACGACACCATATATCATTCACTATAGAAAACCAATGACGTAATAACGAACATTTATAAACTATTACTTACGACCAACCGATCTCATTACAATTCTGACTGAATAACTGATCACTAACTGATATGACTACCAACAAAAGAACAAGACTTGAGGACTGCTCTTGCAAAATGAAGGCACGACGCGTTGGTTGTCAAGAAATAACAACAACTTTGGTAAGCACACACTTTTATTTATATTTATTAGTCTCGTTCTATGCTGTTTATTGTTTATTTTCCAACATAATCATATCGACTGCCAAACCCAAATCCCTCCTGAAGAGACCACGAGAAGGTCGAAACAATTGTCGAGGGTTGTGTCCCATGTATTATTTTACTGAATATTACTTACGTATCTTTAATCCTTCTCTTATAATTGTTTACTTACTCCCGAATCAAGTTTACACTGCGCCTAGCTTCAACCGTCGTTGCCTTCGCAAGTTAACAAAAATACAGCAAGATGCGCCTTTTGGCCTAAGGCTATATACCGCATTCTTTGCAAATTTTATTCATCTACATTATATAACCCCAGTGTCAGTCCAATTACCTACATCTTATTCAAATAGTGAAACCGACAGTGAAAGTTCTTTTACTGATTCTGATTCTTCGCTAGAGCGGGAAAGTAAACTTAGAAAACGAAAACATCGCAAGTCGAGCAAAGGCAAAGGAAGAAAATCCCACAAGCAGGACCGTAAAAAACGCAGGCACCGCAGTCACAAACGTAGCCGTAATCCCCGTACAGACCTCGACAATCAACGCAGTACGGGATCTGTTCATTTTAAACAAGAAAACATTGAACAAAACCAGGAAAAACATGAGGTATCGCAGTGTTCTTTAGAAGAACTTGCCACGATAGCAGTAGCTATAAACGAAGATATTACATCTAAGCGCTAGGGTATGCCACGAATGACTAGTCGTGTGTTTATAGGTTGTACTCATACAGGGGCGGATCTAGGGGTAGTCAAAGCGATCACGCGACTAAGGTAAAAATTGCGCAGTTAATTAATTAAGTTAATTAATTCAAACTGCGGTTTAATATTCAAAATTTGTAGTCCAGTTATCAAGTTTCATACAGCAGCAAGGCCTTCGATAAAGTAATATATCAAGTCACAGAACAGCGGTCTTGCGCGTGAGTTTTGATCGCTCTGTAGTCTGATTCCAGCCATCCGATTGGCCAATTTGCTTTTTGATCGATCTGTGGGGAGTTCTGATCGGTCCGTGGATCAGGGGCTCGTATACAAGCTATCCGATTGGTTAATTCAAAAAATATCTGAATTCTCATTGGCTACATTTTTTGATCGATCATATTTTAGTAAATTGCCCTTTACTAAGAGGGTTGATCAACGACAGACACGACTTTCGTTAGGTTGCGTTTATTGATAGCTCTCACTCACGTTCACTCGCTAGGACGTTCGCTTAGTCACTCTCTCATTTTTCTAAAACTCTCTCTTATCATATAACTCACACCTCAAATAAATCTATTTAATTGCCTTAAAAGTTATTAATCAAATCAATCAGTGTCCCATAGTAATTATTTCATAAAATCCCAATTATCTTGAATATTGAAAGACATATATCCATGCAGTCTCCGACACACTCCCCCATGCAACTTTGCATAGAAATGTTGCATGTAACGAAGAAGACTGCGTAACTATTGTCTACTAAAACGTCAACATATAAAATTTGACAATTAACTGTCACAATTGGATGTTCAGACACATTGTTCGTTTTTCTCTGCATCCTCTCTTATTCGCACCATTGCTTCTGCAGCTGCAGCGCGTCTCGGTACGAACTCACGAGCGTTTGGATTCAGCGTTTGGTTTTCTTCATCGTTGTCATCGCATTGTAACTCCAATGGATACAGGTGTTGTACTGGTCGTTCTATGATTCCATTTTTGGTTCTAAGTTGAACTGCTCGCGTGTGACCATCAGGCCCTGGAAAGAGTTGTTGGACGATGGCCAGCGGCCACTTTCCTCGATTCTTGTTGTCGGTTCGCACGATCACTGCGTCTCCTGTCTTGACCTGGTACTTTGGCGTCTTGTGGACGAGGCTGTGACGTTCCCTCAAGGCAGTCAAATACTCACGCTGCCATCGCTTCCACAGGTTATTCTTGCAGGTGATCAGATGTTTCGCGCGTTTGCGGAGTTCCTTCTCTTCAATTCTCCACGGCTCTTCCTCCGGCAACTGGTCCGTGCGTTGGAATAGGAAAGTCGTAGGAGTTAAAGTGGGCAACTGTATGTCATCTTCTATGTAGCTTAAGGGGCGTCGATTTATCTGTATTTCCACGTCAAGCAGGACTTCGCTCAGCTCGGACCAGGTCAGCGTAGCTCCACCAATAACCTTGTACATTGCAGACTTTACTATTCCGATCAGCCGTTCGAACTGTCCTCCCCACCATGGGGCTCGACTCAGGTTGAACTTCCAGGTGACATCGTGTTGTTGTAATAGGCCCTGCACGCGCTCGTCCTTTTGCACTCGCTTCAACCACTTGGCTGCCTTCACGAATGTCGCACCATTATCGGAATAAATCACTTTAGGACGCCCTCGTCTTGCGATGAGTCGTTTGAGGCATGGAATGAAGGTGGTTGTTTCTAGGTTGTGAACCAATTCCAAGTGTATGGCTCTCGATAGACTGCACGAGAAGATCACAAGGTAACTCTTTCCTCCACGTTGGTTGTTTGTCTTGTAACGAATTGGGCCCGCAAAATCGGTTCCAATGACTTCGAATGCCGCTCCACCCTGGGTACGATCTGTAGGTAGTTTCCCTGGCGGTGGTTTCGCTATTGGTACCGCTGTGAACCGTTTACACCCCGGGCAGTCTGATCTGATGGCTTTTACCACTTGTCGGAGAGTCGGAACCCAGTAAGTTTCTCGAACCGCCGCCATAGTTAGGACGCCCCCATGCAAGGTTTCGACATGAGTTCGCTGTACGAGCTTCTTGGTGAACGTTGAGTCAGCTGGTAGATACACTGGGTGTTTTCCTTGAATTCTTCCGTGGCATTCGAGGATTCCGTCTGCATTCTGGACGAGGTTGAGCGTTTGACTGGTCTGCGCAAAGCGAGGTGTCCGAGAATCTTTTTCTTGGACTCTTTTTATCCACCAATTCTTTGTTTCACGCAGGTCTTCGGATGTCAAGGGGCCTTTTCACGCTCGGTTGGTGGTAAAACGACGCACCCAGGCTTGAACACGCAGCGCTCGAAGAAGGTCGTGACGCACGAGGAGCTGCTCGAACTCGTTCACCGGCACATCGGGTTTTCGTTGTGCTAGGCTCAGCACATCTTTGATGATTTTCGCTTCAGCCTCGGAGCCTTGCGATTTCACTGCGACAGGGTTTTCTGGCCACCGGTTGGGATCTCGCAACCATGCTGGTCCGTTCCACCACAGCTCGGAATTTGTCACATGACCCCCGCGGCTGGCGACGTCGGCTGGATTTTCGCTGGTGGGTACGTGCCTCCACTGGATTTGGGGGTGATCTCTTATCTTCTTCACCCGGTTTTCCACGAACTGTCGATACTGTCCGTTTCCCAGAATCCAATGGAGCGCCACGGTACTGTCTAGCCACCCGTGAATGGTCGGCTTGGGTAGATCTTTCAGTGCGTTGGCAACGTTTACAACCAAATTGGTGGCCATATGGGCGCTGACCAGTTCCAATCGAGGTATTGTTAAACTTCTCTTGGCAAGTCGGGCTTTGGCTGCAACCAAGGTCTGGGTGACTCCTCCTTGCTGACGCACGATCGAATAGACAGCAGCGCCAACTCCGTGGATCGAAGCGTCTCCGAATACATGGAGTTCGGTGGAATCAATTGGTTGTTGGTAAGGTGCCAATGGTCGAGGGGTGGTTGTCTGTGATGGGAGTGACTGTTCAAATTTCTTCCATCGTTGTCGAATGTTCTCTGGCAGGGGGGCATCCCAGGCAACCTTCGAGTCACAGGCGTCACGATAGATTATCTTCCCTTGCAAGGTGGTTGGAGACACTAGACCAAGGGGGTCGTAAATTTTCGCCAACGTTGCCAACAGTTCGCGTTTGGTTGCCGTACGGGTTGTCGTCGGAAATTCCACGGCTATCGTATCTGCAGACTTGTCCCACCTGAGGCCCAATAGCTTCGACTCGTTCGGCTGGACTTGTAGTTGTTGTTTGGCATAAGACTGTTCGTCGATAGTCGTAGGATTGGCATTGTCTTCTAACTTAGGGCAATTTGAGTTCCATTTATGTAACTCGAATTTCGCGTCCTCCATGATCTCGATGGCCACACTTTTGCGTTGATGGGCTTGCTTTTCATCTTGACCGCCTGTCAAAATGTCATCTACGTAGAGGCTTCGGCGCAGTCTCTCTGTCTCGTCTGGGTATTTTCCTGACCAGGCATCTAGATGGCAATCGAGGACTCCTCCAAGCAGGAATGGTGACGGCGCGAGCCCGAACAACACTCTCGTGAACCGGTAGGTGTCGATTCCTGAGTTGGCATCTGGTCGCCAGTGAAAGCGGAGCGCGTCTCTCTCGCTCTCGTGGATGCGAATTTGAAGGAATGCTTTCTTAATGTCGCCCGATACAACCACTGGATAACCCCTCTGTTGAACGAGGACGTCCCACAGTTTGTTTTGCAGAGCTGGCCCGGTGTACAGACAGTCGTTTAGTGATGCAGCTCCAAGCGATGCTCGAGCTGAGGCGTCGTACACGATCCTCATTTTCGTGGTTTCGGCAGACTTCCGAATCACGCTTTTATGTGGAATGTAGAACTCCTTTGGCTGGGCAACGGTCGGTACTTTCTCGATCACTCCCTCTTCTAACTGCTCTTGGATGATCCCATTGTACTGTTCGGTTAGACCTTCGCGTTGAAGTTTCCGGGTCAAACTCTCTAGCCGTTTGAGACTACCTTGCTCGTTGTTGGGCAGATGTGGATGGTTGGCTTTCCATGGGAGGGTTGTTTCATACCAGCCTTCTGGAGAGCGGGTTAATCGTTCTTTAAACTCGTCGAAAACGACTGTCTGGTCGTGTTCTGGTGCGTCTTTCAGGCCGAGGACGTCCAGTCTGCACAATTCCTCATAATCGACGTGGGTTGTTTGGGTAAGCATCATCACGTTGTGGTTGAACTCTTTACCAGGAGACATCAGGAGCCATCCAAACTTTGTTAGTTCAGCGACAGGTGCAGGCTCCTTTCCGATTCTTGGCTTCGTCTTCGTCTTTATTCGCGCGTATTCTCCGCACCCGAGGACCACGTGAATCGGAAGTAACGCTTTGGTGTCGTCATCATTCACCGACACGCCTTCCAAATGTGGGTGTTTCTTGATTAGTTCACTGTAGTTGGGATTCTTGATCGACAATAACTCCGTCTTGTTAACTTTCGTTGCTCTCACGGGCAGGGTGAACTGTTGATTGACTGATTTAAGTTCCAAGTCGTAGACCTCGAGTCTCGCGACCTTGGAGGCCATTAGCATGTCAATGTTTTTTGTTTCGATCGTTGATGGTTTTGCTTCAAGTAATTGGATCAATTTTGCCGAGACGTATGAACTACCAGCTCCAGAATCGACCAGAGCTCTGCATCGAATGCCGTTTACTTCCAGGACAACTACGGGAAAGACCCCTTCGTTATTTTCGCACGCGGTCAGAACGCGTTCCGTTTCCGTGGAGTCGTCAGTGGATTTCGTTTCTTTTGTCTCGCATATGGAAGTGTGATGTCTTTTTCCACACTTTTGACAAGAGGTTTTACTTAGGCACTCGGAAGCTTTGTGATTTCCGGAGGCGCAATTAAAACATAATCGTCGCTTGGCCAATATCTGTTTGCGCTCTGACGTCAATGTCACTTTCGTGCACTCGGTAGCTTTGTGGTTGTCATCACAGTAAGTGCACCCACGTGGTTTTGATTCCCGATTACGGATGTGAAACAGCTTCTCGTTGTTTTTCCTCTTGAAAGTCGGTTCTTGCTCTCTATCAGACGGTTTGGCATCGATCGGGTTTCTTCTAGTCCATTGTCTCAGCGCTTCGGCTAATTTGGCGAAGTCCCACTTTTCCCAATCAGGATCTGTGCGTACCAAGTCTCCCCGAATGCCTGGCAGCTTGTCCAAAGTCATTGACACCGCGCCATTGACTTGTTCAAGTTTTTTCAATGTTTCTAATGCTTGCACGCAATACATTAGTTTATCACTGAAGTCGTGGATCTTCTTCGGGTTTGCATTGTGTACGGTTGGTAGATCCAAAATCTCTCGAGTGTAGACTTTAACTATCTCTGATTCTTTTCCGTACTTGTCTTGGAGAATGCTTTTGGCGCGATTATAGCCTTCCGGTGTGAAGGGCAACGCTTCTACAATGTGTCTCACCTTGGTGTCGAGTAACTCGCGAAGGTACGCAAACTTCGTGATGGGAGCAGCCATGGTTTTGTCAATGTTCTCCGTGAATTGTCCCCAAAACCTCGGCCAATCCATGTATGTGCCTTCAAACTTTGAAATTACCAGCTTTGGTAATTTTGCTTGTGTTCCGATCGCCGTTCCGGTCGACTTCGCGTTGCCTTGGCTTTGGTTTACGGTTTCGTGTTCGGTTTGAAGTTTCAGTTTTGTCTCAAGGAGTTTGACCTCGAACTGGATCTTCTCTTCACGCTCGATCGTCTCTTGTTTCTTCTTGTTCTCCTCCAGCCATTGCTTCGTCGCTCGGACGTGGCTGTCTGCCTGTTCTATTTCGTTGTTGATCTTATTGTTCCATTCAGTGATGTCTTCTTTCGCTGCGATTTTCTTTGCTTCTACTGTAAGGCGAAGATTGTCCACTTCGTTGGTGATTGCTCGAAGGGTCGCTTGGTGTCGCGCAATGCTTTCTTCGTCGGCTTTCGCTAGAACTCCGTCGGTTCGTTTAGTCGTAATCTGAAGTTGAGTTAATTTTGTCTCAAGCGCAGCGAGTTGCGCTGTTGTTTCCATTCTTGTCGAGGAATCTCCTGGATCCCGTCGGAGGTGCCACGTTTAGTAAATTGCCCTTTACTAAGAGGGTTGATCAACGACAGACACGACTTTCGTTAGGTTGCGTTTATTGATAGCTCTCACTCACGTTCACTCGCTAGGACGTTCGCTTAGTCACTCTCTCATTTTTCTAAAACTCTCTCTTATCATATAACTCACACCTCAAATAAATCTATTTAATTGCCTTAAAAGTTATTAATCAAATCAATCAGTGTCCCATAGTAATTATTTCATAAAATCCCAATTATCTTGAATATTGAAAGACATATATCCATGCAGTCTCCGACAATATGCTTCAGCCTTCAGTGTATACGGCATGATTCAAAAGCCTTTCTGATCGCAGCTTGAACGCGAAGGTTCAATTCCAAGTGTCACAGAAATATAAAAGCGAATATACTGCAATGTCTTGTAGTATTTACGAGACTGTGCAGTCCGCGTGTGAGAGAAATGATTGGCCATATCTTCAAGATGTTTACGCTGATCTGATGAAGCGAATCGATGCTTTGCCGAAGAGTTCTGCTGAAGAGCTGTTGAGTGCTATCAACAACACGAGCTTCTGCAATGCGTGTATCAAAGGGCCAACCGTTTTCCGAGCTCTAGAAAAACGAAAAACAGTCTTTAAATTCCGTTTTTCGTTTTACAATGTTGAAAAACAGTTTAAAAAACAAAAATAGAACGGTTATTCGTTTATCAAGGGGCCAACCGTTTTCAGAGCCACTTGAAGAACAAAAACAGCCTTTAAATTTCGTTTTCCATTATTCAATGTTAACTGAAAACACTTTAAAAACAAAAATAGAACGCGTTTTTTGTTTTCTGTTTCTGCAAATACGGAAAACAAATTTCAAGACGAATTTGGTTTTCCGTTTTCTGTATTGATTTTGATTATTAAGCGATTTTGATTATTAAGCAATCCCCCCCCCCCCCCCTGTTTGTTTTTTCGCGCGCTTTACCGCTTTATAACCACCTGATAATCACTGTAAAGATGGAGGACGATAACTTTATAAATGTCGCTTATGGAGAAGGTGAACATAGGATAGATAGAAGGCTGAAGAAAGGTCAAGTGAACGCTGAGAGGTTGGCTCAAATGTTTGGGGTAAGTCATAAATATTCGAATGTTTGTATAAGGTTTGATCGAGTCCTTATTTCATGCTTGCCAGATTGTGGTGATATTAAACTAGAAGTACGTCTTTAATTTAGCTGGAAGTCGTGGGTATTCATATTGTAGACGAGTTCTCGGGATCTACAGAATGGCCAAACAAAGATGGCCGTTTCGACTTATCTGACTTTAGACGCGATTCGTATATGAAAGTTGAAGGACGTAAGAGATCAGGAACTCTGTCAATGCCAATAGGAGGATTGTATTCTTACCAAACCTCGGTCCCATCCAGTAGTACTAGTGCAGCAGGGTATTCTTCGATATTCAGGTTCGTGCTATTTTGTATATGGAACATAAATTTTGAGATTTGATTTGATTTTTTCTTGCTTATCTTTTCTGGAGGGCTCTTTATTTGATAAATATATACAGTAGTTGGGATTTTTATGCCTAACACCCATTTTAGACTTTAGAACTTATAAGATACATACTGTGGGCCAACTGCTGGTGTTAAAATTTAATTCAATATTACTATATATAATGGAAAAGGGAGGGGGCGAGACAATTCAAAATGACTATATTTATATACCAATTTCTGATTGCAGGTCAGTTGTGCCAACAAAGAAAAAATGTAATAGTTATTGCCTAAAAGTCACACTGGCCAAAAAGAATGGAAATAAAATACAAGACCCATCAAGGCAAACATATGTTACTATAAATGATGTAACTGCAACTGTTCCACATATAACAGCTCAGTGTAAAGAGGAGTTTCATAACAATTCATTGATCCTTGTGTCAGGAAATTGTTTGCCCATTGAAGATAGTGAAGCAACAAGAGGTACTCATTTGGCAGTATTTTTTGTCATCCAAAAGATGAGTTTGGTGGTATTGCATATATTACTACACAAATAAGAAATCTTAAAATAAGTTCTTTTTTCTCCTTTTATTAGGACTTGTATTTTGGAAAGCTAATTCTAGAAAGGTGTTTGCCATTCCTGCACCAGTTAAGAAGGAACGCAGTGTTGTCTATGTAGATGATGATGCTGCTGGTTCAGATAATTCAGATAATTTAAAAACGACTTCTGTTGCTGTCAAATCCGGTGTGTCCAATACACACACACACACACACACACACACACACACACACACACACACACACACACACACACACACACACACACACACACACACACACACACACACACACACACACACACACACACACACACACACACACACACACACACACACACACACACACACACACACATACATACATACATACATACATACATACATACATACATACATACATACATACATACATACAACATACATACATACATAATATATATTATGTTGGACAAAATGATTGCTCCAAATAGGCAATGGATCGTACCGAATAGGCAATGGATCGTACCGAATAGGCAATGGATCGTACCGAATAGGCAATGGATCGTACCGAATAGGCAATGGGTCGTACCGAATTGGCAATGGGTCGTAACCGAATAGGCAGTGGGTCGTACCCACAAGGCAGTGGGTCGTACCCACAAGGCAATGGGTCGTACCAACAAAGCAATGGATAGGTCGTACCAACAAGGCAATGGGTCGTACCGACAAGGCAAAAGATCGTACCCACAAGGCAATGGGTTGTACTCACAAAGCAAAAGATCGTACCCACAAGGCAATGGGTCGTACCCACAAGGCAATGGGTCGTATCAACAAGGCAATGGGTCGAACAAGGCAATACGGTTGGACCCATTGCCTTATGCAATGGGCATTCTGATTGCGCATGCGTTTGTTTGTTTAAGCGTAACACAAGTAACGCGGGCTCTGGATGCGATTTTTCGAACACGAGGATTTGCACTATTGGTTCTTTAATTTTAATTTTAAATTATAATGCTGTAATTGTGTTTCGTTATGCTTGGTTAAATCTTGTATGCATAATGTCCAGAGAGGATTTACTTCAGCGCGCAAAAGATGCGCTGAAGAATGCACTGGCTGATCTAGAGGAAACGCAGTCGCAGAGCTCGCCTTCGACCAGTCGTACGCCAAGCGTTTCTGACTGACAAAGAGCTGTATCCAACGAATTCAGGCAAGTTTATCTAACATAAAATTAAAGGGTGGCATGAGTCTATGGCGTTATATCCCCGCCAAAATTCAAAGTACGATTCGACATTGAAGTTTACGATTTAACATTCAAGTTTATAATTTAACATTCAACATTTCAATTTTAACATTCAAATTTTTCATCCGACATGCAAGTTTACGATTTAACATTAAAGTTTAAAATTCAACCTTCATTTTCGCAATTTTGTATATTCGGCAATGTCACGATTTAACATTCAAGTTTATCATTTAACATTCAACGGTTAAATTTTAACATTCAAGTTTAATATTCAACCTTCACTTTTGTAATTTTGTATATGTCACGATTTAACATTCAAGTTTCGATTTGAACTTCACGCATCAATGTTCAAGGTCACGCCTTTGTCACGCGTGTACACGCGTGTACAAGCGTCCCAGCGTGCGTTGCGGGTTTATATTATTGCTTCCCCGCCGTATTCGTTCTCCTTAATATCTTCATTAAATTTGATTTTCTATAAATAAATGGACGATAAAATTGGGCAGCAAGCATCTGCAACCCTAAGAAGGGTTGCAGAGCAGCTTCTATCGTTAGCTGATAAAAAAGGTAAGTGTTTATTCACTATTGTAGCCGTAGTCTCAAGATAATTTATGTGAATGAAATCCTACAAGTCATCAAATTCCGAGGCACTTGTCAGTAAGTTGTCACTGACAGTTTGTATGACTATTCGAACATGTCAATACGAGTTCTTTCATGTTGTTTATTTTTAAGCTTACGTGTAGATCTAGTTCTAGGCATCTTAATATTTTCATCGAAACATAAATGCAAACAGTTGTAAAATGTCATGTCTCCCTTGCTTGGCCTTCACATTTTATAATCGACAACATTCTCCAAAATAGCTGAATAAATTGTACAAGTATATTTAGCATTGCATAATAAATTGTCAACAAATAATTTTAATATTGATATATCATAATAAATATCATGTGGGGGAAAAACCCACAAAATATTTATTTTATGAAATGCATGTGGTCTAATTAGTAAATCGTCACATAAATCATTGTTACTGTCATCTTTACCTTAAAGTTAATTAGATTGTAATGTATTACACATTACTCTGGGTGATTGGTGAATCCTTGGGTAATTTCCATCTGTACAGGAGATTAAATACAAATATTAGATCAATATAGGATAATTTATAACTAAAAATCAATGGTGGCCATTATTGTATTGTATTTTCATTGAAACAGATTGTAAGAATGTTATTCATACTACACAAAGTGACCCAGTACTGTACAAACTGATAAAAAATTAATGAAAAGATATAAATGTTTTTCACTGAAATTTTTTGCACCCCCCCTCTCATATCTGTGTTGTATTTTTCATGCAATTTTTCTAAAGCCCCCCCCCCCCCCCCCAAAAAAAAAAAGTTACTAACTGTAAAAATATGAGCACATGACCCCTTGAAAATCACCATATATACCACCTCTACATAAATTGTGAACTCTTAAAGTGCCTATGAAATGCAAATTAAGTTTGTCTTATTTGAAAGAACACTTAAAATGACAGAGTAACAGCTTTGTCAGTTTTTTGTTTCCTTGCTTCAATGCTTCGTTCTTGAGATATTTCAGTTTGTTTGATGTAAATGTCGCATGTTGTGACGTCACACATGCATAATGAGTTATCAAAAAACATATATCTTTGCTATTGTCAAGTACAATCACTTGAAAATCTACATGTTTAGTGTTCTGGGTGAAACACACGCACATGCTTTCCTCGAATTATTTTGGTTTGATAATAGCAAAGATATATAACTTTTTTCAATAACGCATTATGCACATGTGATGTTAAAATGTTTAATTTGCATATCAAACAAACTGAAATATCTCAAGAAAGAAGCAAGGAAACGAAAATCTTCAAAACTTGTTACTCTATCATTTTAACTAAGTGTTCTTTCAAATAAGGCAGACTTAATTTTCATTTCATAGGCACTTTAAACCTATAAAAAGGAGTGAATGCTAGTGCAGGGTGGCATTTAAACATCACCCTCTAAGCTTTAAATAAACTCCCTGAAACCCAGCTTATTTGTCTTTCCGTACACGTACTGTGCACAGTACTGTATAATAACTCCATAATATTTTAATAAATATTAAATATATTTGTTATACACAGAGCCTTCAACCAGTAATAGCAGTGCAAGCATGAGTGGTAGCTCTAATGGAAGTGTAGTTCCAAGACTCTCTACGGTATTTCCTGTACCTGTAGTACCTAATAATGGTCAGTCATCAGCAGTTGTTGAACATCGTCAAGTGTTTAATTACAAGCAGGCCAAAGCAACGTTTAAACCAAGAAAGGACAAGGGCAAGAAAGCTCAATGTACAATCAAATTCACTTGTCTGTCTAGAGTCTCCTGCAAGAAGCCACCAACCACAGTTGCAGAAAAGACTGTTTTAGCAAATTCTGGACTTGGCCATGGGACAATCACATTTAATCTAGAAGGAAATGCTTCTCACTTTCATGAGAGTCTTTTGGCCAAGTTTCCAGCCCTGGCATCTTGTGGGGGGTATGAGATCCTGCTATACCAGAGAGGTGGCATTGAGCAGGGCTTTCACGCTATCATACCTCAATATACCCCAGCCCGGGTAAAGGAAATTGCCCAGCAGGCTCAGGTTTATGTGAGGCCCTTGCAAAAAGATATTGATGGCATACTGACTACACAACAAGAATCATCCCTTGCTTTAACAGAGGTATTAATAATATATGTCACAATGTTACGATACATATTATTTACATCAATCTCTGTTGTGTTCCAAATGAAACCTTTTCATGTTTCTGCAAAATAGGATTGCAATGTTTGCTTATAAATTATTATAAAAACCTATATTGATGTGAACTCATTTTTTAAGAAAAAAACAATAAGACTAACTAGTGGATATTTATGTGGAGGTATTAGTTGGCCTTCTTGGGAAGGCTATCCCTAGTGAAAGGGGGGAGGGGGTGAATTTAATGTCATATTCACATAAATTTACATCAGAACTCGGAACTTTGTAGTCTAAAGAGTTCTGGCCTTACAGCTGACATATATATATATATATAACTTTTCCCAACCCTCCTAGGATGCCCTCATGCCCAGCTTTCTTAAATGCATTTCTATCGATACTACATCTACATAGTGGAGATCTCACCTAAGAAGGCTGGCTTTACTTTCATATAAATGAAAACAAATTTTACAAAGAATTTAAATGACAGGTGGATTATCAGCAAATACCATAGGGCCCTGTTGTCATATACAGTATACCACCTACTTAGGTCTATGTTATCATTGTCCATAGTTTTATTACACTGAAACACATGGAAGTGCATGTGTTTACCAGTACTTAGTAAAATTATCTTGTTTAGGATGCAGGTCCTGTTGTACAGTGCATTACTTGCAAACAAGATATATTTATGCACTCTATCCAAAGTCACAGAAAGGTTAGAACTTTTAGTAGTGTATTTGGTTGTTGATTAGAAATTTATTTATTAATGTAATGGATAAGTGTATTATGTATGTATACTATTTCGAAGTTTATTATAAAATAAAAATATGCATCTTATTTTTTGCAATTGCTAATTACAGAGATGTGCAGCCGAGACTGTCAGTGTTCAACATGGACATCCTAAGAAGGCTTGGTAAGTGAGGAAAACATTTTCTGACCAGTGTTTGACCAAGGATTACACATGTATATGTACAATTATGTATGTTCAACAAAATTTTCAAATCTAGAGCGAGAGGTCAATAGGAAACCTTAATAGGCTTTTTTTAAAAGACTTCTAGTCTTACAATTACGTATGGGCAATTCCATGCTAGTGGTGACTGCATTCATAAAAAAAAATAAAGTTGTCAGGAACTTTAAAATAACAAGTTATTTTGATAGCATACATATTCAGGGCCAATAGGAAAGTCAATTTGGATCAAATACTGCCATTGGATTGCTTCGGCGTTCTGTTCAATCATTTGTTATCTCAGTTGCCAATATTTTAAGCCTCCAGAGAGAATTATATCTTGTGTGGTGTGAAATATCTGCCCAAGTCATAGACTCTTTAATAAAAAGAATTGTAATCTTAAATTGTAATCACTACAGGCATTAATTTTTATGTCTGAGAGGCAATTAGACACATTTATGGACTTAAGGTGTAACACGAGTCACGTAACATGAGTCACAGACATGTAACTGTTCTACCTATTGTCATTTAAAATTCAACTCATTTTATGCAAATAGTTTGTCTATCACAAAGTCTCTAAATTCAAGATAGATTCTATTTTCTCCCACTTATAATTTCTGAAGAAAGTTCAGAAGAAGTTTAGTTAGTTTTAGGTGATGTCAATTTGGCGTAACATGAGTCACACACCACTCTATTGCCGAGTAATTAGTGGCATTGTACAATCAAATATTCCATCCTCACCATGATTCTATACCTTAGGACCTACAGATAATAGTTGAAGTGTTAAAATAAATAAATTATTAAACTAGATCGGAATTGATCCGTTGCTTTTGTTCAAAATGTAACATGAGTCACCATGGAATTGCCCTTATCAATAATACTCCATGCAAACTGTAATCTTGTTAGTACATTATTTTATGACAAGTTAACTGTAGAATATTTTGTTCATAAATTAAAAACTATTTATTAGAAATTTTTATTAGAAACTTGGATAACCTATTCCTGACAGCTTCCCTCCGACAAGTAAATCTTGCCTGGTGTTAGTCAGTAAAGTTTTAAAGGCTGTCAAGGTGGGAGTGGGTAATGACCCTATTCCATACTAGACTTTTTGGGGGATCCCTGGACTTACTAATGGCTAAAGTGTCAGTAGCCTGATACCCTACCACTAATTACCATTTCGCGTCATTCAGGACTAAATCCACAAGTTTCAACCAATAGGAAAGCAGAAATCTTTAGTGTCTTTGATTTGGGCCAGGGTACCAGGCTATTAGTGTCAGTAGTCAATGTCTCAAAAAGTCTTAAATTTATTGCTACGTGTAATGCTATGGGACTTTTACATTTGGTTAAGTGAAATCTAAATATCTTTGTATGGAAAATATATAATTAAAAGTCTTAGAATGGTGCCTTATGCATACACGTACGTTATAGCTCGTTTAGTACATGTATCCATATAGACCTACAGTGTATGGTGTACAATGATTATTTTCTTGCTGTAGTGGTATAGGAGACGAAGCAGCTTGCAGTGAAAGCATACAAGGCAAGAAGGCAGAGGGTACCCAACGTCATCCAATTGCACTAGATTGTGAACCAGGGCCATCTACCATAGAATGTGAGCAAATCAGTCAGCTAGAAGAAATGTTTCCGGATAGTGATGTGGGGGAATTGCGGACTTCACTAGCACTTCATAAAACAGTCTCCAGGACAGCCTTGTCACTATCAACAAGTCTGGATGATGAAGCCGAAAGTGGTGATGATGGTTATTTGTTGGAACCAGTATTTCCTGCACAGGACTCAACTTCCAAGCCAGTCAGTCTCCACTCAGCAATCCAGAGTCTGATGACAAATCTAAGCAAAGAAAGGGAAAAAATCAAGGTAGACCAAGAGGATTTACTCAACGATGCCATATCCTACTACAAAGATCCCAAATTCGATCCTAAAAAGAGACTGCGAGTGATCTACAATGGACAGCCCGCAGCTGACACCGGGGGTGTAACTAAACAATTTTTCACAGAGCTTCTTCGGCTGATAACTGATGAGTTTTTCCATGGTGATGAATATAAGCATCCTATTTATAACAGGAACATAGTTGCAAGTGGAATGATGAAGTTATGTGGAACTATCATTGTTCATAGTATCTTGCAAGGGGGACCAGGATTACCCATTTTTACACCGGGAGTGTATCATTACTTGGCAGCTGGGGATATCAATTCAGCTGTACAGAAGATGACCCTAAATGATTGCACTTTGCGAATGAAGTCGTACATCAACATGGTAAGTACATATACATGTATTCGGTAAGTTAGAAAACCCGAATCCATATAATTTCCATAATTAGCATAAAATTATAATTACTTATGCTTAAAGGTGAGGCAAGAAAAATAAGGAGAGTTTTTATCGCCTCGAAATATTAATATAATATGAATGTTTGCATTCATAACTTGTTATTAACTTAACGTGCGGTCATTGGTCGTTGTAGGAAAATTATCAATGAGTGCTATTAACAGTGGTCGATTTACTGAATTTGTTAAATTTTTGCGGCTTTTCAAAGGGTTTTTTCAGAATCCGTTAGTCAAAAAAATTACTGGCACGCGATGCGTCCCAGCCAATCAGAGCACGCGATTTCACCAGAGGTAACTTAAGCCATATAATAAAAAAGAACCATTAAACTCAGATCGGATAATGGTAAATTAAAGGTGCTGTCCACTCCGTTGTGAGCATGCGCGAGATCTTGTTTATATTCTGTATTTACGTTTCATTATATTTGATCTTATATGAAGTATATATATTACAGCCCCTTGCGATTGCTCAATAATGGCCGCCGATTAAATCATAAATATGGATGAGAGCTTTACACTAGATGAAATCGAATGCGACGAAATCGAACAGGCAGCGGAAATACCGAACGTAGACAACATTACAGTTTGTTCGTGTAAAGGGATGTGTCTCAGAGAAAGAGGGCGAAATGCATGTCCATGTAAAACTGTTTCTCAGTTTTGTTCGTCAGCGTGCCACCCTGGCCGCTCACTATGCATGAACAAACAAAGTGTTCTAGGTGATCGGGACGACTCAGATGCAAATGAATCTGATGAAGAACACCAAGAGCCAACAACGGTAAGTTCTAGGTAACTTTATACGAGTGCGGCTTTTATTTTTTTTAAATACCGAATTCGGCAAGTTCACAGTTGTATTACTGTAAACACCGACACTCATAGTACGTGCCACGTGTAGTAAATGATAACGTTTTTAAAACCGTCCAAGATTCACGTCAGAAGTTTTGGTAATTTCAGGATACTTCAGACAACAGCGAAAGTTCTCGAGGAAGGCCAAGTACAAGAGGAGGACGAAGAGGTCGACGACGAGGTAGGAGAGCAGGCAGGGGAAGACGTGGTAGAGCGCGAGGCAATCGAGGGAGAAGCCGAAGCTCAGTAAGTCGCGGTAATAGAGGGCAACGAAGATTGGTCGAAGAAGACAATTCGCAGCAGAGAGTTGCTGACCATGAACAGCGACTACAGGTATATATTTTGTTATTTTTTTTGCAATTTAGTTTCTAATGTTGTTATTGAAAGAACTATTATTAAATATGAGTATTAAAACGACGTACCATTGCCTAAAAATTGCACGTTCTTTCTAAATACTGGTGGCATTTTGACATTTGGGATTCATTGCATTGGCTATTGGGTACAAGACAACAACGCTTTCAGGTTCTCGCTCAAAACACAACATTTATACCACAATATATTACAGCTTCTACCAGAACCCAATTCCAATTGCTTTGATTAGTTTTTTATGTATTCCATAAAAGTGTACATAAGATGGTATACACCCTTTATCCCTTTACCTTTAAATATTTTGTTGCAAGAGGAATGATTAACATTGTGTTTCACCCATAAATTTCATGGTAATGCTGAAAGATGTATATTTCTAGATGTCCCTCAATCATACAGTATTCATGGGGACAATCAAAACCAATCTTGACCCATTGTCACAGCCCAGCTGGATCTTCTGGCATTAGTCTAGACAGTAAAATAACAAAGGGGGCTGTCCTTGACTGTGTAGGTATAGCTGCTAAAGGGTTATGATCACCAGTTCACACCAAAACCCTCAGTAACAAACCCCATTTGGCCTTAAAATGGAGACATATAATCACCAACATCCCTCAATACCATATTATGCTAGATAATCAATAATATTAGAGTACAGTATTTCAATTGTAAATTTATAGGATTTGGTTGAAAATCTAAATGTAGATGTTCTGCAGAGGTTGGCCTTAGAGCTGTTGCGTCGTCAGCCTGCAGTTTTTGCAGACCTTGTTAATGGTGAGATGCCTATCAACAACCCAAACGAGGAGGCACCACCAGCTGGTGAGCCAGAAGACTCGAACCCAGGAGACTCTGACCCAGGAGATGGTATCCCTGACTGGTGCTCATGTGGTTTGTGCAGGCCAATGCCTACACAAATTGAAAATAAGTGTTGTTGCAAGAAAAAGATGCCTTGCATTAGTACAGCGCCACTCTTTCACCAGCTAGTCCTAGATGGGAACGTTTTGGATTTAGCAATGCGCTACAGGGAAGATGTGCTAGCCCTTGATCATGATCATCCCAGGAATAATGAGAATTTCAGGCATGCTGCCTATCGTCAATATGTACTTTGGCAACATGGCAGATTGGGTCAAGGTAACCGAAGGGTTGTGCCTAGCTGCTGCGTTCTGGCAATAAGGGCACGTTACCCATCACCAAATGGTGTATATACAGGTTTCCTTCCTGCTAGGCTTTAAAAGTAATATGTACAGTGTACTTAATGTTAAGTATAACTTATCCCCAACAATCTAATATTTACAGTTTATTTACACTAATATTTTTACAAAAGTTTTAGGGGGTGATTACATGGAGAAATTTCAGCCCGGGCTGAGATTTCTGCTCGGATACTGAGATATGGAAAAGTCTGAGGAGAATGATTCGAATAAGAAACACGAAGTGTGGAAATCATACAAGTTGTCACAAACATGCAGCATAAAACAAACATATTTTAATGTGTATTTCAAATAAACCATATTTATTACTTCTTTTAATATCACCTTTTACAAGGCACTATCTGTATTCCACACTTCGTGTTTCTTTAAGTTCGACTTTACAAACAAATGTGGGTTAATAACGCTAATTTGCTATAACATGGCAAGAATTTCATTCCCTGGTTGAATTTCAACCTGGATACCGACTTCCATCCCATGGGCTGAACGTCTCTAAGCTCCCGCTTTTCCATCCCCCAGTAGCCGGGCCGAAATCTCAGCCCTGGCTGAAATTTTCCCATGTAATCAGTCCCTTAAACAATAATTAGTCAGTGAAACGAGATTGTTGTGTTTCCAGTAGTTCCTGCATAGTTGGGCGTGGGGTTATTGAAATGTTGCGAGCAATTCTCCTTGGATCATCATCACTCATTGATAGCTTTTGGCTCACTGGTCCTGGGACATTTCGTCTTTTCATAAAGATCTGTACCAGTAAGTCTGGTATATATTTATACTTTTTTGACTCGCGTACAGGAACTGCTCGCCACCTCTTTGTCCGTTTACTGTACTGTGCCCGTTGCCTATACAAATAATTGTATTTGTTATATAAGACTCATCCTCAGAGAAATTACATGAACAGAAAATTATCATAATTTTCTTATAGAACATCATGACATTTTCTGTTCATGTAGAGTATTTGTTACAATATATTCCATTTTGTAATCAAAATGATCCAAAATAATAAAAAACCCCCACTTACTTTGGTATTCCATCTGCACGCTTTGCAATTGTCCTCTCTCTGTGACAGTTAAAGTCAATTGCTGCAAGTTGGTTTCTCATCTTGTATCCAACATATCTGTAAGAAGAGATTTGTTATAAAATAACATCTTGATACAGCAGTATGTTGCACATGTACCTATGATTCATTGGGACTTTTGTACCAATAAAGTAATACATAGCTTAATTTTGTTTTTACAATAGTTAATTAAAAACAAGTATTGTATAGTTGGTACATACGAGTATGAATGTCTCTTGGGACAATACATCAGTAAGTGATTGTGATACGACTCCAGAAACCCAGTGTGCCTATAGATAATTAAAAAGGTACTTTAAACACAATGTGAATGAAAGAAAAATTGTTACACTGTATGTCTTTGACATAATATATACTGTATATACCTGAAGTTTGTATAATATGGAAGTGTGTTCAGAAATCGTTTGCTTAAAATTACATTGCGCAGGGCTTCGTGAGGAGGTGAATTTTTGGCCAGCCATGGTTTCTTTCTCTCTAGTTCATCTAGTTCACCATGTGCACACTGTCCATTTCCCTTCCCTTCAGCCAAAACCCACTGATGTTCATTGAGTACATGATGGAGGAGGCCAATCCACATATGCTGTACATGAAATAAGCAAATAGAATGAGAAGATATTATAATTCAATTACAATAACTAAGTTTAACAATGACCATTGCACCTAGTAAGAATAATTAAGATTGTTGCACATTAAAAAAACAACAAGTACTTACTTTGAAATCAACCACATTTCCATTGCATTTTCTACTGCAGTACCAGAAATGGTTTCGGACTGCACCAACCCAGAAAGACAAATCCTCCTTTCCCTTCTCTTTGGCAACCTAACAATAATTTTTTTGTCAATTAATCCAGTGCTGCCTTAGATCAGCCCCATACAGTACAGCCTCTTTCATCTGCTGAATAACATCATCTGATGTTACCCAGAATAAAAATAATAAAGGCTGTCTTAGGCATGGAATGGGTCAAACAAGAGCTAGAATTAGACATGAGCAACAAATAAGTTGATTATCACTCGTATACAACTTGGAGTTGGGTTTGTTATGCAGTAAAAAATAAAAAAATGATGGAAAAAATATTTGAAGACCCTGTGTGTTGTTTCTCAATGTATCTATGTAAATAACAGTCTATTACCAACAAGCTATGTGTATCAGCCAATAACAAATTATTTGTATTTGACCATAATGCATTATATGGTTCTCTACATCTCGAAAGAACAACTAAGAAGTGGTTCAGCAGACAATAATTGCTAAAAACTAGAGGTGAGCCGAACATCGGCAAAACATCGGCAGAGCCGATTAATCGGCTAGTTTTCTCACAATCGGTCATCGGCCGATTGTCTTTCACCATCGGCCCAACGGCTGCCGATTGTCTTTGTTAACTATCGTTTTTGTATTTCTGCTTTTATGTCGGTTCTTCAGGTATTGCGCCAACGCTAAAACCGATTAACCTTTTTCAGGCGCGATTTATCATTGAGAAATAACCGCACGTCCGCAAGGTTTGGTAATGTGAGAAATTATAAATAGAATGTATTTGTGACATGCAATTGCAGTATCGGATATCATATATCCTGAGATTCCAGCAATAGCATTACACTCAGTCGTCAGAGTTGTGTAATGGCAAGCTCTTCTAATTCTAAAAGTATCGTTTGGGAGTATTTTAAAATTTGCGAAAATGACGAAACGAAGGCAGAATGTCTGATTTGTAAAAGCAGTGGTGTTCGTTCTTTGTTGTCACGAGGTGGAAAGCAGAAAAAGAGTTTCACAACAACCAATTTGAGAAATCATCTACACTCGCTACATCCCAGCAAGTACATTGAAATGACAAGCAATGAGACGGCTCGATCAACGAAAAGAAAAGATGACAGTGCAGAAGAAAATACTACCGCAACCATGAGGAAAAAGGCTAATGTTGCATTTTGGTTTTACAAATAGTTGTTTAGTTGTTTGGTTAATAAAATTATAAAACGACCGCAAAACGGAAGCACTGAGCAACCGTTCGCAAACATCGGTTTTTGCCGATTAATCGGCCGATTGTGACTAAACATCGGCTCTTAACAATCGGTATCGGCAATCGGCTTTTTGTTAACATCGGCTCACCTCTACTAAAAACTATGGTGTTTAATATTTCTTACAGAACCAACTTTCTTTGCAAGTGACTTTCCACCATGCCAGACATCTCTTTGGTGGCAAATTGCTTTGTATTTTTCAGCATTTTCTGAAAATAGGATAAACAATATTTTAATGTTAAAATGACCAATCAGAGGATACTGACTGGTGTATGATAACAGTGAATGACAGTCACTTGGAGCTGTGAAAATAGTTCCAGAGTTGTTGCTGAAAAGTAGGCAAGGAAGTGGAACCACCAGAATAAAGAATTTTTAGCATTATAAAAATGTTAGAAGAATTTGGTTTATCGATCATACTGCATATTATACAACACTGACAGTTTCACAATAAATACTTAGGAAAACAAGCAACTTTAAAATTACCTAGGCCTGGGTAACCTAGCTGCAAACTAAACAACTTTACAATCACCTAAAATATTTAAAACCACTCACTCATAAGTGCAGCTATCTCAAGATGACCATCTGTCACAATTTCAGTGATCTTCATTTGGGTCTGCAGCATTTCATCCAACCCTCTCTCGAAACCAATCCGTTCCATATTTGGGCTCTTCCTTCCTTCAACCTCTCTTACGTCAACAATATTTACATTCACAATGCTTTTTGTTTCTATGTCTGCAAACGTGTATGTACAGTATTGAGCACAATGACCTGGCGAGTCATTGCGCCCATCTGAACTTAACAGAACATCCTTTCCAGCTCGTTCTGACCATATATCACTTCTCATATTTTGCCAGTAGTCATTTACTGCAGGAGCCATGTACAGGCTTTGGTACTGGTGATACAGACTTCTAGAGACATATCCCAGGTTCATTATTTTAAAGAGAAAGCCTGTTTTGGTAAAAGAATTGCCAGAAAGTGCTATTGCGGATGCCAACAGTAGATTTCCAGCTCTGACTCCTTCACAGGTAGGCTGAGAAGCCCACCTTCCACCTAAGTGACCAGCATTACACTTCCAGTTAACGACAAAACATGTGCCAACAAAACTTTCATTATAATCTAGTACTCTACCACATTCTTCCCTCTGACATTTGCGCCCATGCAGATCAACAAGCAGCTCAATGATCTTGTCACAAAAAGTTATACACTTCATCTTTTGCACAACTTCCTGTGGCATGACCATTATAGATGTTTGTTGTGCTGAGTCCTGTTCTGTTTCAGGGTCAGATTGCTGTAGATCATCACTACCATCCACATCGAGATCGAACACTTCACTTTCCATTGATGTCTTATCAAGATTGTCAATATCTTCCCTATGCAAGATAACAACATTGCATATTTTCATATAACACCGTGATAACTTTGTGTCATTTGATTGGTAGATTATTGATCACATGTGTAGGGATGAAATTGCCATTGCACGACCTACATTGTTCACTGTGCATTTAATATATTCACTATGCAATAGTTTTTTGACTTACTGTATTGTGCTCTCAGATAAAATCCTCTCATAGAACTTATTTGTGTGTATTTCTTTATTTCCATTCAGGAAGATGAAATGTCAATTCGGCTATTGCCTCATTGAGTAGAACATTTCCTTTGTATAATAAGCAACTACTGTATTCAAAGCAGAAACTAGCAACTATATATTCCACCTTTGAATGTTCTTGTTTATGAGGTCAGAATGCAATAACAACCCGTATAAATCATATGACTATCATCTTCACGAGTCTGAATCTGGGAAATATGAAACTAGCAAAAAGAAATTTCTACTCACTCAGATATCTCACCAATAGGATCCAGTAAATCAGCTGTTGGAACCAAAAACTCATCATCAGACTGGTCACTGTCAGACTCTGAAGCTGTCATAGTTTCTTGCAGAGGGGGGTCCCTATTAAGAAGGCATACAGGAAATTTAATAAGACAATGAAACAAACAGAGTTTAATCTGATTATGAAATGGACAAATAATTGATTGCCACAAACAAGTCACATGTGCTCAACAATGAAACCCCAGCAAGTAATTACAGTATATAAAAAGTATGGAGTCTTGGGGAATCTCGAGTATACAAACGACATGTATAGTCTATTAATACAAGAATAAGCAATAAATAATGATATGTTTCGTGTACCTGATTCTCAAAGGAGAATTTGCATCCAACAAGCGCCTGCGCTTTGAAGGAGAAGGACGTTCTCTACCCACCGAAGGTGAAGTTAGGTGTTGTTGGATTGGTGTCGAAGTAAGCACTGTTCACAAAAAATAAAAATAAAATAATAACGTACTGGTCTTATGGGATTCTATGCACATGCTATAAAATATTGGGTACTTACGAGGAGAAGCGATAAGTACACCTGGGCCAGCCGACACCGCCAAACCACCTTCTGTTTGCGTCTCATTGTCCCTTTTGAAATATACGAAATTAAATGCGTTATACTTGGGTTATATTCTGAAACAAACGACTTTACACAGACATCCCTGTTCTGTATATTGAACCATAAACTTAAAAGTCATTACCTGAAAGTGCGCGCCTTCGAAGACAAGTAAAAATCCAACAACAGTTCTGCCAGTTCTTTGTCGGATTTAATTTTCATTTCATCGCACAAACCACACCATCTAGCGTGCTGGTCGTAAAGATAGACTTTTGTCTTATCTCTTCTAGCATAATAATTCTTTAGTCTGGCAGCCTTATCGTCTAAAGTTGCCAAACGACCTTCCGTAGGAGGAAAGGAAGAACTTGCTTCAGAACTCATTACACTCTCTTCTTCGTCCGCCATCATTGGCGCTTACACTGCATAAATTAACATTCCAATTGTCGGGTCCCGATGATTGGAATGTGGCACATGCGCAGAACGGACTGGACAGCACCTTTAATATATTTTTTAAATATTATAACCACACACTAATGGTGGAAAATGTTTAATATTGTGGAAGGGGGGAGGGAGCTAATTCATGAAACAATAGGATAGGAGGTGCATTGTGACTCCAAGTAAACCAAATTGTTCCTGAGCTATTCGCGATCGTTTAGAAAAGTAGCGCTATTTTGTGTGTGCAATTTTGCCCGTTTTAGCCCCCAATTCATGAGCTTGCAAGTGTTGCCTTGATCGAGTACTACAATCACACTAGGCACACATGTTTAAGATGGTTATTTAAATTCAACAGGTTGTTGAGGCAGCTGATGTGGTGACAATAGATCAAGAACTAACAACAGATATTCTCTCTGAATGTGGTGTGACTTCAATTTTGACCGTAAGTACTGTAGTACCATGTTTCAATACATATACCAAAAAAATGGCTTTGCTCTAAGCTCGAGCTGCCTCATTTTCTTTCATTATGTACAGTAATTAGCATTAACCCATCCCTGCTGAGGACAACTTTATTCTTCTATTCAGACGATTTTATCAAACAGAGGGAAGGGGGCAGTTAGGGCTAGGCTGGAATGGGTATTTTCATTGCTATCCTCGTGAGGAGTTAAAAAATAAAGCAAAGTCGAATATTTATAATTTATAAGGTATTTTCGATCTACATTTGGCTGTACATTAATGCTTTTTTCTCTGCGAAACCCTCACCTTAAAAAATAACTTGGTTAATGTCATAGTTCAAAATTTCCACTTATCTCGCATATAAGCAACACCCATTTTTTTGACGAAAAAAGGTAAAACAAAGTGTGACTTTGTACGTGGGTATTTGCACTACACAAATTTATTACAGTATGTCTATTTCAGAATGACAACAAGATGAAAATCATACATAGTATCATCATTCATGATGCTATAGGGAGACCAAAGATTGTGTTGGACCAGCTCCGCGAGGGCCTTTGCACATTGGGTTTTGCTACAATGATGTCAGAGTTCCCAGAATTATTCGAGCCATTGTTTGTACATACCGACCAAGATTTAACAGGTGGTGATGTCATCAACATACTTGCTTTTCCGCTATCAATGGACGAAACGGAGTCAACCAGTCAGGAGTACCTTATACGGCTATTACATCAGGCCGACAAAGAAACCATTGCTAATTTTTTAATATTCACGACAGGGGCACCATGCTTGCCCGACTTTGGTTTGGGGAAGATTGAAGTAAAATTTGATGATGTGCAGTCAATGTTTGCATCAACATGCTTCCAGAGCTTGACACTACCAAGGAGCTTCCCTGATGAATCCACATTCATTACAATGTTTAAGGCAGTTGTGAACACAATGTCAAAGTCTTTCAACTGTGTTTGACTGATACTACAAAGACAATGTTATTTTTCTTTTTACTATGTTCGTGTTTTTAGCTTTGCCTTTGCATAAAGTTGATAGTTTATTGTATGTAAATTATATCACTCAAAACTATTTTGAGGAATTGTTTTACAGTTGAAATTAATTCTTGGATGTCCAGTCGTTTGACAAAAAAAATAGCATAGTCAGTATGTAATGCATTTTGTTACATAGTAGAGTCAGATATTTATTAAAACCAACTGGAGGACCTCATTTGAATTTGGAAATTGATATTTAAATTGACGGTACCGAAAAAGATGGTGGCGGTACATTTAACTACAATGCTTTGCAACCTCAAATCAGCTCATAACAACTAAACATTGTTTATTATGCTAAGATGGTTAAGTAAACAAGAACTTCATTCCTACCAAAGTTGATTGTTTTAAAACCATATCTTCCAATAATTCTGCAAGAAACAATATTTACTGCATGCAAAGGATTGTGGTTAAATGTACAAGTCGCCATCTTTTTTGGTATCGTCAATTGAGTTACATTGTGCAAATGCTTTTCACAACTGTTGCGACAATATAAACACATTCATGTTTTAAGCAGATATTCAAGCTGCAATGTTATTAAAGTTGTCTATCACTAAAATAATGATCACTTGTTGATATTTTACTAGCATGAAAAATACAACTTTCGTAACTAATTTTACATGTATTTGTTTCACATTACTTCTTTGATAATAGATTGACCGAAAATACATATGCAGTACAATACAATAGAATTTGGAATTTAATTTCAATATTCAATGATTCATAATTTATAGTGCAACGATGGACTTTGGATGCCAATCTGCTCTCAAATATTGCTTCTGTGAATTCATAGAACGTTTTCTTACAGTAACAGTTAATGTATTATGAGCACCCCAACGACTATATTATTGTAGTAAATGTATGCAAAATTGGCATAATCAAGGGATCATGCCAGAGTTTATTTTGTGCCACGAAATATTTAATATTCATCGTTAGTCAAAAGTCAAAAGTCATAATCGCCATTGTGGCTTACAAATACATGTACTGTATACATGTATACATGTAGTATATATAATTAATGTATTGCAGGTACTGATTACTTGAGTTCCCCTTGGCCAGCCACGATAAGATAAGTTAGTGATATACAGTATAATGCATAATTCTAAATGGAATTGTGAAATCAATATTAATGGGAGATCATTAATAAACTCTGGCATGCTCCCTTGCCATAAATACAGTACAAGTTATACAACAAGGTCTATGAAAGTTATACAACCGTTATACAAGATGATCATTTGCTAAGACCCCTCCCTATTGAATGGTATTACACACCACTGACTTGACTTTAAAGCAGCCTTAAAACTACAGATACGGCTTCATTGTAATTATATATTCCATAATTACCATCATCAAATTCGGGATTGATTTGTTCTCTAAGCAACTGTAAATTTGTGTTGTTTAGTGGGCAGTTAGTATCTGGAACTTCGACATATGTATCAGCTGTGTCACTGCTTACTGGTCCATCCCAATCAACTCCGTAATTGTTTAGGTCCACCTAAAAAGCATATATAATATTACAATATGTGTATTAACTTGCATATACATGTATTTTAAAATATATGTGCACAGTGCAAGGTGTGTGCAACTTACAAAGCTCACATCTTCCTCAAAGAAACTCAGAGAAAATTATTTTCATGATTTTCTTACACTGCTGAAGTCAACTTAAGCAGCATTATATCTTCATGTTCATAATTATGTATAACCATAATTCTGAAACAGAATTGAAACACTACACTCTCTCATACAGTAGCTCAACATGTAGAGCAGCACATTGGTATCCCTAAGGTACAAATTCAAATCCTACTCGAGTGAATATTTTTCGATTGACTTCAACAGTGAAAATCACGAAATTTTCAGTACAAAGATCGTGTTTCCAACCCTTATAATAGATTAACATGTACGTAAACCAATTACATGTATTATAATATCGACATGACTTCAGCATAGGTTGTATCTTATAAACATGTACAGGTACCTGTTCTGCTGGGTCAATTGATCTTGTAAGGATTCTTTGACCAAAATTGGTACAATGCAGACCATGAATCCAAAGCTGTATTGGACTTTTATTCCCTTCAGTTCGTAAGGGATGATTAATCCATGCATTTTTCCATGTTTTGAGATGGCTGTTGATCATAGGTAGATAAACATGTGTAGAGACCACATGTGGACATTGTTGTCTGGGTCTAGAAGACTATTCATCTCTAGATTGTTGAATATATGATAAAAGAGGGACAGGCAGCCTTGGAATACATCACGCCATAGACGTTCTATCCGTTGGTTGTGGGTACTTTTTCCTATACAGTACAAAATATTGTATAAAAATAAAATATGCAATACATGTACATGTTACTACTGTATTATCCATGTAGTATATACTGTAAAACATGTTGTGAGACCAGTCAACCACACTTTACATGCACTTTGACAAGTGAGATCATTATTTTGCATTAGACAGAGTAAAAACTTCTTGTGTTAGAGTAAAATAATATAAAAATTCACCACTTTTTTGCCTGTTCAGCTGTCAGTAGGTCAACTTGGTAGATAGGCCTGCTGACCCATTGACACCTAAGGCCCTTTGATGAGTAAGACTGGGTGGCATTAACAGAGTAGAATAATCTGATAATAGACAGCAAAGCAGTAGTGGGTTATTTTTGGTAGGTTCTGCTGTCAATGGGTTAAATATAACAGAGACATTGAGAGTAAACATTCTTCCATTTTACTGTGTTGACATAAACACATTCACAGATAATTACGAATTTGAACCACTACTTCCCTGATTAACTGGTCCCTAAAGAATAATATTGTGATTAATAATGTGATAGGCTAAAACAATTTATTACCAGATATACTACCACATCCTGGTCCTCGATGTGGATGCTGCAGCATATACATACCAACATAATTTTCCCCACCTTTATCACATCTTACGCGTGAAGGCAATCCATATTCTTGAACTGCTTCAACAAAAATTGACAGAACTGTAGCAGATTTATTGTTGTTTGAGGCATGTAGGTAAACCGGAATTCTTGAATACCCATCTACACCTCCATGGATGACAATCTTCCATCTAAAAGAACAAAAAAAAAAGAGCATAATATATAAATAAGACTTATGCATTACTGTGTACAGATTATAGACTGAAGCTTTATGCAGACATATGTACTGTAACTGATGGGGCCACATGAAATGTATCTAGCATAAAGCCTGTTGACATTTTGGTTGCATGCACAAGAAAATATATATTTCCATCAATACAGTATATATATATATATATATATATATATATATATATATATATATATATATATATATATATATATATATATATATAGCATGTTCTAAGGATTTAGGGTGAAGGAAAATTCGAGTGTAGAATATATATATATATACATATAGTCAGTGTACCACATAGTGTACCACAAGCACTTATCACAAGTTGTTGGAAAAGTGAAAACTTTCCATTGCAGAATTGGCCACCATTTTGAATTTTATTGTCGACGTCGTTCCCAAGGGCCTTCTCTATGTTTATTAATTGTACTGCAGTACAATTAATGAAATAATTGTATTCCTCTCAACCAATCAGAACACAGAAATTTTGTCATGCATATAATAAATATAAAAATAAAATACTGTAACTTGTCGGTTATTGCAATAATTTCACATTGAGAAGATGGGAAAAGCTATTCTAAACATTCAAATTTTGCAGAGAATGCTCCTGGACCCCCCCCCCCTTACTAGACCCCCTCTCAGGGACCTTAGCCCCTGTGTCAGGGAACTCTTGGTACCACCCCTGAAAACAACAAAAACTTAGTCAATCATTAAATAATAAAGTAAAATGCTATTTATAAGGATGAAACATAAAAATTCTATTCATTCATTTACAGTACCTAATAAGTTTGTGATTGCCATCAATATGCCACAGGGCAAGTGGACCTGGCACACAGTACTTCCTAAACGTCTTCCAGTTTAGGTGACAGGTTTGTTGAACACCTTCGTGATGTCAAAAAGAATGTGCCAAACAAACCTGTTGCCAGGCACTTCAACAGTGCCAACCACTCCTTTTCCAACATGAAAATCTGTGCCATTCAGCCCATTACAGGTTGTAACGATACTCGTCGTAAACAAGAAATGCGTCTCATTTACAAACTTGGTACCATTCACCCTCACGGCCTCAATGAGCGATTCTCTTTCATTTAGCTCACTCCACCACCATATTCCACACCTTTTCCTTAACCTTTTTCTGATGATTTAAATAGTAATTTATAACCTGTTTCTTTGCCTATTTACAGGTAGCTGACCCACAAATTGGGTGAGTTGTTTACTAATTTCTCCTGACGAAGGGCCTTCGCTCGAAATGTCGAGAAGATTTTTCTCTGTTTTTCAGGCCAACGTGACTTAACCCTGGTAATATTTGGATTTCAACCGTGGCCGACGCTGTCCTAGAAGCTTTTAACTATATTTGGTACTGGTGCATATAGGTCAATGATCATCCAATCTAGATAAATCAACTTCATTTCCAGTTTCCCGAAATAATCATGCAAATTACCTGATACTGTAAGACCGAATTCCCTCATCCTTCTTTCTACTGTGCGTGTAGATACCATGAGTAACTGAGCTATGACAGGCACTTTAAAACCACGTTCTAAAAGAAAAGAAAGCCTTTCTTCCTTTATGTCAAAAGCTGGGCGTCCACGACGGGTTTCCATTACAATATTCGGAGCCAGTGGGTTGTGGTTTCTGACAGCGTCCAATTCTCTTTGTAGACTGTCAATGGCCTGGTTAATCTGGTGTACAACCGCATCAGTATTATCACCAACATTTACGAGCAAACGCTTGAGGCAATCGAGCCTTAAGATTATAGCATCTATTTCGGATGGATCTGCAATTATTTCCAGGCGGGAAACTGTTTCCATTACTGTTCTGTACATGTAGAGATAATCTTCGCTACCCGCCATTTTGAAATAGATAAACACGCAATGAAGGGCACTGAGTACTAGTTGCCAATCCTCTAGGCGTGACCTTGAGCATTGATGCGTGAAGTTCAAATCGAAACTTGAATGTTAAATCGTGACATATACAAAATTACAAAAGTGAAGGTTGAATATTAAACTTGAATGTTAAAATTTAACCGTTGAATGTTAAATGATAAACTTGAATGTTAAATCGTGAGATTGCCGAATATACAACATTGCGAAAATGAAGGTTGAATATTAAACTTTAATGTTAAATCGTAAACTTGCATGTCGGATGAAAAATTTGAATGTTAAAATTCAAATGTTGAATGTTAAATTATAAACTTGAATGTTAAATCGTAAACTTCAATGTCGAAATCGTACTTTGAATTTTGGCGGGGATATAACGCCATATGAGTCTAGTGTTTTATTATCCTTCTAGTTATCCCCGGGCCGGGCGTAGGGCTGAAGGCCCGGAGCCCGGTGAGGGTGCTAATCTCGACATGCGCGGAGTCCACTTTACACGCGTGTATAAAAAGCAAGGGAGACAAAATCTGGAAATAGTTTGTATATATACGTCGTAGGGTGTCACGCGGTAAAAATAATTGGGCACTGGTGACTAGCTTTGAAGCAAACTTATAGTTTATATTTCCATATTTTGCGCAACAAAATTGTTTCAAATGGTTTCGTTTTAAACGGGAAGAAGCAGAACAACGAATAAAAGCAGGATACAAACAGCCGGTTTAATATATCTTGAAGAGAAACCAGAAAACCTGAAGAAACCAAACGCCGTATGGTGACGCAGGTAAACAAAAACTCGATCTGAATTGTAGTGTTTGTGGTCACAGGCCACTCAGGACATTTGTATTTATTTATTTTGCTGATTGTAATCAGCATTTATTCATTAATATATTCTGTAAACGCCAAGACGTTTAAATGGAACCCTTTTAGACACTCGTCAGTTACTGTAAACTTAATCTAGCAACTATCATATAAAGTCTTATACCTTGTCCCTTTAATATGTTGTTTTCAAGTTTTTGCCCATTAAGAAGTATACAGCTTCGCGTTTTCGTGCTTTCCCTTTGCTACTGTGGACGTGATGTTTTTCATTGACTTAATTGCAAGCACTTATCAGTTATCATAAATACTCATAGGCTTTGTCCATTTTCTTTTGTCCTGTATTATACAGACTGAAAGGTTGTCTGTTGTTTTTATCTCCTATTATAAATGTAGTTTTTGAGCTGTTAACTTTTAATCTTGTCCTAAATGGCTAAAAACAATATATTTTTACAACCAGAGTTTAATATGAAATATGTAAGTTTTCCTTTGATATGTTCACTTTCTTTTAGTCATCCTAATAATAAATTCTGTAATTATCCTGAGGATTATCATTTGGTTTTGCTGTATATCAGGAGTGCTTATTTTAATTGGAAGGTTAGGTGGGTGGGTGTATTTAAAAAAGCATATAAAAGCAGGCGAGGGGTTGTTGCATTTATGTATTTCTAGTATAACCTGTACGTTAAATATCAAAATGTTGCAACAGATAACAGATTGTCTAGATCGAGTAGCCGACGAACATCTTAATAAAAATATAAATACAGGCCAGATTTTGGCGCGTAATTTTGATGAAGCCCTAATATTTTAGAATCTTTGGTTTCTCTCGCATTTATATTTTGAATTACTTCTGCCCCATGTTGTGGGCACTGTTACTAGTATTAGATTTCCCAAATTATGACCATATTATAGTATACAGTAAAGTCATAAGGCAGATGGACTATTCAAAATTTTTATTACTTTTTTTATGGGGACCATTTTGTAATTAAAAACTGTGTATAATCTGGCATGGGTGAAATAAACATGTTAATAGCCCTAAACATTTTATCGTGTGAAAACCTCTATAGAAAAATGAATCTTGCATTCTTGTGGATATAATTATTTACATACCCAATTTTGACCAAAATAACATATTATAACCCTGTGCATTCATGAGACAAGATGGTGGGTAGACAAAAGAGCACACTGGTAAAAGCTGGATTTTTGTGGGATCATTTCAAGAATTTTTGGATGAGTTAGTGTTACTGAAAGGGACCAGTAAATAAATATGGAGAAGGGGCTGCAGTAGAAAGTGTAGGGACCCTGCGGTTTTTTTGTATTTGGGGAGGGGGTCCAAAAACTCATACAAAAGGGGAGATCTTTATTTTTTGTCAAAAAGATGCAGAACGATAGACTCTTCTTATAAACATTTCAAAACATTTAATATAACTGATTTTCATATTGAACAATACCAACAATAAACAGATAGAATAACATGAGAAAAATCATGAAAAGTATGTTTGAAGTACGTATTTCTATCAAGTGGTGGTTTCATGATCCTTAAACTAAAACTTAAACTGAACTCTTTTTACACATAAACTTTATAATATCACTGTCTGACGTACCATAAACAACAAAAATCTTTTTTTAATGGGGGTGGGGGGGGGGGGTGGGGAGGGGTTATGAGATTAAAATTTTTAAATGGGCTTGTAAAATTAATTTATATTTAGGGGGGGTTATCCCCCTCCATATTTAATGGCCAGTTTCTTAGCATCCTGGAAGTATACACAATATGTTGTCTGCTTTTCACAGTTCACTTGCACAGAGTTGGTCCTTTTTATTGGAAAGAAAATCTTCCAAATATGTTGAAAAGTTTGTCATGGGGTTCCCTATCGTCACTAGGGTCTTCTCTTGCCTTGTCACTATCTTGTCTCCCAAATACCCTGGGGATGTGGTTGGCCTAGATATCCTGCCCTCCTAGTTTGGCAGGGCTTTTGACCCCTGCATTGACACATATGTACCCTATTTCAGACCAAAATAGATACTTTATGTACCCTACTATCCCAGACCCCAGAGCTCCAGAAATATTGTGGATCTTCTTGACATTTTTTTTATCAAAAAGCAATGTATCATTCAGTGACAGTGAAATTGGATTTATATAACATTGCAGGACAGCATTTCCTGGTCTTTGTTCACAAAATGTGTCAAGGCCACAGAGCACTACTGGTACATGTATGCAACCACCACCCAAAAAATCCAGGCAAATGCTTGGCTACATGCCTGTACACTTCAAGGTTCCAGAAACATGGACACATGATATTTGCATTCTTGGAAAGTGTGAAGAGTTGATTACCCCAGACCGAACTAGAAGTGAAATCTTGACAGGACTTGGAAGAATGAGGGTGGTGTTTCCAAACAAGAAAGCATCTCACCATGAACTACAAAAATTCCTGGAAGACAACTTCCCGAAGCTTAAAGCTGGAGGAGGATTTGAAATACTCAGGCCATGTGGTGGTGGTGGTCAGAGATCCTTGCTCCTTCTACACCAAGTGATAAGGGATATACTGTCCCTTACCTAAAAGAAAGACTCAATTCTGTTGTAGCCTACATAAGGCCTTTACAAGCTGACCTTGATGAATCAAAGTCTTGTGAAAATGAGGTACATTGCAATAATTATTATGTTGCACTTGTGTCTGTTAAATAATTTTGTCAAAAAGTTATGCAGTACAGGTAGTTAACTTTTTGTCAAGAAATCTACAGCTTTCAAGGGTGCATCAAATAGTGATTTTTACTACGCACCGGTAAGGCCAGATACTGAATACATAGTGGAAAAAACATGGCCTGGATAATCTAGTGCACCCCTATTACTGTACAGTATACACAAATTTAACCAGTCTTAAATATTTCATGTACAGTATTCTAGTTGTTTCTTTATTCTTATATGTACTTATTATAAATTTAGTTACAGTTGACTGGTCCCACAGTTCCATGCATAAATTGCAACAAAGAGCTGCCCTTCAATAAAATAAAAGAACATTCCTTCCAGTCTGGGTTAGTAAATTTCATAGTAATTTATGCTTTGACATAGCAGAAACAACTGAAAATAAATATGTCATTAAAGTGTCTATCTTATGTTTGGGGATTTTACATCTTCAATCATACTGTAATCTATTAATTTTCTTCAGAACAAAATGCAGTATTTTTCATCATTAAAAACTTATATTTTTATGGGGGTTTTTTGCTGTCAAAATTGTTCCTGAAAGTGACCTCTTTAAATTAGGGACAGTTGGAAAAAGCATGTCCATTTGGTTATTCAGTGATGGATAATTTTTTTTATACCTATGAATCATATGACAGCTAATATATGAATCATATATCTATGAATCATATGATAGCAGATAGCTATATGATACCTAATACCTGGGTCCTATGAAGTTTACACGGACATTGAATGAATGCATCCTTTAATGTACATGTACTTGGATTTGACAAGGCAATTGGCACCCCCTGCACCCCCCTTGGCCAAGGCCAGGGGTGTGTGCACCCCCCTGTACCCCCTATAAATCCATCACTGTGGTTATTTGGTATGTTTTTAGAAGCAAAAATTCCCTTTGTAGTCATGTGAATACAAGAAACAATGAAGATGAAATTCATTCTATGTTGCAAACTGAACAGTCACTGTTTGTTTTCAAAATTGTCCCAGCTTTGATGTCACTTGTGGTACCTTTGACAGTGAAAAAAATCGAATAAGTTGCATTTTTTAATAACAAAAATGTATTACAGTGCCTTTCTGTGTAAAATCCCCAAACACAACATAGTCACGTTAACTATGAACAATTTTAGATACGTATAGTGTACTGTACACTATTCCTACAAGTAATTAGGTAAGTTTAATTTATTATGTCATTATTTCAATTCTATGTGAAAGAGATCGAAATGGCCGAGAAACCTTTGATAGTGGTGTTGATGGCTCTTGCACTTCTCACAGCACCCAAAGCTCTTCACACAGTATTGGTAAGTTTACAGTAATTTGTTTTGATTGGTCTATTTACCGCGAGTAAGTTGTTAACAAGAAATTGCTTCGATATAATCAAATTATTGAGTAAATTGAAAAATTTAGTTGACCACAGGGGCTGCAGTAGACAATGGCTGCGAGGGCCGCTAGGGCCACAGGGCTGGGTGGTGCAATGGGGCAATTATCCTAGTCCCCCCTACACACATACTGTACTTTCTTGTGGTATACTAAAAGGAAAATGTGGTTCAAAAAAGGTTTGAAATGCATACTTTAAATTTACAGCCACAAACAACTGATGCATTAATGAAATACAGTAGAGCCCAAGTTATAAGCCCTAAGGTCATCTGAGCTTATACAACTTCTTAAAAACTAGATAATTTAATAACTCTGGACTAGCCAACCGATTTTATGTCAGAGCATGTGTGTTGCACGAAGTCTATAGATATTTAATGTGTTTGGATATGAAAATGTGCATGAAAATGCATTGCTCTTTGCTTTCGTTGGTACCCATCAACAGCCTTCAACCTTACAATCCATCCTTTTAAATTTAGGGTTACTGGTAATGTATGTTTTCCTGTTGATGGTCACAAATTAATATACAAAATACAAACTGTAATTTGGACAAAAATAATGTCATGTTTCTAAACGTTTAAAATTTTGCCCAAAAGTGCTGTCAGAATGCGGGAAATGCCATTTAAGAGACTCACAAGTGTCCCCATGCCGCACCGCTAGAGAGGCTATAGAGTGCTGTCACTCAAACGCTTAGGACATCAAATTAAAGGTGTTACTGTATTTCTTTTTATTTTTTTTCATAATGCTTCCATTGTTTTTTATATTTACAGTAATTCAGGCACAATTTCATATCTTTCAAAAGGGCATGTCTTTGATATGTTTGGTAAAAGAAAAGGGCACTTTAATTTCATATCTTTCAGAAAGGCATGTCACTGATATCTAAAAGGGCACTTTTCACCATTTTAAAAGGGCACTTTTCACCATTTTTAAAAAGTTGGGGGGGCACGTGCCCCCTATGCCCCCCCGGTTCCTACGCCCCTGCGACCCACTGCCTTGTGGTACGACCCACTGCCTATTCGGTTACGACCCATTGCCTATTCGGTACGACCCATTGCCTATTCGGTACGATCCATTGCCTATTCGGTACGATCCATTGCCTATTCGGTACGATCCATTGCCTATTCGGTATGAACCATTGCCTATTCGGTACGATCCATTGCCTATTCGGTACGATCCATTGCCTATTCGGTACGATCCATTGCCTATATGGAGCAATCATTTTGTCCACAATTCCCCTCCATAATATATACCCAATTCTCTCCTGGCATTACCACCTTACTGCATCTCGTGGGCCACGTTTTTGTTCTTACCATGTTGTGATGTCGTCTGTTCATCTATAACTGAACAGACAATGGCAAAATGGAATCTATTTGTTAATATATGCATATAAGAAAGTTTTTTCGTTTCACAGCAGATAAAACTGATGAAACTAATATCCCTCCAGATGTGGAGAGTGTTGATGATGAAAAGGGTAGGTAATCCTGTAGTTTACATATACATGTACATGTACAAATGGCACTGGAATCCTCCCAAATTTCCAGAATTTTTTTGTAAAAAATATATTTTGAGAAATTATACGGGATATAGATTTAGTTAACAGTAAATTAAAGTTGATCAGCCTCAGTTATCAAATATTGATTTATTGGGATATCAATATATTTCACAACGTAGTTTCTAAATGAGTCGGAAGAGTCATGTTGAGTTCATTGTCAAGAAGGTTAAAAGAAATATATACCTCTTATCCAAATTACCACGTTATGTTTCAGTCTTTCAGAAGATATTTTAAAAAATTCTATGTAATCGTCATTTCATGATAAACTTTGTTGATAAAATGACGTCATGATGATATATGCAGTAGACACATGCACACTAGCGCGTGCCCATTTTTAATTTATGCGATAATCGTTTGGGGAAACACTTAAAACAACTTCACTTAATCCATTATACATGTTGCAAAAAAAGCTGTACGAATTATCATATTTTCAAGATTTGATCATCAATATTAAGTCCATTATTCAAGCATTTTAATATTATAAAGTTTTTCACTTTTTCGATTGACCTTGTCACTCTTCATATTTCAATATTTATGTAGATAAATTTTTTCTACGATCTATTTCCGAAATTTCTTCACCAGTGTGAATACAATACATATGTATAATAATAGGCCTATTAATGCTGCAAATTAGTCTTTCAAAAGTTAAAGAACAAATTATGGAATTTTTCATATTAGATTTTCAGGTCCAACAGTGTGTAATTCTCTTCATAAGAACATTAAGTCCTGCTCAATTGTATCATTTAAATTTAAACTGAAGCAAAGCTTTTTAGAGCACTATTAAATTTCCAATTTTTCTCATGAAGATGATTTAAGACAATTTATTTTTTTATGTACTAACGCACTCTCTGAACATGCCTCTAGGCATTTTTAACCCTATAAAGTTATTTCTACAGGGTAAATAAAAATTGTATTGTATTGTATTGTCAAATTGCTCAAAATCTGTGAAAATTTCAACTGCAGGAGGTAGAAATCTAAATTTAGTTCAGTTGTTAATAAAGTAACATACTTCATAAACTCGTGTATCGTGTATTACCAGGGGTTACAAACACGAGGGGGCAATGAAAATCACAAGGCCATTTACGGAGTAATTTTCAGTGTTCTCGAGTGTTTGTAAAGCATGAGAGAATAATGAAAATTATTGTTTTCGAATGTTTTACAAACACGAGAGAAATTGAAAATTACAAGCTAATATATTGGTGCATATTAGACAATGGTTTCACGTTGAATTTATAATTAATAAATGTGGTAATAAACCGTTCTTTGTTTGTACCATTTATTATCTGATTAGAATTAGACCAGGGTTCCAGGCAATCTTATGCTACACCTTAGCTTGCAATTAATTAATTAGCTTGCACGTTAATGCGTAATATAACATTACATTCCTTAAATTCCCAGGTGTTTGTCTTGGTGAATTCACAGCGAAAGCTGTTGGAAAAGCTTTTTGGAAGGAAGAAGTTCACTGTGAACTTGCTGAGTTGTGTTTGGATGACAAGTGCACTTTTAAACAAGATGCAGGACATTTATGCGGGACATATGACAATGCCATGGTGCATGCAGATAAATACCGCAGCCACAATCTGTATACTCATAAGTGTACAGATCTATGTAAGAAAAAAGGTAAAACTAATTGTTGCAGTGCAGGTACTCATTTTGAGAGATTTCATCTAAATGTATGGTCTATCTGCATTTTATAGGCTGTGGATCTTTCTACGTTGCCGATGGTAACTGGAAATTGAGACATGCTCATTGCATGTGGAAAGTTCCTGTCAATATAGAAGGTTTTGGAAATATTAATTATCCTGCAATATGTCCCTTGACCCCAGTCAGGGGTAAAGCCTTTTGTAATGCACATGTTGCTGTGGCAGAGCAGCAATCAGTGAAAAGGGACTTGAAAGAATTTTTAAAATCTTGTGGATTAGATGAAGAGCAACATGAGACAGAGACAGATGGTGAGTGTTCTTGTCTGGTGAGATAATTTTGGGTAACAGACGTTTGGTAGACCTTTGTCAAGCTCAATTAGTCAGGAAAGATTTCTGAGCCCCAGACAGGGTTAAAAAACCTGCAACCTTCTAATAACTGGTTATGATCCATTTATCGAGGCTCAGATGGTCAAAGCTAAGGTTGCAAATTCATAGTCATATCTGCTATTATAAAATAAGGGGCCCTCTACGCACGCTCTGATTGCTTGGGCTCCGTGCGTTTATAAGAGAACATAGATCATGAATGACGTAAAATGGCGTCAGTTGGCCAGAAAAGCCCGAAAACTACCTTACTTTTAGCTTGACTTTTCTTATTATTATTTTATAAAACAAATAAAACATACCGCTCCTGTGCATATGTACTCTTATAAAGGTACGTTTGATGTCATTTGAACACGAAAGAAGTGTTCAAATTCTTTCGTGTTCAAATGACGTCAAACGTGCCTTAAAAAGAGCACATATGCACGGAGCTTTATGTTTTATTTGTTAACTTACCTAAGTGGTAGAATTTGCATATGAGATGTACTTAAAGTGATATGATAAGTTGTACGTATACATATAGTGCATGTGGTATGTCATATATCATATAAATTGTAGGTATTAACCATCAAATAAGCATGGTTGCCATTTGTCAACCACATTAATTATACACTGGCTAACACCAGACAATTAATTTCTGACTTAAATGCCAGACTATTATACAATGTATTCACAAATCAAAATATAATAAAGTTGAATATAAAAGTTGAATATATTATACTGCTGAAACATGGAACGTAGAAGTCTAACGTTTCAAGCGAAGGCACTTCCTCAGAGATTTCCGTGTGGTTGGGTACATACTAAATTATAAAACATTTTGAAAACGCAAGTTGTGATTGGTTAAAACCCGTGTTTCTATAACTCTAAGGAAAACATGGATAGATTACACCATCCAATACGCCATCATTCTAATTAAAATTTGTAAAGAAACACCATTCATTATACACCATCCATTTAAGGAGATAGAGCGACATAGTCGCTTAACCCTTTATAGCCCAAGACCTTCCCATATGCTGAATAAAATTGTCTGCCGTTAGCCAGAGTAAAATTCTTAAAGTGGTCAATGGACTGTAAAGGGTTCATCTATTTTTGACGGGTTATTTTATAAAGGAAATAGAAAACATTTTTTCCATGTGCTAGAGTTATAGAAACACTCATGGAAGTTTGGAAAAACTAGAAATAGTGTGGATACTAAATACTTTAATTTCTCGTTCTCCCAAACTTCCCTTCGTGTTTCTATAACTCTATAGAAACACGAAAGGAAGTTTTCTATTTCTTAAACATAAAATCAAAAAAACATTTTTGATTTTGTTGCATATATTATTATAGGTATGGCGTTACGAAGCTTTGACAAAGTGGACAAACAACTTGATAAGTTCTCAAAAGAACATGAAACTGGTCCTGCAAATGCAACAACCTTTCAAGGTGCTGCACATAACATCCCTTTAAACTTTACTAGTGTAATTAAATACATATAGTTTAATGAACACAGTACACAACTGTAGATTGAAGTACATTTTATATAGCAGCCAAGGCTCCATGTGGTGGAGCAGGCACAAATGGGAGAGGTGACATATCTTATTGGAAATACTATTTTTTAACTTCGCTAAAAGACATTTAGTAAAATTTAGTACAAATTGAGTAAACACAAGTTTGATCCTGGTATACTCTTTTTCATTTTTGTAACTTTTTAAATTTGGGCTGCCATGCATATTAAACGTTGTTCAAAACATTAAATGTCTTAAACGAGAAATTAAAGTTAACGAAACTAAGTGAATAAAAAAGAAAGGTATAGATTTGCTGCCACTTTCTGTTTGATGGAATGCTTGGGGGGGGGGGGGGGGGACAACACCAGAAGCATTAGCTACTTAACTGTTATCACTTTATTTTAAAGGAACATTAGACTTTTTGCAAAAAGACCCAACATTTGTGGATGATGACAGCAGTGAGCATAAAGTAACATGCAACAAAGATACAGGTGGGGAAAAAGCCTTACAGTGCTGGTCCAGAGGATCCATGTGGATTGTCAGTGGTGGTGGCAACATTGAGTACTTTCAGCCTCTGTACAGGTTAATCAGATTGACTCTATATAGAATATAGTAAAATCTGCTTGTAAGCTCTCGATCAGCTTCTGATACAGAAAGACTGAGAAAACTGTTAATGGGTGTATAACTCGATCAGGGACCTGGCTTACAACATACAGATGGTTCTTGACAAAGAAGTGAATGTATATATATATATGCAATGTATGTCACCTATCTAGGCAGGCCTCTCTTAAGGCATCTCTAGGCAAAGTAGACAAATGGCAGCCAATTTAATGTTATTCGATTTATATTTCCATCTTAATAAGCTTTTTGGGCACTGGTTTTGCCTTTGAATTTTATAAAACTTTTAAAAAAAATAACAAAAATAAATATATGTTATTTACCAGCTGGGAGGTCCGTATAGAGAAATATTTCCTGAGGTCTCAAAAACTGCCCGAGGCCACAGGCCGAGGGTCGTTTTTGAGACCGAGGGAAATATTTCTCTATACGGACCGACCAAAACGGTAAATAACGTATATCTATATTTTTTATTAATCGTACGATTTATAATTTACATAATTAGGTAAATTAACATAATTAAATTGCGTAATCGAGATGACATTCACGTGATATTCAAAAGTCCAAAGTTTATCGTTCGACAGTAAACAACTGCCGACATGCAGTCTAATCGGGAAGCTTGGAACGTCTTTTGTGATAAAAAACCCCGTCAAAACTTGAAGATCTAGTGTTTTTAAAGTTTAATTGATAAAGATTCTTCGTCGTTCTTCTTCGTCGCTTGCTCGTTTTTGGCTGTTCGCTTTGAAAATCACTTTATTCAATACTCGGCTGACTGCATGGAAATTTAAAGTGGTTCGTTCGAGTTTGAATACGAAAATGCTTGTAAGAAGCCATTTGAAACTTTTTTCAAAGACATGACACGATGAGGTTGGCATGTGGAAAATATTTGACTAAAGGGTAAATACTTGTAGCGGTTTTGTTGAGTATCGTTCGACAACAGAAGAATGACTGAATGACAGTTTAGTATCAAAAGGTTTCAGCTTTTCTGTCCGCTCGTGGTATGTTTTTTTTAATATATACTTCTATATAGTTTCATTTAGTGATTCAAAATACTGTGTTCAGAAGTTTATGTATGTTTTGCCTATTGTTTTAAACTGTTTTCATACGTCGTTGAGCAATAATACTTTAAAACTTTATAAATGTTGCTCGCCGAAAAAAAAATAATAGTTTATATCCACTTCAAAATAGTTGTCCAATTCAATAAAGCCCTTAGTCCAGCAAACATCTCTGTCTGCTTTATGGTTAATCAGCAAGATGGCATTGGTGAAGATTCTGATGAAGCTTTTGTTTTTCTCTAAAATTTCAGGTCAGAATCCCCAACTCAAGCATTTGTCATATTTATTTCCTGGCTTCTGTTGAAATTTAGCCCTATACTAGAAAACAGTTCAGGCAAGGAAGATGTTTCCAAAGTTGTTAAGTTAACCGTTTTGTCCTATGACAATATGTGCCATGTCGACAACATGAAGCTAGCAAAACAAAATTTGCCACTACCAGCACCTTTAAATACACTGTGGAAGGATGTTGGAAAAGTCATTGATCGTCTCCATCTTAGAAATCATAAAGATGCAAGATGTAAGAAAAATTATGATCCAGATGGAAAGATACACAAAGATTTTAACTCGATGGTTGCAGAACAAACATTTGTTTGGGCAAGTAGAATGAAAAAGATAGTGTGTGCAATGCCCCGACTACACCATTTTTTCTACTTCCATCGCTCAATTAAAAGGCGTAATTAATGCCTACACGCAGAAGTGCTATGAACAAAACAAATTGCCCATTCTTCCAAAGCTAAGTAAAGAGCACTATAGCAGGAGCAAGAAGTAGTTTAGTTAATTAACGTTTTTATTAGAAAATACACCAACTAAAACACACAAGGTTTATACATATATATATATATATATATATATATATACATATATATATATACATATATATATATATATATATATACAATACATATATATTTATTATATGGCTGGGTTTGATTCCCGGTCCGTAGGCAAAACGACGCACGCTGATTGGTTCCCGAGAGGTCGGGATTTTACGATATTGACCTCGGGGTCAATACGCTTTTTACTCGGCCCTGTAAGTTTTGGCGAGAAGATTTCTGAGTTGATTTGAATACAAATAAAAGAGTACTGGGTATCTTTATTCAAATATTCTGAACAATAAAATGTGTTGGAACATTACTGCTGGTTTTCTTTAAAGCTGTTTATCTAAAAACACGACAAATAAAAGCCGAACTGGGGTAAACAAAAAGGCCAGAAGCGACACGTACAAAAGTTAACAGGTCTTAAGGTAAACAGCATGCTCCGGAGGCGAAAACAACGCTCGAAACTTAAAAATAAAATGAACCAATAGCCAGATAATAAATTCCTTATTAACCTCGTTTGCTCGGTCTGTATGGGAAAGTATTTGCCCTCGGTTTTATCGCAAACCTCTCGCTCCTTCGTTGCTCGGTCTCTACGAAAACCTCAGGCAAATACTTTCCCGTACAGACCTCGCACTCGGTGAATAAGTCCTTATATATAGAGAGTAATACATATATATAAAACAGAAATTTACTGATAATGCCACCTTAATATTAACACTTAATATTAACATTGTATTGCTGCATTATATACACAGTACAACCCAAGTTTTACGACCACCTGTCAATTACGACCAGTTTTTGTGACTACCGCTGACCTGTCAGCGGTAGCCATAATGTCGGCGAAATCTTGCTTGCTTGAGTGTCTTGGACCTCCCTACGTCATACTCGACAGCTATCGCGAGATATTCGGCACGATCGCCATATAGTCGGGAAGATCGCCACATATTCGAGAAGTACTCGAGTTGTTTTCGCGAGGAATACTGAAGCGAATCAAGTGATCTCGTCTTTGCATTTTGGTTGCTCTCTCGATGACTGTTTTGATTTTTGAAAAGTGTTAATTATTACTTTGCAAATCTTTTCTTCTTGGAATGGTTTCTGTCCTTGATCAGCTTATACAAGGTAAGAAATAGTTTGAAAAGTGTGACGTTGTTTATCTTATATACTATATATAGACAATTTCTTCGATCAAAGAAGCTTGAGGGCCCAACTTTATAAGCGAACTTTATAAACTGAATATTTCTAGTAAGTGCTATAAGTACGAAGTACGAGGTTGGCTTTGAGAGATTAAATTTGTTTCCGATCAAGTATTTATAGATTTCGTAAATACTTGATCGGAAACAAATTTAATATCTCAAAGCCAACCTCCGAACCTCTTAACCTCGTACTTCGTACTTATAGCACTTACTAGAAATATTCAGTTTATAAAGTTCGCTTATAAAGTTGGACCTTCAACTTTCTTTTATCGAAGAAATTGTCAATATACGCCAAAGTCTTTGATATAAATGATTTATAATGATAAAATCGCTTTATGAGTTTAAGTTTAATTTTGGTTGAATTGTGTGTTGTGCTCACTGGTCAGTGACTCAGGTTACTGCATGTACATGTGTATATCATACACCAGTGCATACACTAAGAGTGAGAAGTGTGTTTTAACCAACTTCGAGCTAGGTGTTTTGATATTAGATCCAACACAACTTTCAAGTTTTTCATGATCAAACAAATCAGGAAATGAATCAGTTGTCAAATGAACCAGTATTTTAAGATAAGTTTGATGTAAGAGTTGGCTTATTAATCACATATCAAACCTTTGTCTCGCTTATGTTTCCCAATGTGTTTGGTTTATGAATTATTAATGAGTTTGAGAAGTATATATCACAGTGCCCTGTATTTACACTATATACATGTACATTTTATACACCAAATCGTAGTTTCATTTAGGCCCACATGCAAATTAGTTTCCTATTCAATTTGGGCCCCTATGCAAATTACCTCATGTCTATTAAAGCATAACGGGAAGATAACATAGGCTGGGACTGTTTTTTCATGTTTTGAGTTCATTATTTTTAGACACTACGTTTAGGATTATTGTCAACGATAATCGATAAGCAAAGTTTATCCTCATCGAATACCTAAACATTAAAAAGTTTCTGAAATCAGAAATGTTATGTTTACTACGGCTGCTTCAGCCTCGTGTTATAAATGAACTACGTTTTATCCCGACTCAGCTTGTATGCACAGTCGAAACTCCAATTTCGTCTATAAGAAATTTATGCTTTATGCTATGGGGTGTTGGTAGCACAGTGGTTAGTGCACGTGCCTTTCACCTCTGCGAGCTGGGTTCGATACTGCACGGTGCAGTTATCTGATTAAAATAATTCACCTCGGCCGCATGTGAGGAGTGCTTCCAGTTTGACTCTACCAAACACCACAGGTTTCCTCTGGGTACTCCGTACTCTGGCTTCCTCCTGTAGTAACACTGGACCAATGAGGGTGGGCCCTTACTGGACATCTGAGGATAACAGTTTAGATATAACTGATAGAGTTATCCAGTATAAATAAGGTTAGTTTAATGTAGTTTAATTTAAACAAAATATGTTGGCTGTTACATAGACATTACAAAACCTTGACTTGGTGCTTTGTTTACTTGTTTTAGGTCTTGTTCAATATCCTGTATACTGAAATTAAGAAACCAAAGTTTGTGCACACCAGAGCTGGTACAATGGTCTGACCATAGAATAGTAGATACACCAGAAGTCTGACTCTTGTGAAAGTACTATATAAAAACATTCTATAATCTAGTGTCTAAGTGCCACCAATTGTATATTTTGATAAATTGTTGTAAAGCTATTGTGAACTGTTGGGAAACTTAAAGCCTTGAATATGTTGAAAGCCTTGAAATGAAGAAATATATCTGTTGACACTACAATACTGAGTATTGTTGTACTGTCTTATTTAAAATACTAGCAGAATCACAAAATATTAGTGATACATGTGCATTACACTTGAATGCCACTGACAGCATATTTATGGCAGGTAAAATGTTGTTTTGGAACACAATGTTGATTATCTGGGGTGATTAATTCTATGAAAGTTTTCATGATGATAATGTAATATAGATAATTTTTGTGGAAACACCATGAAAAAATAATATTTATTTGCTAAGCTTTCGGCCTGAGTCAACAGGCTGAAAACTTAGCAAATAAATATTTTACATGGTGTTTCCACAAAAATAATCTACATGATGTATATGATTGGGGGTGAGTTGTACAAAGCCAAGATAGCTTATCTAGTTGATAAGTTCTAGCTAAAGAACAGCACTAATCATGCTTTGAACAACCTAATATAAAATTTTATCCACTGAATATTTAGTTGTGTACAGTATCTGATAGTGCTGTTTAGTGGATAAAAGTTAAATTGGGTTCTTCAAAGCACCACTAGAGTGGTTCTCTAGCTAGGATTTATCCACCAGATAAGCTATCCGGGCTTTGAACAAAAATCTGAATTTTACAAGTTCACTTCATGTAAAACTTAGGGCATGTTTATAATGCTAATATAATATGGTAGCAATCTTATGTTTTGGAAACAGCCAGTAAAGATGTATGTATAGTATGTGCCATGTTCAAAATAGCAGTTCATGTATAAAATGATTTAAAATATCTATCAGTTTGTTTTGTGTGTGCTTTTCACGCATTGTCATGCATTGCTTCTTAATAAGTCTATATATCTTTCTGTGCTTAGCCGCGGTAGTCACATGTACGCATTGCGTACCTATGTTTCTGGAATGAGTAACCACCTGCCTAAGGCGACCAACGACCAGTTTTTAGCATCCCAAACAAAGTTATGAGCGACCATAAAACCGCCGAAATGTGAGAAATAAGTGTTCATTTTTTCGGTAGTAAACGAGCTAGAACGCTACCGCGTGTGAATACGAGAAACCGGAAGTGTTGCGTGATTGCCGATTTACGGAGTTTAGCCCTGTTTTGCTTAAAAATCTAATGCAAATCTGTAATTTTTTGTTGTCAGTTATAATAAACTACTACCTTAGTCGATGTTTAATAGGTGGGCAACTGAAAATTATAAGTAATGTTTGCCGTAAGCATTGGACAAGTTGTTCAACGATTTTTGGGACGATATTCGTAACTTCTTTTGAAGGGAAAGTGACAAAAATGATCATCCAACTCAGCAAAATATCACTGAAAGTTTGCAAATGAAGCAAAAACCTTCAACAGTGTTAGACTCACTCTAGAAAGAATACAGCGAGAAGTGCGAATAAAACGGCACTGTTTTAATATAGAGAATTAAAATAGTTGAGGCTATGCATTAAAATCGATATACAGACAAATGACAGATTTCGTTTCGTTTAATACTCAAGTAACGTTGAAATTGAGACTGTACTTCTTTGTAATGTTATTGATCTTTTTGTTTGCCTTGTAAATCATTATAAACCAGCATTTTCTTAACTTTTAAACAGTAATATGTAAAGAACCCAAGCCAATATGCCACCTGTCATTTGCGACCACTTTTCCCAGATAACAGGGGTGGTCGTAAAACTCAGGTTCTACTGTAGTATTATAGTATGCAGTTTGTGCACAGTTTAACACACAGTTTAATACCCCTGCAGTGTACAAAATTTAAAATTTTACATTTCTGGGTCTTCTCAACCTCTTTTCATCTGATGGCAGAAATGCTTGAGTAAGCCCGTCGCGTAGGTTGAGATTCGCCCGAGAAGTGTTTGTTGGTGGACTTGGTAAAGATGAGGCTGGTGACAAAAGCAAATGGATAGGTTAGCAATGGAAGAAGTGGTACAAACTGTAGATGAACATGTCATTATCTAAAAACAGTTTTATTGTTGCCGCCGTTCTTATGTTGGAAAACAGAGGCGTTGGAGTAAGGTGAAAAAGCTGGGGAAACTGTCTGAGAGAAGTACAAAATCTTTGTTGGTGTTTTGTATGGCAAGCCAAACTGGACAAAAGTGTATCGAGAATGGTAAGCGATAGTCGAGAACAGCAAGCGATAGTCGAGAAATGGTAAGCGATAGTCGAGAAATGGTAAGCGATAGTCGAGAAATGGTAAGCGATAGTCGAGAATGGGTAAGCGATAGTCGAGAATATTTGCAGTAAACGATGGTCGAGAATGGGTAAGCGATAGTCGAGAATGGGAAAGAGACAGTCGAGAATATTAACATAAAACGATAGTCGAGGATATTTTTGGCAAGTGCCAGTTGAGATTTTCGACTGTTATGTTGGTCAGCGGTTGAGACACTAGCTACCCAGCGGGCACACGACGTTGTTTCGACGTCGATTTGTGGTCGAAATCGGGTTGCGACGTCGATCTACCAAAAATCGACATTGTTTCGACGTCGCTTTGGCAACGTTTTATCGACGTCGGAAGCAGACGTTGTTTCGACGTTGAATCGACGTTGATATTGTGTCGTCGTTGATATTGTGTCGTCAAATTTTACGTCACTTAACCACCAAATATCGACGTTGTTTCGACGTCGCCTCGTGAACGTATAATCGACGTCAGAAACAGATGTTGTTTCGACGTTGAATCGACGTCGGTAATGTGTTGTCAAATTTCACGTCACTTAACCGCCAAATATCGACGTTGTTTCGACGTCGCCTTGTCAACGTGTTATCCACGTCAGAAACAGATGTTGTTTCGACGTTGAATCGACGTCGGTAATGTGTTGTCAAATTTCACGTCACTTAACCGCCAAATATCGACGTTGTTTCGACGTCGCCTCCTAAAACGTGTTACCGACGTCAGAAACAGATGTTGTTTCGAGGTTGAATCGACGTCGATAATGTGTCGTAAAATTTCAACTTCACATAACCACCAACGGTGTCAAGTTGGAGATATTCTTCAGACCTCAGAGCATAAGCGCATTTTCGACATAAATCATCATATGCGTGTTTAACGAATCATCGTTATTCCAACTGTATTGTTGTTTTCCAGTATAAGGCAATGATTTGCCTGCATGAAAAATCTTAATGTTTTGTTCTTTCATTGAGGTTATTTCAAACGATAATGAAAAGGTAATTAAAACTAGATTGCCTTAAATTTTCGTAATACCTTTTGCTCTGGGTTAGCAACCTAGCATCAAGTACGATAGCAATAGCTTCCTTACAACAGTCTGACAAAGCATTCAGAATTTCAGAGCTTCTCTGCAAGCTTTGGTTTAAGCGGATCATTTCATATGGATTTTCAACCAATCAGAAGAGGCTGACGTGTTTCTTAATTTAGTAACACAGACGAGAGGTACTGTCTTCGCAGAGGTCCACTCACTGTTCAACCAATCAGAAATTGCAACATTTTGATCCGCTCAGCAATTAAGCTAAGTTTCATCCGGCGTGTGCACTCAATGACAATGTGAGTTGAAAGCACAAAGTTTTTTTCATTTCGCTAAATAATTACTGGAACTTTATAAACAACTACCACTTAACTGCTTCAACGAAGAATGTCGCTACAACATCGTGGTTACACTGGACTAGCGACGAAGAAAACTGGGTGTTCGTCAGATGAATGGATAATGCCGATGAAGTTTACTTCAGTAAATCAAGACGGACAATCTTAAATATTTGACTTGGTTTTATTCTTGTTCGCGCCTTGCCGTTCGAGATTGCAGAAGGAGCTTCGATCAGTTACTACATGGATAATTACGATTTTCCTCGATGGTCAAACTGGGTTCTGATATTGAAATATTACTGAATACAAAGGCAACTCTTCGTCGTCATGGACATGACTACAGACGACAGTATTGACATATGCTAATATTTGTATAGACGTCGCTGGGACAGTTGGCTTCTTTGGAGGTATTTGCTTATATGTTTACGAACTAACAACGGAATGTTACTAACATAAATAGAACTGTATATTTTAACAATCGCTATGTAAGCTTGTCAGGAACGGAGTTCTTTGCAATAAATATAAATACCCTTTGAAACATGTGGATTGTAGTTGTGATTTATACCTGTTACGTGTTTATAGTAGATGATAGATCTTGAAAACTAGATCTTAATCAATAAAACAAAATTAAGAGTGTATAAAACCGTAAAACCAAGACGCCTGTTTGATGTCGTTTCAACGTTGAATCGCCGTCGAAAACAAGTCCAAACGACGTCGATGATTCAACGTCGAAACGACGTCAATAATTCAACGTCGATTCGATTTGCGTTTTCAACTTTCATTCGACGTTGTTTCGACGTAGGAGGGTGACGTCGTTTCAACGGCGAATCGACGTCGTTTTGCCGGCTGGGTAGTAAACATGGCGGACGATGTCGAAGACCTTGGTGACTTTCTTATCACCCTTAACACATTGTTCGAGCAAATTCATCGCTCTTTATATAACAACGATACGATAGGCGCGGAGCACTGCAAGAATAAGCTTGACAATTACATTGGAATTGTTGTTGCTATGTCTATGGCTTTAGCTGAGATTGATAACAATACTACGTCAAGAGAAACAAATCATGCTACACGTGTGACTCAAAGGACTTCTCTGACCACTTTACTGACAGACCTGATCGCTGGAATGGAAAACGAACTAGAAAAGCTATCGCAAGTTGTTGAAAATCATCCTGTTGAGAGAAAAAGAGACGTTACTTCCTTTTTGCCAAGTACAGGAGGAAGACCTGCTTTCAATATAACCAAAGAGCAGATTGAACAACTGAGAGAAACCGGCCTGAACTGGAAAAATATTTCTGAATTTCTCGGCGTATCTGAGCGAACCCTTTCTAGAAGAAGAACGGAGATTGGGATTGAGGATTGTTTCACTGAAATAACTGACAGTGACTTGGACAAACAAGTTCAAGAAGTTCTGCAGTTAACACCATACAGTGGTGAGTCATACATCAGAGGCAGTTTGAAGGGCAGGAATGCTAACGTTCATAGATCACGGGTTAGAGAAAGTCTTGCTAGGGTAGATTCCATTGGTCGAAGTATACGGAGGAGATATGCAATTTGCCGTCGTGTATATAACGTTTGTGGTCCTAATCATTTGTGGCATATGGACTCCAACCACAAGTTGATATCATGGAGGTTTGTCATCCATGGATGCATAGATGGCTTTAGCAGAACTGTTATTTATTTGCAATGCTGCTCAAATAACAGAGCTGCTACTGTCCTTGAGTATTTCGAAAGGGGAGTTCAGGAATTTGGTTTACCATCAAGAGTTCGAGGTGATCATGGGGTGGAAAATGTGGATGTAGCACGATATATGATTCAAAACAGAGGAGTTGACAGGGGAAGTTTTATTGCTGGTAGGAGCGTCCACAATCAACGCATAGAACGATTATGGGCTGAAGTGAATAGAGTCATGTCTGCACTCTACAAGGATATATTCAAGTTTCTAGAGCGAAGTGCATTACTCAATTCACTGGATGAAGTGCATTTATTTGCTTTGCAGTTGTTTATCTCTCCCGCATCAATGCTTCTTTGGTGGAATTTAGAAGTCAGTGGAATCATCATGGCTTGAGAACTGCAAACCATCAGACACCATTGGCATTATGGCACACTAACATGCTCACTGTTCCAGATGATTCCCCAATTGTCAACTGGGAAGCCTATGGAATTGATTACACTGGTCCAGTTCCTGCCATCACCACAGACAACAATGTTGTTGTTCCTAATTCAGAAGTGGAACTTACTGAAGACCAGCTTCAACAACTGCAACAGAGCGTGGATCCCCTTCGTGATGATGGAAATAATGGGATTGAACACTTTTTAAGAACAGTGGATATCGTAGGTAATTTTGTTGCACATTTGTAAGTTTTGTTTCCATGAAGGGCAAGTATTCTGCTTAGGTTGTTAGAATAATTGTAAGATAAGGCATTATGATGGCAAGGATTAGGGAAATTTTAAAAGTAGTACTAGCTAATAATGTACATAGCAATCTAGCATGTCTCTTTTTTTAAATTTTGCCATAGTGCTTTGCATGCGTAAACTCTATATCATTACAAAACACCAGAATACACAACATTGAAGACACCAGTATTGGTAAGAAGGTACTAAATTTAAACTGCCATGTCAACAAATTTTTCAGCTTTTGTCAAAATGCAACAGGGTTCGATAATTTGCATACGGTACTTATGTACTGAAGATACATCAGAATTATGGTCTGGTACTTCATTGTTTTCAGTTTTTGGTTATTTTTTTGTCTTAGAGCGAACAAAGTAAAGTGCAGTATAGGCTGTGAAGCAGTCAGATTAACTGATTAATATATCACATTCCTGTGTTATCATTATTACTCATTATCGCTGTACATCAATGATTTGTATTCCAATACAAAATAAATAAATAATCTATTCGTTGATAATCAAGGGATATTTGATCCTGTACTTAAGGTGGCTCCATACAGTTTCTTGAAACGTGGAAAATACACGTTTCAGACCCAAAATCTTCTACATTGATATTTTGTTAGAAGAATGAAACTAACTGTCTTGCATCGAATAGTGTTTTAAGAATTAGAAACTGTAACAAAAAAATATATAACTGTGGTTGCTATGGCAACAATGACATTTCAAAATGGCCACTAATTTGCATTTAAACTGGTTTAAAACGTGATTATTCTTAATAAAATCTTTTTGGATCTACAGAATTTGATTACTCATACCACACGAAAACTTTTAATAAAATAAAAAAATGGGGGTCACTGATGTTGTTTTCAAATTAAACACGTTTAAACACAAATTAGCAGCCATTTTAAAATGTCATTGTTGCCATAGCAATTACAGTTATGTACTTTTTCTTTACAATTCCTGATTGTCAAAATGCTGTTTTATACAAGCCAGTTAGTTCCATTTTTCTAACAGATAATCAATGTACAATATTTTGGATCTGAAACGTGTTTTCCACTTTTCAAGAAACTGTATGGAGCCACCTTAAGAACTAAGTACGCCTCGAGTTTCAAGTTTGTACCAGCTCAAGTGCTAGGTACAGCTGAAAATTTTGAATTATCGAACCCTGTACAGTAGTTAAGTTCGCAAAGGATTAAGATCAATGAGTTGACAGTAACATCAGCGTTCTATGGCTAGAACATTATGTTAAATACAAATGCAATGTTTACCAATTACCATTTAATGAATATTTTCTTGTCTTTTAATTTAAATAGCCAGTAATAATGTAAATAAAATAACTGAAATGTCTTTATGAAAGCAAACTAAATCCGCAAATTCTCATCGCCTGATAGCGGAGTCAAAGGTAGTTTATGCTTTATAGTACAATTAGCTGTTATTATTGGTAACAAAACAAAACATGAACAGTATTGTCTATGTGCACTGTAGCGATGAACACGCCACTCCGACAAATATTGTGCACCTCGCAAAACAAATATCTTTTAACAATCTATAAATATACCAAAGTACAAAATGACCACTTAAAACTTAAACAATGTTAAATGACGAAATGGACACTTGAATCTCAAACTATGTCAAATGACCAGGCCTGGTCCTCCCTCATGATACTGGTAAACTCCTCAGCGAGATCTGTGTAGCACTCGTATGTGGTTGGCAGTTCCAGTGTGGGTCCACATGTATGCACAATAGGGCGACGCTGGAAACCATATAACAAAGTGAAGATTACATCAATATGCTCGCATGATATGACATCACTTCCAGTGATGAAATGTAGAAACCTTTCCAGTGATTTCCCTTCCAAAGACTTCACATATCGCTTTAGATGATCCATACTTTGTCTCTGCATCATTGGTGGTGACAGCTCTGAGTAACATAACTTGTTTATTTTCTTGGCGGACGGGCGCTTTTCAGCATACAACTCAGTTACTGCTTCTTTGGTTTGGAAGGCAGAATCATCTCGAAGGGACTTCAGAATTGGTGACCAGCAATTGAGAACATACCTCGGTTTTTGTACCAACTCTTGGTGGGCGAGTTCTAGAATGATTGATTTTATGTTCTCCTGTGTTGGAGATTTGTAGCACTTCCATGTTGATAGGAAGTCAAGGACATCCTCGTCAGCAGCATCAAACTCGTCACCGAGGCACATGTCAAGGACATCGCGATCATCTCCAGCTACATAAAGGCGGAAGGAGCTCAGCAGGAATTCTCTATTGAAACTCACTTCACCAAACAAGCAGGTGGTTACAAACAACTGGGAAAGCTTCAGAGGAAAATACTTAACCATTTTGTAGCCATAGATAATGACCCTGGCAATGGCTTGCCATTCCCTTCTCTGCATATCATGCCTGATATGCGGGATCCTCTCAGCTCCTCCTATGCTGAGCACGGTGAAAAATTCCTGCCAAAAATGCGTTAGTATGTCTAACAGGACACCTCTGCCTTTTCCCTTTTCAGATTGCCATTTGCATCTATGACAGTAATATCAAGGTTGAAATTGACAATGTTTGGATCAGTAAACAGTTCAATTGCATCTTGTCGAATTGTTGTGCGGCGTATAACAACTTCTTTGACTTCAGTCATTTCAGTTAGTGGTGTTGAAGGATTTGATGAATGTAGCCCTGGGTCACTACAAACTGTTAGAAGAAATTGTATTAATTATACGTGCCCATCTATACATATCCAACAACACAGGCAAGTAGGGAGAACGGCTATAATCCACCATGATTAGGATTCGAGTCTGCTACTTTCAATTTACCAACCCAAGGCTCTACCAACTGAGCTACAAGGTTAACTTGGGAGTAGGTTGTGGAATGACAACAAACGACTATCAACTTTAACTTGTAGCTTAGTTGGTAGACTACAGTACACACAGTAAATCATAGGCCAGTGCTGAAATCACAGCTGTAGTGAGTTTTCGCTACATTTAAATAATTATTTTAAGAAAGATACCATACCTTCTATTACATCATCTGGAACAACAGATGGGATTTGGTTACTTTCTACAGGTGACTGTTCAACATCTTGCAATAAAACTAATTTTAGAAAAAAAAACCCTGTTAAGATCAGTACTTTAACCAAAAACCCTTTGACTATTACCTTGTTATCAAACAGCACACTTCTCAGGACATACAAATTGTCACAAAAAGAACACTTTCTCATTCTATTAAAATTATAATAACTGCATCCACTGTCTTGAACTGTATAATTTATACAGCATTCAAACCCAAGAATTTAAAGAACAAAATACTGACGTCTCAAGAGGAGCCCTTAACTTTGCACATTTTTACTATACTCCTGATGAAGGGCTTTTTCAGAAACATAAGTACTTTGTTCCTCCAATTTTCTGCAGTTTATCACTTTTCGCTTTGCTATATGCAAAACACTGCCCATGCAACACACACGTCCTGAAATGCTGCAAGCCATGAACTTACAGTATTGTACAGTTGGTCAAAGGACATTTTTAGTGGGTTTATACTGTAGTCGTATATTCTGAGACGGGGTTGAAAGGAAGGCTTTATATTGTTTAAGGGAATTGTGCATTTGAAAATAGTTGAACATTGCAAGTAATCACTGTTACAACATTTAAATCATGTTCTAAGGATTTAAGGTGAAGGAAAATTCGAGTGTAGAATATATACATTTTAAGACCAAACCGGGAGCAGTTGCGAAAAATGCAACTACACAGGCCCTCCGGCAGGAATTGAACCCACGACCTTGGTCGTGGGTTCAATTCCTGCCGGAGGGCCTGTGTAGTTGCATTTTTCGCAACTGCTCCCGGTTTGGTCTTAAAATGTATATATTCTACACTCGAATTTTCCTTCACCTTAAATCCTTAGAACATGCTATGAATCGAGTGAAATGCCCAATATCATTTATAATATACAACATTTAAAGCTCTGTACAGTATTTTGTTCTTGTCTATTAAACTCATATTTTAATCATTACATTTTTTAAATGTTTTAATAATTGTTATATATGTAAATTCCTTACATGTACATTTTTCACAACATAGTTAGTTAGTTAGTTATTTTATTTACCCACGGTGAAATTATCAGGATTTACATGCATGCAAGGTCTAATTACAAGGACACTAACTAATTACAAAAGTTTACAAATATTAACAAATTACTACTAAATACAACTAATTATAAAAATACCTGCTTTCCATAAGTGCCGTGCAATATTATTAACTAAAATATCAATTATTTAAAATACCCACTGCAGCCCGATTTAAACTCGCTTAGATTGTTCGTCTTGCGTAGCTCAGTAGGAAGGCTATTCCAAAACACCGCACCACTATAACCAAAGCTATTCTTTAGATAGTTAGTCCGTGGCTTTGGAACAGCCAGTTTGCCTTCAGTGTCTCTCAATAAATAGTTCGTGACGCTGCTGCGGTCTGTGAACATGGGACGCAAATAATCAGGAGCGAGCCCATTAATTGATTTGTAGGCCATAACAGCTTTTTCAAACCTGCGCTGGGTATCGAGTTTCTTCCAACCCAGCTTCTCTAGTAGAGAATCAGCAGCAGTCTCATAGCTACAGGATGTTAACACTCTAACTGCACGATTTTGCAATTTTTGAAGCTTATCAGCATAGGTTTTGTTACAATTATCCCAAACGACGCAACAATAGTTAAAAAGTGGTTGTACTAGCGAATTGAAAATACACTGCAGCATCGTAAATGGGACAAATATATAGCTCCAACCCCTGACGCAATCTTTTTTATTAGCCCACTAATATGTACACTCCAAGACAGATTCTCATCAACTTGTACACCTAAAGATTTTACATGGGAAACCTGATTGACAGGGACCCCATCAGTTTGCAACAATGGTGATGAGTTAAACGTAGATAACCTTTGCCTAGAACCGATCAACATAAATTCCGTCTTGGATTGATTTAGAGTAAGCTTGTTTGCAGTAAGCCACTCATTTACGCCAGCAAGATCCTGGTTCAGATTCTGATCAATCTCAAGAACGTTATTACTTGCCAACGTCAAGTGAGTGTCATCTGCATACATACGTGCCTGGGAATGATTGAGGCAATTGGGTAGGTCATTTATATAAATTAAAAACAGCAATGGCCCTAAAATAGTCCCCTGCGGGATACCACAGGACAATGAACGGTTCGGTGATAGAGAACCGTTCACGAAGCATTTTTGGTTACGACCATTTAGGTAAGATTTGAACCATTCACTCGCAATACCTCGTATACCATATGCATTTAATTTTGATAATAAAATTCCATGATCTACGGTGTCAAACGCTTTTTTAAGGTCTAAGAAGACTACTGCGTTCACGTTACCATGGTCAATGTTGAACGCCCAGTCATTAGTGACTTCAAGAAGAGCAGTGACTGTGGAATGTAGACTTCGGAATCCTGATTGACTATTTGAAAGTAATTTGTTTTCCGTAAGAAAAACATTGATTTGTTCGTAAATAATCCTCTCAAAAACGTTTGCCACAACAGGAATAATAGATATTGGCCGATAGTTATTGAGATCCTTACGTTCCCCCTGTTTAAATAATGGTATAACCTTTGAACATTTCCAATCATCGGGAAATATACCCGTGATAATGGAGCGGTCAAAAATTATACTGAGAGAATCTGAAATCAATCAGGGCATTCACGAAGAAGTCTAGCTGATATTTTATCTAATCCAGTTGCTTTGGATTTGCTAAGCTTAGATAAGAGAGAAAGGCTATGGACGAACTTGTTTCCTTTAGTTTAAAAATAGCTCCATTTTCGTTACTTGAAAGGTAATCTGAATGAGGACGGTTTTCGCTGCAAGGTATTTTGTTGGCAAACTTTGGCCCAATACTAGCAAAATGATCGTTAAATGCCTCTGATAATTTTTGAGAGCCGCTTATAGAAGAGCCGTTCAATTCAATTTCTTTTATGAGCGAGCTATATTGTTTTCTTGAAGTCAGTTCATTAATTATATTCCAAGTCTTTTTCGAATTGCTTTTATTTTCGTGAAAAGCATTCGTATATTACATTTCTTTTGCATGTTTGATTTCAGTGGTTACACTATTGCGAGTCCTCTTAAAGGCGAGCCAAGCTCCTGGGTCATTAGAGCGAGTCGCCTTTATCTTCAGAACATTTTTATCATGCATGCGTTGTTTTAAATGGGAAGTAATCCAGGGCGATTTAGATGCCCTAATACGCTTTGTACACAGAGGGGCATGCCTTTCCACAACACTATTAAATGTGTTTTTCCAGACATGCCACATGTCATTTGGGTTATCGTATGCCTTAATATCATCCCAATTCTGTAGCCAGATATCATTTCTGAAACTGGCAGAATTAAAATTCTTAAACTTTCTATAGGTTACAGTAGAGTGAACCTTAGTAAATAAACCAGTTGAGAGTTTACGAAAAGCATAAATTAGACTATGGTCACTGATACCGACATGAGAGACACCGGAGCAAACAACCTTATCGGGCGAGTTAGTGAAAATTAAGTCAATTAAAGTTGAGGATGACTTAGTTACGCGAGTAGATTCGCTTATCAATTGATGTAGGCCATAAAGATCAGTAATACTAGTCAACCATGTTGAATTATTATCCAACAAAGTTGACCCTAGATTGCAGTTAAAATCACCCATTAAATAGTATTCGACATGTTCGGCATCCAGTCTACCCACCAATGATTCAAAATAGTTGAATTTATCAACGGGCGAATCTGGAGGTCTATACCAAGTTATAACGAGAAAAGGCTTTGATCTAGGTTTACGAATTTCGATGCACAAATTTTCTAGTTGATCAATTGACATGTCAAAGCGTGGTGAAAAATTGATATTAGATCGAACATAAAAACAAACACCACCACCAAATCTACCATTGGCGCTTCTATCTCGACGTACAATTTCATAACCAGTTATGTGCACCTCATTATCGTTAATAGTAGAATCCAGCCTTGTCTCGTTAATTGCCAAAACATCGATTGGGCTATCTACAAGCAAAACTCTGAGCTCATCAATGTGCTTAATTAGACTAGTCACATTAAGTGAGGCCATTTTAAAGCCCCGCATAGAAGGTAATGCGTCGGACTCATTGATAGACTCATTGTAGCCATGCATAGAAGATATTGAGGGAACAGATTAATTGATATTGATAGGCCTAGCGTCCTCATGTCAATTATTAAAGTTGTAACTAAAGTCTATAAAGTTACGTCCTAATTTTTCGCTTCCCCAGCGATTTAAATGTAAACCTCGTTTATTCAAATGAGAATTATTAATGTTTGCATTCTTTAGAAATGAATGTTATTGAGAGAGCAATAATTGTCTAGAATAGAGTTAACTTTCTTTACCTTCGTCGCGAGAATAGAGTTGTCGGTTCTTACCAATAATGCTGAAACACCGACCGATGTAGTTGGGGAATCCTCTTTAATTTGGGTCACCAGATTTAAGATGGAGTCGCCGTAGACTTGCGGTGATAGATTCTTCACGTCATTCGTGCCAACATGTAATATAACTTTGTCAGGAGTTTTGCGAGTGATAGGTTTAATGAAGTCCTCTATGTCAGTGACGGTAGCTCCTGGGAACGGTTTCACGACATAGTGGGCTTTAGTATCAATACTGCTTAACTTAGCCCCGACGACGTTTTTGACTAACGAGTCACCGGCTATTACCACCGTCACCTTGACTCTTCCCTTGTTCTCGGTTGTACGATGATTTTGCGTCGTATTTTCAGTAAAGTCGTGGGACATTTCAGCAGCTCTAGAGGCAGCTCCAGAGGCAGTTTCTGTTTCTGTAGAGTTGTGGGACATTTCAGCAGCTCTAGAGGCAGCTCCAGAGGCAGCTCCAGAGGCAGTTTCTGTGTCTGTAGAGTTGTGGGACATTTCACAGCTCCAGAGGCAGTCTCAGCCGCGGGTATTTTTCGGCTAGGCGTTGTTGACAAAGGGTCTTTTGTGATATGTGCTATCAAGTTTTTCTTGGGCTTCTTTTTCTTTCGTTGCTTTTTCCCATTTGTTTTATTGTTTTTATGTCTCCTGGATTTTCCAAATTATCAGCACCATCTTTTGACTGAGGAATACCCGCTCTGTCTTTGGGTTGATTTGCGAGATGTTTACTGAGTATTTCAACTGTGTTAATTAGCCTTGAATTGTCTCTTTGTAGGCGGCTAATTTGAATTTGATCGCTTGACTTCTCAGACATAATTTCTGCTTGGAATACAGCTTTTTAAGGCTGGATATTTCTTCGTTTAGCTTGTGAATTTCTTGTTTGTGCTTTTCACAGCAAGTACAACAATCAGAGCGCGTATCGAATCGCTCAATTTGAGGCGTACTAATATTCACAACTCCTTTGGCTTCGAGTGGACTTTGACTTCGAGAGAGGGCTCTGCCGACTTGCTCGCTTTGATCAATAACTTTATTGTTAAAAAGATCGCTTAGTAATGGTTGTTGCTCTTTAAGAAATATATCTTCACAAGTTGAATCGTGAGCTGAGCAATTTATCTGATTCAGATTGGTTGGCGAATCGAGCACAACAGTTGAATCGTCGAGCAAGTATTTTTGTAAACGATCAACCAAAGTACTTTTAAGGCCAGACTTATCCAAGCCTCTGTTTTCTAGCTGAGCTTGAAGTTCGGCAACGCGAAGCTGATTCAATTTCTTTCCATTAATAGTAGCCATTGCTGTGTTTTCTTGTCTTGATGTCTTGATGAAGGAGACGTCTAGTCTTCGCACGTGCGTGTCATGCGATGACAGGTGTAGTGTACATGACACAGGGAGCAGAGAAGTCAAGTATGAGTTATATTTACTGAACGTCTTACCTTTGACAATTTATGAATCAATTCACAAACCTGGATGGCTTTGGATGGCTGGATTTTCAACTCGTACGGCTTGGCAAGTTAGCAAATACTTCGTGTATTAAAATTCAAGCAAATTCATTACACCGCAGCCTAAAGTATTGTGGGCTCGCATGCGAGCTGATTGATCAACATAGATTTAATAATAGGAAAAGGGAGGAAACAGCCGTTGGACCATTTTGTTCAAATTGCTCTAACTCGCATGAGATTCAACAAAAAAGCCGTATTTTAAGTATCCTATCTAAACATTGTATATTCTCACCAAATCGTGCAAAATTTGTAGAAATGGTTGTTAAAGGTGCATATTTGGCGGCCAAAATTTACAGATTGTTTTCGTACGATGTGCACCGCAACACCTGGTGACGGAAATGACGTATTGTTGATATGAACATGGTGGAAAGTGGTTTTCCCCCAAGTTAATATTTTAAGAAACGATTGTCCTTTCCACTTATTATAACTAAATCAGCGAGTGGTCTTTTCACTAGATCTCAATTCTTAAATTCTCATACACCAAACCTGGCTGAAACAGAAGGGAATATCGACCGATCGACAGTAATTACGGCAGGCGAGATTCGTATTTTTATCTTAGACTGTCAAACGTCACACTTCAGCGTTTCAATTATTATAAAGCTTCACCACAAAGGAGTTGACTCACAAGATCGAACTCAAAATATGAACAAATTTATAGCTTGAATAAGAGAATACCCTGGTTTTGCATCAAGCGACTGACTCATATTTATACGCATTTAAAAATTTAATCAGAGTTCTACTTTGGCCCAAGCTTTTATATGATCAGATCTCATCGAAATATGCTCACTTAATATTCAAAGATCTTACCGGCATTTAGAAACAAAAACATGTTTTTCCGTGTTCGATGTATTTATGGTTTGAAATCTCCTTGAAATTTCCAACGGTCAACTGAGGTCATTACCCATTCGCTTCCGGTATTTGTGCACTTCCATCACCAGGTGTTGCGGTGCACATCGAACGATTGAACGTTAAGAGTTTCCTCCCTTTCTCTATTTTTATTCGGGTTACCAACGGGGTACATCGGCTAGGCATATCGTTTCCGAAGCAAGCTTCGCTGACGTTCGGGGCAATGCGAGCCCACAATACTATAGGCTGCGGTGTAATGAATGCTTGAATTTTAATACACGAAGTGTTTGCTAACTTGCCAAGCCGTACGAGTTGAAAATCCAGCCATCCAAAGCCATCCAGGTTTGCGAATTGATTCATAAGTTGTCAAAGGTAAGACGTTCAGTAAATATAACTCATACCTGACTTCTCTGCTCCCTGTGTACATGACTGTAACTACGACCTAATTTATGCACTTCAGCCCACAACTATACGAAGTTGTATATTTTTAAATAAATAAACAAATTTGGGTCCATATCCTACTGTAGGTGCTCTGACATGTGCGAGAACAGGGCTGGTATACAATTGGTACTTGAAAAACGACACAACCAACTATACCTTCACAGGACGAAAAAGGAGCTTTAAGATACATTTAAGGGCACTTAAATTTGCTTAAATCTGTTGCGCGGATTTAAGGCACATTTAAATATCGCTTAAATTTGTTCAGAGGTTTACGCAACATTTAAGCTTGTTTAAATGTGCTTAAATGTGAATTGCACATTTAAGAGTAGTTTAAAGTTACCTTAAACTTAGCGTAATTTCTCAACACGTTTACGTGTTGATTATTATTTTTCCCCCTGTATGATCACTTTGAGAGTTGAACGATGTACAGGAATGTGGGTTGCAAAGGAATGTGGGTTGCAAAGGTTCAAATAAACAATGTTTGAATCGTAAATATTGCTAGTTAATTTTTCTTCCTTAAGTACCAAATAAATGCCTTTTCATCAGAAATAAATTATGTTAAACATTGTGGGATAGTCGGTTTTCTGATACCAGTATTGAATCACATATTGGTTTAACTATTTTAGTTACATGTATACCAATATACGGACATTTTCGATATATCGGGATTTTCGGGAATACCGAAAGTTTCGATATACTGAACGATTCACCTGTTTCGTGACAAAGATATTGTATAGAAGGTAGGCAGTTTATGTGAAAAAATGTCTGTCTGCTCTTTCAGTGAATCTAGTCAAGTAAGAACAATGAAAAATCTGTTATTGTTAAGTTCAGGCGCACTGTACCATATGGAGGCTCAGCTGCGTTGTCTGCTCTAAGTGAGATGTATTTGCATGTTTTTATTAGTTTCATCACTCATCAAATTTCGAATTTGCGGTATATAAGAAACAATATTTATAATTTACTAGAATAAGAAAAACCAGTTTATTCAAACAACTTCAAATCTCTGTGAACACAATTTAATTAACAGAAGACGAAACTGACCTACATGTATAGGCTATATCATTTAATGCATTTATAGCTTGATCAAAGGAAAATTCCCTTATAAACTTCAGTAGCACTTCACAGTTCCAGTAATAACAAAATAATCAGAGGATGTACAGTGGCAATGGACGTCTTGCCAATACATTGTAAATAAAACTCAGAAATGACGATGCCTGCCCCCTGTATATCAATTTCCCCTTCCCCATTCAGCCATGAAGCCATAAGACGGGCAGATTTTTGTCCTCTCTTCTCTTGCAGTGATCCGTACTTTTGATCACCTATGTACAAGTGGGTGTATCTGCAAATCATGTGTGATAAATTGTCTTCACGTATGTCAATTTCGGGAAACATGACGTTGTACACATTGTACAAAAAGTGCTTGTCTTCCCTATCTAAAGCGTCTTCCACAAACTCCTGAGCAAGCTTTATGCTACTGGAATCTTCCCAACAAATCTTAGAAATGTCCTTAGCAGTGGAATTGTAGTACAGGGTTACAGGTCGTTGAATGGTATTGCACCTTCGACGATGTTCTTGTGTACAAAATAGGTCTTCAAAATCTTCCTTGTAGATTACTGGTACATTGCCATTTCTTGGATTTACGTGTGCACCAGTAATAAATTTCCTCATGTATTGAATCTCTACTGAGCGGTTGTTGGTAACGTTTGATGCCATTTCTCCATTGTACCTTTCAAAAGAAAACAGCCAAAAAGCATAAACTGGGCCAAAGTCGAGCAGCGAGTCTTTGAGGTGGCAGCACAAGTGCATGTTGGGTGTAATAACAAGTTTACCATATAGTTTTTCGAAGCCTTTGCAGAAGTTAAGCAGTAGTGTATCGACTTCCATTACGTCTTCTTTGCTAATAACTGGTTGGCATAATATTCTTGAAGCCAAAACAAACTTTTCCCAAAGCAAAAGGTGGTTATGCGGAAGGATGCCAGAGAGAACGTGCATTGAATGTACATTTGTCCAGTTCTTCCATTCTTGTGCAGTAAATGTTCCATAATTTGAAGATATTTTAGATCCAATTCTTCCAACATCAGTAGATATATTCATGTCTTTAACTTTCTGATTTATGTCTGCCAAATCTTTCTTGGTGAATAAGTTTTCCATCCAAACTTTCCACGTCTTCTTAGCAATCCCCAAAAACAAATTGTGCATGGGATCAATGACGTGAAAGCGTACTGCATCAAAGTAGTCCAAAGTTACCAATACGCTGTAATGGATACCATATTTCTTTGCAAGTTCGTCATAATCTTTCATATTCATAACCTCGTTCAACTTTCTTGAATGCCTATTGTGTGCATCTCTTGAACGTTTTTTCCAAGCCTGACGCTCAAAGCCTGAGTAGTCCTTTTTTTGGCCAAACCCCCCAGGAAAATTCTTCATACACTTTGAGCATCCTTTGTTGGCTGCATGGCTCTTGAACCCACATGCTTTCCTAGCAGCTGGAACATCTGCAGCAACGCAAAGTAGTGCAGCAGCAAACTTCAAACTTACTGGAGATAAACTGTTTGCAAGCGAAAGACCACGCCAGAGGGCTTTAAGTTCATCTACTGCAGGCTCTAAGAAAGTATTCAATCCAGGTTTCTCTAAGGCAGGAATAATGCCGGCAATGATAACATTTTCAAGTTTGAATCTCTCTTGTCTTGGTAAATTCATCAAGACAAAGTAAATCACGCCAACAGAATAATCAGTCCGACGCTTGAATGGTTGGAACCAGTCGACATTCATCATAAGACCATAATGCCTTGCCTGGTCAAAAAAAAGATTCCCATCATGCCATTTAAAACTTTTCCAAATTTCCCCATCAAACACATCATATAGGACATTATTTTGTGATTCACGATTTCGCCATTCTTCACACTGCTGGGGAAATCCCGGCCTTTTCAACATCTGCTCTATCTGGTTTATTATACTGTTATAGCAGTAAACTTTCAATGGGTAGAACACTTTTGTGGAACTTGATCCATTATTAACAACCACTTCTTTTACAAGTTTGCTTCCACATATCACTTTCCCACTCCTGCAAAGAATTTTGTTACTGCAGTGAACTGGAACTGTTTCTCCCCTGCAGTTTTTCTTGGTACACTCATTCATATTATAAAGTTTGTGGCATTTTGGACAAACCACATACTTTTGAAAATTGTCACGGTCAAGTGAAATTAGTTTTCGCACCAAATAAATGGATGTTGGAAAAATTACAAGCAACTCTTGCAGGAATATGGAGTTGATGTTGCAGTTAACAACATGAAGGAACTGATAGATGAAACGCAACAACCACTCTAAACCATTATCACTAATGTGACATGCCAATTGCCAATAAGTGAGAAAGAAACACAACCACTGGATAATTGCTTTAACTTTCTGTACCTGTGTTAGGGACTGCTGTGGACTTGGTAAAGGCTCTGCATCAAGATCACACATCATTTCCTCAAGTATAACTCCATTCCAGTGAGTAGGTTTGTCATCAGCGTTATCAGTGTTCTCACTTTCATTACCATCACCATCACTCTCCTTTTCAGCATCACTATCATCACTCTAGATTTAACAAAAAAGTTCCAAATCTATTAGAGCGTCTACGTCATTAATACATACTGTATATAATACCATTACCACCATTAATATATACTGTGTGAGATATTCTCGCAACAGTTTCAGCTTCGTACCTACAATCCTGGACAAAAGTGCTTGGGACACTATTCGACAATCGTGAAAATCGGAATTGAACCCACAATTCTAGTGCAATTTCTAGTCCACAATTCTAGTGCAATGCTCTGACCACTGAGCCACGGAGGCCGTTGCCGAGAGCTTGATCGCGAGTTCTGTACATATAATGAGGTGGTAATGCCAGGAGAGAATTCGGTATATTATAAATGATATTGGGCATTTCACTCGATTACATAGGATGTTCTAAGGATTTAGGGTGAAGGAAAATTCGAGTGTAGAATATATACATTTTAAGACCAAACCGGGAGAGTTGCGAAAAATGCAACTACACAGGCCCTCCGGCAGGAATTGAACCCACGACCTTGCGATTCTATACATATATACATATATACATATATACATATATATATATATATATATATAAATATATATATATATATATATATATATATATTTGTGAAATTCATTACTAATTCATGAGTTTTGCAGCCAATCCAATTTCAGAAATAACGTCACATGTATACCCCTGTAAACCCCATACAAACTAAAACCAATGATGCTAATTAGTTACAACCACTAGTGGATGTATACTCTTCTGATACAACCACTAGTGCTTGTAACTAATTAGCATCTCAATATCCCAAAGGGATTTTTACTATTCATTCATTTCACAAGTTGTTTACAACACTCACGTCCTTGTTGTATGGAATATACAATCACTCGCCTTCGGCTCATGATTGTATAATTCAATACAACACGGCCGCTCGTGTTGTAAACATTACATATATACATATACATATATATATATATATATATATATATATATATATATATATACATACATACATACATATATATATATATATATATATACATACATACATATGAATGATAAAGATTGTAGTAGACCTCCATAAAACAACGAACAGCAGAAGGCCTTGTATTAGATGTTATTATATAGATGTGAGTGTTTTACTAGAGAATATGCAGTGTTGTATTTTCCATATCCTCACTAGTGAAGATATTGATGATGTCATTAAGAATTTTACCTCTTTTTGCATGGCTTGAAGATATGAATTTTATCTTCTCGTGGTAAAAACGATATTTTACTCATTTGCTATGCTCATTCGTAAAATATTGTTTTCACCACTTGAAGATAAAATCCATATCTTCACACCACTGTGTAATATCCTCTATATATATGAATATTGTAGAAAAAATGCAACAAAATTTTACAACATATATGCATGCTCTAAATTCTGAAAAATACTACACAGTAACACCTTTAACATACTCACCATCTGGCTTAAGAAGTCCAACCTACTTGAAAATTGTTGGTCAATCATGTTTCCTAAAAATATATAGAAACCAATGTGAAAACTTACTCAGGATCAGGTTGTTAAACTTAAAATGTGTACCAAGAAGGACCATCATGTATTTAGAGCATATTTATGACCTTGAAAAACCTAACAACTATTTAAGAAATAGAAGACAGGTGTCTGTTGTGGTATAGCAAGCAGTTTTTTTACTACATGTTTCTAAGCAATTTGCTAAATTGCTTTGGGCAAGATCACTAATCAACGTCATAAATAATGTCAAATTCTATTTATTATGTTCAATTATTACTGCCTACACAGCTGACTAGTGTACTTTTATTTCACTCTGTATATTGATTTTGTTTTGTTACATTTGTGCTACTAACTTATTGAGTATATAGAATTATGATTAGTTCCAGCCACCAGCACACAAACAAGACTCAGAATTAAGTGAGTAACTTAATAAATAACTCAGATCAGCAAGCTAAAATATATTTTAGCTCATGTAATTCTTTCTTTTAGCCAGAAAAATACACCGCAATGCCCAATAAAATTGTTTGACTTAAAATCATTAAGTGAGCTGAGTAGGTTTCTGATTGGGCTGAGTTGGCATTTGACTGGGCCAAGTTGGTGGTCAGAGTTGATAAGAGGGCCCAGACACAACAGACAAGTATAACATCTCAGAATGGTGACAATCTAAGAAACCCACTGCACATGAAAGCATCAAGCTGGGCTCATATGCACATGGTTTTCATGAGATTCTGCCTCGCAAGGTCATGAGACAAATATCTATTGTGTTTGATATTTGTCTCATGGCCTCGCCAGGCAAATTCTCAGCAAAAACCATATGCATACGAGGGAATCTTGCTGAAGAAATAGCCTTACAAGGCAGTGAGCTCAGCTAGATGCTCTAATCTGTGGGAACTTTAAGTCAGGCTGGCAGAACTCATATGAACAGGCCCTATAACCCCCAGAAGGTTCCCCAGGGCAGCAAAAGCATTGATTATATCATATTTATATAGCTATAGCACAGCTAAAGCCACAGCATTTTACTCACCAAGCCTGGGCCACAGGTTTGTCAGTTTGTAAACTATTTTTTACTACCCAAATAAAGCCTTTATTATTATTAAGCCTCATGGGAGGCAAGGGGTTAAAAATATATAAAAATAGTAAATTAGTAAACATACCATGATCGTGGTCATCATCTGAACTGGTGGATGAACATTCAGCAAACAAATTTCTTTTCTTCTTTCGGTTGGAAGTCTGAAAGACCAGTTTTCTCTTCTTATTTAGCTCCTTCTTAAATCTACAGCTCTTGACATGGCGTATGTAAGTCTTTTTTATTTGAAATATCTTTTCACACGACCCACATACATGGACTGCGTTTTCAGGAGTTTGATAACCCCTACTTGTCAGGGGAGTTCGAACATGACTCTGAGTTGAAAGGTTTCCAGATCTCATACCAGGCAAGAACCCCGTACTGGAGCTCTGAAAAGAGCTAGGGTCCTGCTGGTATGGAATACTGACAGAAGGCGATCCAATTTGAGAGTCCATGTTCGTAAAATACTATAAATAAGCTTCTCTTAAATTCGAACTCGCAGTCCTGTGCGGCTGTGGCCTTATGGGTCACCCGATCTTGGGCACGTTGCAGGTTACCGGAAATTGAGCGACCGGAAATTGCTTAAAATTGACGTATTGTCCAATCATAATGCTCCACTGAAAACAACATCCTAGCAACGAAGACCCTGCAGGCCAGCATATAGCATTTCTGTACCTAAAAGCTTTTCTTTCCGCGTCAGCCACGTTGTAAGAAAGGTTTATTCATCTTCGAGCTAGATATTTTAAAGTGATCTACAACTATGAACCAAGCAGCCCAAGAACGACAACTTGTATTAACAGAATCCCTTACAAATCAAATTCAAAACGTGCTTGCGAATCAACAAGCGCTCAGCGCCACGACCGACGAATTAAGAAGACAGAATCTGGAACTGAAAAAAGCTTTGGAGAATGTGAGGACTGAATCTCAAACAAGTGGACGTATTAAACGTAGGAGATCCAGCGTGGAAGTTCCTGATGCTTTAAAAGTAAGAATGAGTGCTATAGTTTATAATTTATGGTATCTAGTATAGCGTTAATCGTTAACCAGCGTGAGCATTGTGTGTTATGTTATTAATCTTGTCTCGAATCTTGTTTAATATTAATCTTCTAGGGTCGCTTCAAGAAAGTTTATGCCCTCCTTGTCAGCCGCAATGTCATAGAGGAATTTCATTTGAATGAAACGTAAGTTTGTCGTGTTTAGGTCTTTGAAATAAGTTGTTAGATTATTTCATTAGTAGACAATGTGGTAGTGGGCCAATAGCTAATAATACTTTTGTTTCTAATCCCAACAATTCAGGGCATTGTCAACCTCAAACCGCGCTATTTTAAATCACATGAAAGAGGAGCTAAGGAAAGAACATGGCGGGGAAAATTGTCCCTGGACGGATCTGGAGATAGAAGGTATATATATTCTAACTTTTAGATCACAACCCCACCTTTAGATTGCAATGAGTATGATTTATTGAAATTCCATAAAGTTGATAAAGGTGAAGCTGGAATCAACACTTTGCGTTGTTAGCAGGAATCGCTCCAGCTTCTGATTGGCCGATAAATTTAGCACTTCTGTTGTCAAGGTGGTTTGTCATCTACATGAATTGAGTATATCATTATTGGGATTTAAAAATAATTGAAATGTATTTGACTGAAGTTTGGCTGATGAATAGCAAATTTTAATAAAATGATGTTAATGCTATTTGCACATTGAAGTATATCTAATTGAAGTATCACATTGTTGTGAATGAAAATTAGAGATTAATTCTTTGAAGAGATTGCTGTGCATGTCTGGCAATAGAATGAGTCAAATACTCGAAGCACAATGCTACGATTAAAGTGTTAAGTATCATAATTTCATTAAACTGTTTAAGTTATAATTATGCCCAGTCACATCAAATTCTCCAAGCCACTCTTAGGCCAAACATGCAAAGCTGAAGAGCAGACATAACTAAGTTGCAAACACATCCAAAGCTGAGTCACAGTATTTGCAACAAAATTACAATCAAAGATCAATCTGTACTCAAAGAGCGATATGTTTGTGCTACCATATAAATATGCTATACCGCACTAGAAATGGCATGCGGAAGTGCTAAGTTTTATCAGCCAATAAGAAGCCAGAGGGATTCCTGCTAATAATGCCATGTGAATCAACTATCATCTCATAAAAATCAAGAGTGGATATTCTAATTTTTTTAATAGAAACTAAGTTGTGCCCTTAACTCTTAAAAATTGTTTTGAAAAACCAAGCATAACCAATTACTTCGGAGTATAAACCATCATAGTAAAAACAAACAACTCTTTACTCCTCTCCTAGTACTTTTGCCTCCATTTTGCCTTAAATGACCATGCTGGTCCTAGCTGGTACTTCCTACTTGCTATCTATCAACAATTAGTAGAAACTTACTGAAGTATACTAATGCAAATGCTGCAATCTGATTGGCTACTCTACTCAATATCTATTCATCGATAGTTAGTGAGTGAGTAGGACCTGCATGGTCCTGCACAAAGACAAGATGGGTTTTATATTTTTACTCGGAAACAATTCTTATGCTTAATTTTTTAAATAATTTTGAAGAATAAAAGACACAGGTTAGTTTCTAATATTTGCTCTCAATTTCTGAGGTGATAGTTGATTCAGGGTTTGCCCTCGTCAACTATCACCTCATAGAAATTCAAGCGCATGTATAATTTGTTAAATAGATATTGAGTAGAGTAGCCAATCAGACTGCATCAAATGCAATGGGTATTCTTTAGTCACTCTGTTTACCTCTTCTGCAATTTTTGATGCATACAATTAAATGGATTGACTCACAAAAGTATTGGACTGTGGAATGACACAGTTTGCACAGTGGCCTTGAGAAAGTTTGATGTAATTTTAATTAAGGCTATGACTGTCACTTTACTAATGCTATTAATTTGCTTTTTGTCTTTACAGCACAGTTTAAAACTTATTTTAAAACAAGAAAAGAAAGGGCGATCAGGATATCGCAGGGAGTTAATGAAAGTCACAAGGCGAGAAGCAAGTCCCTTCGTAGACTTAATGCTGTAAGTAAAGCATATTTATATAGGATTCAGGGATGAATACATAATTCTTACAGATGAGTTAAAATTATAAAACCATTTCCATCTTTGCTACTGTAGTTTGTTGTGCAATATTGTATTTCTGTAGTTGCTACAGAAGCACAACAAAATTTAACAACACTTACACCAAGTCACTTATTCAATCTTGACTTATATTATTGACAACAATTTGAATACCCAGTACAACATACAGTCTGTATCCATTGAATTACGATTAAGTTCCTCTATGGCATCAGCTGGTCAGAAAAGCCCACCAATTTTTATAAAAAATTTGCACTAGGGTACTACATGCTCTCATTAATGCTTGTAAGTAAAGCTTGGTGGTGATAACCAAAGCATGACTTAAACTGGTATAAGCTCTGGTTAAAAAGATTATTGCCCAGCAAACTATTCTTAAAAGAGGCATTGTTGAATTCTACATATTAAATTTTATTTACTGATGTTTTGTTACTGTCCAGTAACATCTTCAGAGTGAAGGGAATAATTTACAGTGGAGATGGTGACCATCTAGTTAACTGATACATACCTACCGTAGATGGTGACCATCTGTCACCACCATCTAGTTACAGTCAGACCGGATGTTCTCTTGTGTGCAACATTGCAAGTCAATTTGCAATCATCATTCACAAGCTGACAGTTATTTTGTGTTGATGCTGGAATCGCTACAGACGTTTATTCTCAAACCACTTTGAAGAATACTCCAAGTTTTAATACAATATCTGCAAGAAACTGGAAGTTAGCTATGCCTATGCGAGCTTTTTTGTTGATTTACACCTTTTGAATAGCGATTCACCTCTGTAGCGATTCCGGTGTCAGTCAACACGATTGCAAATTGACTCGAGAAAATAACCAATGAAAATTGCAATGTTGTTCATCAATAAGAATTGTTCACATAATAATATTTATGCTTTGTTAATTTTCACAGAAATTGGATAGACGCTTAACTGGTCTAGGAATTATGATGCCTGAACTTGACAAGAAGTGTGCAAAAAAGATGAACGAGATTTTGGAAAGGGATTTCATGTCCAGCGAGGAGAGCGAATATGAAGACAGAGAGGAAAATGGAGTTGTTACAAAGAGATTCAAATGTTACAGGATAAGAAGGTTACCTTGGGAACGGAAACAAATGAAAAAACTGAAAAAGAAGATGGACAATGCCTATCTTAATTCACTAACAAAACACGCCAAAGGGATGATTAAGGAGAGAAAAGATGGGCAGGCATCCTTGAGGTCCTGCCCTCCTGGACCTCATTGGGCTGTTAGAAAAGACAGTTGAACCTTTAACTTTTGAAGGATTTTATATTAAATTGTAAGTCGGAGTATTTTATTAAATTGTAATTTGTATGGTCAAACGCTTTTATTTAACTCCCTTATCTAATTAAATAAGGTCACAAAAGTCTGAAAACATTCCAGTCGTATGATTGTGTGTTATCTATTCATAAGGTCGCACAATACTCTAAAAAGTATGGATCTTTTCACAGAAAAAGATCAGTGGAGGAGGTCTGAGCTTTATTCTAGGTTATTGGTATCCCTAGATAGATGATAGATAGATAGTTTAATGAAGTTATAACTTACAGCGTCAACCGGCTGAATTACAATAACTTTTACAATGTTATGAAGATAATAAACTAACTAAACAAATGATTATAAAAGGGATAAAATTCCATAAAGTAAGAATAATTACACACACTAGTGACTGACTTCATTATTAAAAAAGTAAATTACTAGGTTTCTGAATTTACTGGAACAGAAATTTCTCTACTGAGAGCATACAGCATCTTTCACTAATCCAGGCCACTATAACTACTAACTACAATGAAGCTCAGGTCTGCCGTCCAATACGTTTATGGAAAAACAACGCAATTTTTTTAGAAATGTAAATAAAAGTAGAATGCGAATAAATAATTTAACATATATTATATGTGTTCACGTGTGTTATGCGTGTTTTGTTTGTTGTATGGTAACCCCTGAAAATTCGGATTCCAAGATATTCAAACTTTTTTCAAATTTAAGATAGCATCTTAATGCTAACTTAAATGTACTTAAACCAAAAAGACATTTAAGACACATTTAAGGGCATGCTTAAATGTTAGAACCTTAAGGTGCGTTTAAGCGTATGCTTAAACTTGCTTAAACGTTGACTTAAATGTGCTTAAACTGGTATTTAAGATACATTTAAGGTACGTTTAATGACGCTTAAACCTGCCATTTCGTCCTGTGCTTGTGCCAATGTGTCGATGTCATCTGACAATGGGTCATGATTGTGTTGTGCAACCTCTTGTTCTTCTGACATTTAGTCTGGGGCAAGGCAGCACTTCATGAGTTCACACACTAATGCCAGACAGAAAATTATTTTATTCAGTTATTAATAATTCAGTTATTATTTATTTATTGTTACATTAATTAACTCCTAATAGTTACAGCAATATGCATGTGTACCTTGTGGCATTTCCCTAGGTTGGGCCATGGGTTGGGCCACGGATTGGGCCGCAGATTGGGCCACGGGTTGGGCCACGGGTTGGGCCACAGATTGGGCCACATGTTGGACCATAGGTTGGGAGATCTGCTCACTCTGACCTTCCTGTAAAATGAACCAAAAGAAACAAACCAAGTAAATTTTTTAGTTAATTAAAAAGTCTGCAAATGCCCCCACACTGTTCCAGGGGGGAGGGGGTGATGGGTATTACTTGATTTGACTGATGCATAATTATCATGATTATAAATTGACACATGTGGAAATTATCATAAATAATCACACATATGACATCATCAATTTTATCAGTTGCGGAAACAGCAATAAAATATTACATTTTATATTTAAGAATATCAAATAAAAGACGTTTTGCAGAAAAAACATTAGCAATTTTGTTGATATTTAAGAACGATGGAAGAAAATGTTACCTGATACATAGGCCGCGTCTGCGATGGTAATAACTGATGATCAGGGCGAATATACACAGGTTTATTCTTATATAAACGTTGAAGAATGGTACCATCAATACCATTCTGCCCAGGCGCCAAGGATGGTTTGACTAATGTCGTATGCATTGACGCTAGCAATTCTATGTCAACCCCAACTTCAGGAATTTTACCCTCAAACGCAATCATTATTGTCGTTTCAACTTCTGTGTCGGATTGACCTTTTGTAAACTTGCATCCCGTGATTACATGGCCATTTTCCATCAAAGCAAACCGAGCTCCCTGATGTGGCACGACTGTGTCATTGGGACCGCTAAGCAGTATCAAGTCTCGCATGAAAGGTTTTTATTGTCGACAGAACTAGTTCTTTGTCCGCGACGATGGGAAGCAGGACGCTGAGCAGGACGTTGCCCTGAAAGTGGCGCCTTATGCCAAAGGCTCTTTGCGTGGGGAAAGGAAGACGACTACCATTGCCACTGGAATTCTCTTCGATGGACGTACTTGAACCTAAGCCATTCGTCTGTGTTGGATTGACACGAACTGATGGAACAGCAGTGTTTGTCCCTCTGCCCCTACTGCAGCCTCCATTAAAGACCCGACTCACTTCTGACTCTATTTGGCTGGTTACACGTGGTGGAATCGCGTGTGATAATTCGTCTAGTCTGCTATAAAGTTCATTGACGATGCTAGTATTTCGATTAGAATCCATTCCCGCCATTGCCACCAATTTTCATTTCCTCTGGCATGAGCAAGAACATGTCACTTGCAAGTCAACCGCTGACCAACATAACAACAAGTATTCTCAACTATCGCTTACCATTTCTCGACCATCGCTTGCTGTTCTCGACTATTGCTTACCATTTCTCGACCATTGCTTGCTGTTCTCGACTATTGCTTACCATTTCTCGACTATCGCTTACCATTTCTCGACTATCGCTTACCATTTCTCGACTATCGCTTACCATTTCTCGACTATCGCTTACCATTTCTCGACTATCGCTTACCATTTCTCGACTATCGCTTACCATTTCTCGACTATCGCTTACCATTTCTCGACTATCGCTTACCATTTCTCGACTATCGCTTACCATTCTCGATACACTTTTGTCCAGTTTGGCTTGCCATAGTTTTGTACATGTAGAAAGAATGTTTTCCCTTAAAGTGCTCATATCACTTGCGGGGTTTTAATGTATTTAAATAGAGCAAAAAAAAGGTTAATAAGTGATTTTGCCGTTTTTGATTTCTTTTAATAGTTTCCGAGATATAAACCTTTAAACATGCCAAATTCGGCTTTTCGACAAAAATTTCCGTCGTTCATTTTAACACCTTGGGGGCCTGGGACTCAGGAACGAGTCAATCCAAAACAACTATTACGTTTCGGCTTATTGATTCACAAAAACACGTATTTGACTGAAAAATCGAAATGTCGAGCTCAATGTTTTCCAGTGAGTTCCAACTGTGTACGAGATTGGTTCCAACTAAGAAAACAGTCGGCTTAGGTTCCTGAGCCCCAGGCAAGGTGTTAAAATGAATGACGGAAATTTTTGAGAATTGGCATGTTTAAAAGCCAATATGTCAGGAACTATTTGACTAAATCAAAAACGGCACAATAACTTATTAACTGATTTTTTCTGCTCTATTTAAATACGTTAAAACCCCACAAGTGATATAAGCACTTTAAGTAATGAATTTGCAGCCCATAAAAATTTGAATTCTTTTTTCTTGAGACTGAAAATGTTTTCGTTACATTTTGAGGGCCCCATTCTCGTATTTAACTTGCTAGGAAAAATTTCACAGGAACGCATTTTGTTAAGTTTAAGTTGTGTTTATATTTTTTTAAAATAGTGTAATTATTATATATAGTTGTATTAACTACAGTACTATCCTCTGTTATCGTCGAACTTGTGTATATATTTTCTGTGTGATATTATTGACGTATTATCAGCTTACTGCACGTTATTTAATCTTTAATTTGTAAATCGTTGATTCATTTGATACGTGCATGGCATTTATAGACATCAAAAACAGACGTATCCATATGATGTACATTTCTATAATAAACATCCAGCGGTGTTGATATAACGTACTATAGAATGTACTATATAATTATACAAACACTAGAGTGAGTTTGAGAGAAGTCGAAACAAACTTTTGGAATAAGATATAAACCTGGATGCATGGGCCATAAATATTAAGTATAAAAACTTCTATTTTAACATTTCTGGCAAAAGCTTTGCTAATTTTGGGAGTGGTGCTAATTTCTGTAATAATTCCATGTCCTCAATAACCCAGGTACTTCATGAAAGCCTGACCCCAACACACACCCTAATCCTAACCAATAAATTCGTGAATATAGGACATGGATTTATAACCCTCATTTCCAACAATCAACCCTTGAGAAACCGTATTTTTAATAGACACTCTTTTCATAAATACCAGAATGTATCATTTTCCCCATTTGACATCACATATTATTTTGAATTCTTGGCTGGTGCATATCTGAAAAGGTCTGTTTAAAGTGCATGCAAGTGCCTGCTGCATAAACTACACAGTAACACTGAGAGATCATGCAGTTTCATTAATCAGTTTAACTGAAAAGCTGTTTCTCTATTTCTTTTTAAATGTACTATCTTGCGTGTATATATTCATTCCTTACTGTAAATGTATATTTAACGTTATTGGTTATGTTTTATAAGTTTATAAGATGTCTAATAAAGGGCACCTTGACTGCATCCTCATAGAAGTGTTTGCTAGCTAGGGCACAAATATAAAGATGCTGGTGCCACGTGCCCCAGTGTGGCTATAGTCCACACACAGGATGAAAGCTTAGCAATAAAATTTAATTTAATCCACAATCATTAAACAAAAAAATAATTACCTTCAGCCATTAAATGAGCCAGTGAAGAAGCAGCAACTGGAATAGCAGTACCAGAAAACACGCCGGGCATAAAAGGCGCCAAAATCGCCAGGTTAATCGTGGCATTTTTCCATATTGGACGAGCGGGAAATGTGGGAGTCTGGTGACGAATACCAATCTTGCCCGAGTTGTCGAATTTGAGGCCCTCGGGTGACGATCGTATTTACTCGGTAGACAATTGAGTGTCAGAAATAAACAGAGCTTGTCTAAAGCTTCATTGTGATACCAAACATGCTATGTTTTCTTCAAATTACTTCATTGTAGGAAGCGTCAAAGTTTATGGATTTTCGAAGAATTGCATGCTGCTCAAAAAAAGGAAATTTTGAGGCTTGGTTTATTTTTTAACGGTATCATCCTTGAGTGGAATTCCTCGATCAACTGATGCCTGGAGTTTTTGTCTCAAATGTGTTCGTTTTGGTTTTGGATGTTTAAGCTTAGATTTTCGATTATTTGTGAATTTCAACGAGGTATCTCAGCCCAACAACGTGCGTTTGGACTTCGGTATGCACATAAAGTACAGTAAGAAGTGAAGGGAATATTCACAGTATTTGACAGTTCAAAGTTTCTACTTTGTCTATTACAGTAAATTATGGACGTGATTACAGTGGTCGACAAATTTGCCAGTCAGTGCCTTACAAAGACGAGAGAGGTAGCGAAATTTTATAATGTAAGGAATGTAAACAGTGGAAATTATTTGCTATTTGTAGCATGGTGCTAGAGTCTGGATACTTTTAATATACATAATATTTTTTATATTTTCTAATTGTTTCTTTGAGATATCTACAATGAATAGGTTGAGAAAAAACAATATTTGGTTCATTTTAATTGTATGTGTCTAGCAGGCTGCACCAACATCAGGACATGTAATATTTTTGTTCTGGTTTACATAGTTATATGTGTTTAATAACATTTACCGTGTGACCTTATAACAGTCTGAAAAAAGTCTACTTGTTGACTTTGCCAGACTATACATATACTGTACCTTATCATTTGTTGTGTAATACAGAACTTTATGTTTCAACAGTACTGGTGTAATGGAGTCAATGGTACAGTCAAAACTAGTGTGAACTGTAGTTGCTGAAGATTGAAGTCACATGTATAATTTAATTTGCATGTACACAAATGCTATATTGGCCTGGTTTTTTTTGCAGTTATCAGCATCAGTCTAATTGTCAAATATTATATGCTAGTCTACAGTAGCTGATAGTAACAAGTAATGATGGTACAATAACTTTGATAGATGCATCAACACAAATCTACTTTTCTGGTTCTGGTTGATTGTAATTCCTTGTTTATTAATTACATGTACACAAACTTACGCACAGAGCCACACTATTAATGACTTTGTTGATTCTTAACCCTATTAATAACATGTACAGTATCAATATGAGCCTGGCTTACATGGACAGTATCAATACAAGCCTGGCTACAGTACATGTACATGTACAGTATCAATATGAGCCTGGTTGCATATACAGTATCGATCAATATGAGCCCAGTTGCATATACAGTATCAGTATGAGCCTGGCGTCATATACCTAGACTGGACATGTTGACATAGGCCCAGGCCACTATTACGTCATGTCTTAGTTGATTCTAAGCCCATATTTATACCAGTATGGCTAAATTGACAGACCACTCTGTTACAATACTTAATTTCCTTGCTAAAATTTGAGCCAGTCTACTGAGTTAGCTGGCATCTCATTCAAGAGAGAGGTAATAAACTGGGATAGCAATTTTCTACATGAACCAGTTACATTGTTTTATTATTATTACTAACACTAGTGTTACATGTGTATAGGCATTGTTGATGAAAAAGTTCTCTTTATTATGAACCAATGTTTTTATCAGAAACTGACAGTATATAATGTTGTAAATGTTAAGTAACTAAATGTACAGTATGTAGTACTGTTTAACAGCTTATTTGAAAACAACTGGTTTTTCTTCGATATTTCGCGCTGCAAGCAGGATAGTTTTACTACAAACACAAATTTTAAAGGTATAACATTTATATTATTTTATCCCATACTGTTGGTTCATATTTGTAACACTTTAACAAAAACTTATACTCTTAGTTAGACGATAGATGAAAGCTATTCAAGCACAAAGTCAATGCAGTTGTTTCATCGTTTGACTATAGAAATTTTAACCAAACTTGGTTCCAATCAAAGTATATAAAGAAGGTATACAACAAAACATAGAGTTTGAAGCTACACCGTAGAGGTTTTACTGAGCAATTTAATCTGTATTTACTAGCCAAACCTCTCACCAATCATAGATAACTTATTACACCTCAACTCCTTTTCAATAACATGTAATTCATGCTGCTGCATCCTAAAAGAAACGTTGCATCGCTCTTTTCGCTAAAAAGAAGCCGCCATCTTTTTTCTATTTTGGCGCGCGCTTCCGCTGGCCAATAGTAACGTCAACCTGGCGATTTTTGGCCCTTTTATGCCCGGCGTGAAACGTTTGTGTTCCTTTCTCTGCTGCACTTGGTTATTATATGCTTCATCCAATTTCCTTTTCAAGTTCTTAATTTCAGCCTCTTTTGCCTCCAGATCTTTGGAATGCTGCAGCTTTAACGAGTTTATCTGTAGGAGGTGAGAATGGTTCAGGCTATCAATCTTTGCAACAAAAGACTTCTTTGTGTCTGTTAGTTCACTCTCCATCATGATCAGTTTCTGTTCTTTTGATTGGCATTCCTTCATTAAATGATTAGTTGTACTAGCTGGATCCTCAATTGATTCAGATAATTCCTCTGACTCTTCTTGTGAGAGAGCAAATACTAACAAATATGCAAAGAAAATTAAACAAATAAAATTGTTAACCAATATTGATTATAGCTCCTTATTAAGTTATTTGATATCACGTACTTTCCAGTTACCTTTGCTGTACCTTTGCATCTCTGGGTATTACAATTGTATTGGTATGGCAAGCCAGGAAATAAACACATTTTAAAATGAAATTACATATCAATTCTCTCTTTGATAAAATTCTCTGCAAAACTGCAACATCTAATTACTACTCTCAACTACATTCCTTTGCTCTCTTAATTGCACAAGTGTTATCTATTTTTTGGATACGAATATAAGCTAGCTATAAAACAATACCTCTATCCAGAGTGTGCAAAATATCTGACCCCATGCCTGTTCTGGAAATTTCGCTCTTCTCAAAACATGATTTAAATTTGATATTCGCTCCAGGAATTTTAGCCACCATAGCTCGGCTTTTATTTATATCAGCAGTCACACCCACTCTACTTAAAAAATTGCAAGCTCTTGTTAAGTTGATATGCACTGTGTAGTGCGGTCCATTAACTGAATTTCTGCATTCCACTTTGGGTTTTAACCACTTTGAAATCTGAAACAGCTTTAATGAAAATATATCATTATCCTAATAATATTTGCAATGATGTAATTTGCATGTAAAATTGAGTTGAAACTGAGTCGTACATGTATATAATCAAATGTTTAAACAAGAAATATACAGTATAATAATTATTACTTCTGTGATATCTGCTTTTGAAGATTCAACTGCAGAAACAATGGTGCTCATGAATGAATTGATGTCTTGAGTAGCAGTAGAACCACCTCCATAATATTCTTTAATATAGGGAATAAATTTGGTTTCTAAGTATTCGTCAAGATCAATTCTGCTTATGGTGATAGGACTGTCCACCAAATCAATAATCTAGTGGAAATAAAAAGATGTTAATAAAGGATTTCCACTCCTTAACTGATCCCTGGGGGGATAATTATAATCCTATATTTGTACAAGAATCATTCATGCCCACCAAGGCCGGTTTAAAAGAGCTAGCCTTTTTGAACACCAGACTATTTTACTGTCTAACATCAGAGTTTACTCTGTCTAACACCAGACTATTTTACTCTGGAAGCATACATGAAAAATAGGCACGCTTTGGTGTGCATGTGTCTACTGTGTAGCAGTTTGGCTGTTGCGGTATATCGATATTTTTTATCGGGTCTTTCAAATATCGGTAATTCGGTATTTTAAATTTGAAAATATCGATATACCGAAAATATCGAAATCTTACCGAAAATATCGAAGTCTACGATATTATTGGTATTAGACGCGCGAAAACCGATTCTTAATTTTTTGTTGAACTTCTGTTGCGGAAGTTTCGGGACTCTCTTTGCGGCACTATCTTTGCGGCAAATCACGCCACCTATTGTCAAACTGTGACTCATCCTGAATACCTAATATGCGTTTCAATTCCCAAAGCGCACATTTCACGGGCTGTCGAGTGTCGCTCGACAGTGTCGAGGATACTCATTGCAGTCTTTAGAAATTTTTTTCGCACGCGATGAGTCATCGCTAGAATAAATAGAACATGTTTGTGACAGATGCAGTATATACCGACTCAATCGACAATCTCCAGACTCGTTTGTTTATATTCTCGAAGATCAACGTTCGAAATACCAACAAGCTGCCAAGCGCAGTTTGGGATCATTTCACGAAGGGAAAGGATGATCCCGAGTGTCAACTCTGTGGGAAAACTGTAAAGTCAAGAAGACGCTTGGCTCCCTGACCACCATGCGGAAGTCGTCGCAGATATCATCGCCATCACAGTCGCCGTGCGATCGATTGCAGAAGGAGATGGATAAATACATAAAAAATCCAAACAATTGATGGCGATGACGACCCTTTGGTGTGGTGGAAATGTCATGTTCGCGACTTTCCTTTAGTCAGCTAGCACGGAAATATCTGGCAATTCCTGCCAGCAGTTCGCCGTCTGAGAGACTTCAGTAAAGCCGGTCAAATTATAACTTGGCAGAGAGCCCATCTAAAGCCAGGCCAAGCAAACATGCTCGTGTTTCTGGCAAAAAAAATTGTAAATATATTATATATATCATTGTAAATATATCATTTGTTACATTAAAGCTCGATTCACACTTCGAAAAAGGTGCTTTTTCTTTTGTAAAACGTTATTCTTATGATATCCTGGCGTCTGGTGAAAATTAGGCTTAAAATATAGTTAATTTCCATCGCGGAAAAATATCGATATTATCGGTATTTTTTTTCGATAACCGATATGGGTATTTTTTCAATACCGCAACAGCCTAGTAGCAGCTGCTAGCATATTAAACAAATAAGAAAGCATGAAAGTTCTCAAAAGTGAAAAAAAAAATTATATGAAGAGCAACGCGGGCAGAGCTTCATTGTATTGAAACGTAATGAATGTACATAAGTAAGTACATTTACATTTTTGACATAAAGTCACAACTGAAGTTCTTTCATTTAATTTTTTAATAATATACTAGATTCTGCTATCGCAACATCTCTAACAGATTTGTGTTGGAGTTATAGAAGACGAATGAAAAGGGATAGGAAAAGAACGCATTTGACTGTGTTGACCCACTGTGTTAAGAATGGTTATGATGCATATAATTGTGGCCTTTTAGTGACGTGTCATGAGGGCATATTGTAAACACTGGACTGGACTTTGGACTGGACTGGACTTTGGACTGGACTTTGGACTGGACTTTCTCCCCGGAGGGTTTTGGTTAGGTTTAGGCCCACCGGGGGGTTGTGGTTAGGTTTAGGTCCACTGGGGGTGCGTGGTTAGGGTTAGGGTTTGCGGGGGGTAGGGTTAGGGTTGCCGGGGGTGCGTGGTTAGGTTTATTGTCAGGTTTAGAGGTGCTTGTCAGGGGGGTTGGGAATTAGTTGTTTTTTAAATTGACAAATTTAAAGTGCTTATTTCACAAAAAAAATTTTTTGACTTTTGAGTAGAGGACAAAAAGTTAGTTAATAGGTTCTTTAACATTTTTCGGTTTTCTCTTTTCATTCGCGGCTCTAAACCTTGAAAAATTGGCTTTTAGCAAAAAATTGTCGCGCCCGAGAAGAAACCCGGAAAAGGGTCTGGGGTGACAGCCGTGTGACGTAGCTTAAGGGACGGAGGTTCGAATTCACATGTGAAGGAGTACTAAAAAGCTATTGTTAAAATTAATAAGTCCCTTAAGCTACGTCACACCACGCTCGTCCCAGACTCTTGTTGATACGCGACATTTTCACGAAAATTGCTGTTTAGAGCCGCATATCTCGCGAATGAAAAGAGAAAACCGAAAAATGTTAAAGAACCTATTAACTAACTTTTTGTCCTCTACTCAAAAGTCAAAAAAATATTTTTGTGACATAAGCACTTTAAAATTCTAGGCCATTTCACAATTAACGATAATCCTCATTTTGAGATGAGAGGATATGCTGTCATATGAGATGGACTAGCCCAGTTACCGGTCCGGCTGATTTTATGTAGCGAAAGTCGTATTATGATTATTTGAGAAAGGCAGAATTAGCTTCGTTTTTCTACACACAGGGTATTCTAATTCTTTTTTGCAGCCATAGAAAGATTTTCGTGACATAAAATCAGCGCGGTAACCGGAGCCCGCCTCGTATGAACGGACCCATAATAAAACGAAACTTTAAAACAAACTGATGCGCTCAATATTTATAGAGATATTTTGCTTGGGATACTGAATATCGGGACGAGTTTATAAAGAATGCAGCAAAGCTATTTTGGCTATCAAAGGGATTAGGAATACAAGAAGTTTAAGATCAATGTCAGGGGAGGAGGGGGAGCAAGTGGCCATCAACATACCAATACACCCTCCCCATCTCCCCACCGCCATGGTCCGGTCACCCAAATATTAACGAATAGCGCAATAATGCAAATAAATAATGACGAGAGTTTGATAACTATATGGAGAATCACTGTAAAACTGATAGAGGTTGGAATCTAGATTTAACACTTTTTTCATGTTTGAAACAATCGAGTTCTCTTAATTTGTTTAGAAAACGTTGCAAAAAAACATGTTCTTGGCCCTATTTTGAAAATAGAATTAGAAGTTCAATGTAAATTATTTTATATATTCACGGACTAAGATAGAAAGTTTACCAATAAACTGACCGTTGGTGGCGCACTTGTATTCAACGTAGCTCGATGGTTTTCAAACTGATTTTGGCCAACGCTTTCCGTTGTTGCGGCTTGGTTGATCTCAAACTGATTTTGCGGTATTCCTACGGTAGATCCACTTGTAACGCCAGCTCTCTACATGGAATAAAGTTTTGTATTACAACCATTGATATAAATAATATATATAGTTATTTTAACATTTTCACAATATATTATTTAATGCTATTAATTGCAAAGTCACTTAAAATTGCATTTTGTACATACCGCTCCTCTTGTACCTCCCCTTCCTTTTCTCCTCTGGGTAGCTTTTGTGGGGTTTTTCCCCGTCCTTTTGGCATATCTTGTGTGGCGAAGGTGGTTATGTTTGGTTCCCTGTTGCTTCTTGCGTATTTATTTATGAAGCCCATCAGCACACCTTTTTCGGCCACAGCAATTAATTGTGTGAGAGCACAATTTCTAACTTGCCCAGCGCAAACACGTAGGCTCGCAGGACACTTCTCCTCTCCCTCGAATTTTGACATGGACTGCCCAGCCATTTCTACTACTATCTTGTACGTAGTAGCTGTTATCCTGTCCAAACTGGTGAATTTCACCATATTTTTTTTCACCATCAACAACATCCATTTTCTTGTTTTGTGCCCTATTGATAACCGATTCGTGCATTCATTCGCATTCTGCAAATAAAGTTTCAGAGGATAGCCCAAATCTGAGAGAGATCGTACTTCGGCTGTCATGCAATTGGCGATTTGATCTGCTTTTCTTTGCATGAAATACTTGAAAAACTTTTCTCCCTCTTTGTGCCGACAGATCCACTTGTCTTTCAAACGCGTCAAACGATCTTTAAATTCCTCTTTGGACTTGCTGGACACCAAACTGGGCGAAGACGGATCACATTGACCCCCAAAGATATCCGCCTTGTATTGCTTGGCTTCCAAGCCACGTATACCAAGATCTTTGAGTTTCGAAGTAATTGTGTCCTCCATGTGCATGTCACACAAAAGGTGCACCGCGAATGGAAAAGCGCTTTCAAACGCTTTCGAAAGAGCAAGTTCTCCGTCAGTCCTGAAGGCCAGTATTCCCCGAAGGTCTGGATCGTAGCGAATCATGGTGGATGGCAGAGTGTAATATGACGTAAAAAGCTTGCGTTGATGCAAAAGAATTGGCCCAAGCATCACAGGATGACAACCTGACTTCGTTTTGAGCATCAAATCCCGGTAGGTAGTAAGGCAAACATAAAAGTCACCGACGTTAAATGTGACGTCCACTCCTAGTACGGAAAAACTTGCCGGGTTTGTGCAAAATCGCTTAACTTCAGCCAGTTGCAGGTTGTTGGCTAAGACAACTAACATCTCAGGGGCCGAACTGACTTCACGAATAAACATCAACTTGGGGTCCCTTTGCTCAAGCTTACAGCGATCCATCACGGTCAAAAGAGGGTCAGAACAAGAAGATGTAATTCTTTTCTCTCTTTCTTTCACGTCCCTTCGAAGGTTGGCAGCTTGCATTCTATCTCGGGAAAATTCTCCTGAAGACCGAATGTTCTCAATGCCCCCTTTCTCTTCTAGAAGAAGATCAACTGCCACCTTCGGGGTGTTGGTTTGCACCAGCTCTTTCAGTCGTGTCTTCGTACTCGCCTCCGATGGCTTGAAGGGACGACAACTGGCAGTGGCATTTCCATGTGGTTTGGGTTTGATCTTCCTTTCCCCACCCGTGAACTGATATTGTAAAAATGAATAGCAGTGGATTGACCCGTCACGCCCTGTCAATGAAAAATAACTAGTTACTTTTGTTTTTAGGATTATCACGCATTGTTTTACTAAGCAAAGACGCAATAGTAAATATAAAAGGAAGCAACTCAAGAAAACTTCAAAATGCTAAATTTTGGGGGAAATTGCGGGAAAGTTTTAATTCCAATTATTTAAAATATAATCAAATATTCGTTTTGTTTCTTAATTTGTGATTGCCACCTGTCCTAAAATGTTGAACAAAAGATTGATACAGCGATACAACGATACAGCGATACAAAATCCGGGGGGATTACACATTTCTGTCAAAAAATCAGGGGGACTTACACTGGTAAAAAATTTAAGCTGGGGGGAATGGGTTGTAAATGTTGTAGCGAATGTCTTGAATCTGACAGCCATCTATCTAAATTGCGCTCGCGCATTTTCAAATTACTAACGTTGTATTAACCCCGTGACTACCATAGCTCTTCCCTTGTAAAAATACTAAAGATGCGTTTACATGCTCGCTTAGGAGTCAAAGGGTTAAGCAGTATAGCTAACGCCAGATGATTTTACACGTCAAGGGAAGAACTCTGGTAGTCACGGAGTTAATACAACGCTGGTAATTTGAAAATGCGCGAGCGCAATTTTAGATGGCTGTCAGGATTCAAGACATTCGCTACAACATTTACAACCCATTCCCCCCAGCTTAAATTTTTTATCAGTGTGAGTCCCCCTGATTTTTTATAGAAATGTGTAATCCCCCCGTATTTTGTACCGTATCGCCGTATCGCTGTATCGTATATAGCTTTTTAGTGTTAGCCCATTCTTTTAGGATGTATTTGCTGCTATTTGTATAAGGATTTTTTAGGTTTATTAATAATTTCTGCGCGCGGCAACAATGTTTTTCCTTCGAGGTCACATGCTTCTCTAGACTCTCTAAAAAATTCTTGCGTCTCTGAAAGGCAATTTCCTGCATTTTGAGGGCACTGTTACCTTATTCTCAGCTGTGCTCGGCTGTGGGATTCGAAGCTTTTATACAACCAGTTGGAAAATTGCCTCCGAAATTTGGTAAATCTCCACGCAATCAATTGGTTTTATTTAGATTTTATTTGAATAAATAAATCACAATTTTCATTCATATCATATTAATAAACTTGATAATGGTATTTGAACCACTAAAGTGGGTGACTCGTGTGCGTCATTTGCATTCCGCGCATTACAAAGAAACAAAATAAATCACATTCCCCAGCACATTAACGTGTCGCGAATTGCGTAAATTATTAGCGTAGGGACAATTACAGGGAAAATTTCTACCGACCTCCAGTCTAGAATGTAGATTGGGGAATGAAAGAGAAAAATAAAAGGGCAAAACAAATTTATACAGGGGAATTAGAACTCCCATGACTATAGGGGCCTTTGTCCTCCTGCAGATATTCAATTAAAAAGATCCTAATAACAAACCAGTTTAAGACGAAATTATGGCAGTGCTATATTTCAATATGATTGTTCACTTTTGTAAACTGTCTAGTAAAAAAGCAGCAAAATAACATAATAAAATCCTTACTTCTTATCATTGTAAAGTTCCTCTTAACGTCTTCTGCAGCTTTATTTTTGTAAAATCGCCTCTCAATTTTAAAAGACAGAATCTCTTTCACCGTAATTTTTCGCGTCTGTCATGGTGACCCGTTCCTGATCCGCTGCGAGTGAGCAGTAGAACGTCTTGGTCCCAGTGCAGATCCATACACCCAAGCTATCAGATAGGATATCTTTGATGTCCTTGAAATGCCTGATGTCAAATACAAACGCCACATTTTTAGAAACTGCCACTGGCTTTCGGTTTGCTACTTTTCGTGAAAGAGGAAGCTTTGTACTTAGTAATACGTTGGCCACCTTTACCACATCAACACCGCGTTTTTTCCCAATGTAGTACACAGGAAGGTCAGGGTTGTCTTCGTAAAATACAACATTGTCATTGTCACTGTCTGAACACTCGCTGGCACTAGACTCTTCATCACTATAGCACAGAAAAAACAATTAAAAACAAACATTTAATCAGGAGAGTCATAAAGGTGCATGTAGCATTGCAAAAGGTAAGCGAATATAGTAAGAACAAGATGCTATATACTGTACTTTATATATACCTTGAAAACCGAAGCTGGGGTTTTGGATGTACTGGTAAAGAAACCTCATCGGTTCTAGGCCTTTTGTTTTGTAGAAACAGAACAGAATAGAATAATCAAGCCGTTAAAATTGGAAGAGAAATATTGTAGTAAAAATACATATAACATGGTCAAGATCATGCATGCAAGTATTGCAAAGAATATATATATATACAGTATATAATTTGAATTTGATATATATATATATATATACGTGTGGGTTTTGGTCTACGAAACGCAAAGAGTGCTCGATAACATATAGTTAGAGCAAATATAGATTTTCGCTTACCTCAAAAGTCTGCAACAGGCTGTTTCATCTAAAAAAGAATCTTCAGGCAGATGACAATTTTCGAAAACAGGGGGTGCTTATATCCTTCCTGCCGGAACGTGGGAGTGTGGGGGCGAAACAATACATGCATTCATGGCTTTTGTTGCGCTGTTTGCGCGGAATTTATTGCGATGACGACATTGACTGATAGTTTCTGCTCTTTTGTTGAGTAAACAATTCTTGTTTTTATCTTTCAAAATATAAAATTTTTTTTCTAAACATAAATTACATCGTTTTGAACCTCCCGTGTACGAAATAGAATGTTTTAAAATTTGCCAATTAATACTAAAATCCTTATTGTTTTCTTTCAATGCCCAAATATATTTCGAAAGTTCGGTGTCGTTTGCATGCTTTTTATGCTGAAAAGATTTAGTGTGGTTGGCCAATCGCTCTTTGAATGTGGTTGAAGTCATGCCAATGTAATTCTTGATCGTGTTTGTGTTGTTTACTGTGACTGTTGCTTTGTATACTATGTCCCTAGTCATGCATTGTTTTCTAAGTGGACAATCCGTGTTTTTCCTACAATTGCAACTGCTAGTGTCCTTATCCTGTGGCATGTTATTCCTAGATATGTGTGCATTGTGTTTAGTGATTATTGACTTAACATTGTTCATGCAGCTGTAACTTACTTTGACTGTGTTTCTGTTAAAAATCTTATGGAGCTTGCAGTGTGATGGGAAGTGCTTGTCAATTAGGTTTAGGAAATTACGTCCTATGTTTGTGCTTACACTCTTGCTAAAAGGTGGGTTGAAGCAAGTGATGTTGCGTTGCCTATTCCTGCGTGGTTGCTGTACTGTGTGTTGAGTGTCGCTAAGATCATGATCAAAGTTGCGGTGCCTAAGTGCGTTCTGATATATGGGTGCAGATTCCTGAAAAACTTGTTCATCTGATGAGAGAAGTGCAAGGCGCTTGTTGATTGATGCAGGTAACTGTCTTGTGATGCTTGGTGGGTGGTTAGAGTGCTTATTTATGTAAAGCGGATCGTCATTGGGCTTCCTATAGGGCCTATAATTTCCATTGCTAAGGTCGAAAGTTACATCTAACCCATATATCGGTTGTGCACCCGTATATCGGTTGTGCACTCGCACCCGTATATCGGTTGTGCACTCTTGTTTACGTTATTCATTTCTATTTAACTTCAAAATGCGGCAATTTCGATTTGACTATTCACTAAAGATTTGACAATATCCCAGTACCATCACAGGACGCTTATTTGAAGCATTTGATTGAAAAAAGTGGAAAGTGTAATAAAACGTATGAGATGGAAAGCCAATTTCTTTCTTAAAAACAAAGAGAGAAAATCAAAACAACCCTTTCGGCCTTGCATCCAACAAAACACCTCCTTCTATTCCGGAAATAAAACCTTTCGAAGACGACCTTATAAAACTCATCGAAAATATACAATTTCGGCCATATACGAACCAGTCTCAGAAATGTTTGGTTACCGATTTAAAGAAAATTAATTCATCTCGCAACATTTTCATTTTTGCAGACAAAACTAGGAACATTTATGAAACCCCGCTCGACACATACAACAAGCTCCTACATCACAACTTCACAAAAACATATAAGCATGGATCCGAGGACACTATAGATGAAATTGATTCGGAACTAAAAGAAATTTCGAACAGTTTAGGAATCGGCGACAAAATTGAAAAAATTAAAAAACGCGAAGCATTTATATCTTTAAAAGACCACAAAGAAAATTTCGAAAACAATCCAAAATGCCGATTAATTAACCCCGCTAAAAGCGAATCCGGAAAACTAAGTAAGGTGATTTTGGACAAAATTAATTCTAATTTGAGACAGAAACTGAATTTAAATCAATGGAGAAATACAAAACAAGTAATTGAGTGGTTTGGCAATATAAAAGATAAGGACAGACATAGTTTTATTTCGTTTGACATTGTCGATTTCTATCCGTCTATTTCTGAAAAACTATTGGACCAAGCATTATCTTGGGCTTCGAATTTGGCTACTACAACTGAAAACAATATTTCAATAATAAAACACGCTAGCAAATCTCTCCTTTTCAATACCGGAATTTCATGGATAAAAAAAGATAGCAATAGTTTGTTTGACGTTACCATGGGTTGTTTCGACGGTGCGGAAGTTTGTGAGTTATTAGGCCTTTTCATTTTAAATCACCTAAGTAAGAAATTTGGCAAAGAAAGCATTGGCCTATATAGAGATGACGGTTTGGCTATTATAAAAAGTAAATCAGCACGTTTAGCAGACAAAACCAGGAAAGAACTCCACAAACTTTTCGGGCAGTTTGACCTAAAAATTACCGCCGAATCAAATTTACGCATAGTAAACTTTTTAGATGTAACTTTCGACCTTAACAATGGAAATTATAGGCCCTATAGGAAGCCAATGACGATGCGCTTTACATAAATAAGCACTCTAACCACCCACCAAGCATCACAAGACAGTTACCTGCATCAATCAACAAGCACATTGCACTTCTCTCATCAGATGAACAAGTTTTTCAGGAATCTGCACCCATATATCAGAACGCACTTAGGCACAACAACTTTGATCATGATCTTAGCTACACTCAACACACAGCACAGCAACCACGCAGGAATAGGCAACGCAACATCACTTGGTTCAACCCACCTTTTTAGGACGTAATTTCCTAAACCTAATTGACAAGCACTTCCCACCACACCAAGCTCCATAAGATTTTTAACAGAAACACAGTCAAAGTAAGTTACAGCTGCATGAACAATGTTAAGTCAATAATCACTAAACACAATGCACACATATCTAGGAACAACATGCCACAGGATAAGGACACTAGCAGTTGCAATTGTAGGAAAAACACGAATTGTCCACTTAGAAAACAATGCATGACTAGGGACATAGTATACAAAGCAACAGTCACAGTAAACAACACAAACACGATCAAGAATTACATTGGCATGACTTCAACCACATTCAAAGAGCGATTGGCCAACCACACTAAATCTTTTCAGCATAAAAAGCATGCAAACGACACCGAACTTTCGAAATATATTTGGGCATTGAAAGAAAACAATAAGGATTTTAGTATTAATTGGCAAATTTTAAAACATTCTATTTCGTACACGGGAGGTTCAAAACGATGTAATTTATGTTTAGAAGAAAAATTTTATATTTTGAAAGATAAAAACAAGAATTGTTTACTCAACAAAAGAGCAGAAACTATCAGTCAATGTCGTCATCGCAATAAATTCCGCGCAAACAGCGCAACAAGAGCCATGAATGCATGTATTGTTTCGCCCCCACACTCCCACGTTCCGGCGGGAAGGATATAAGCAACCCTGTTTTCGAAAATTGTCATCTGCCTGAAGATTCTTTTTTAGATGAAACAGCCTGTTGCAGACTTTTGAGGTAAGCGAAAATCTATATTTGCTCTAACTATATGTTATCGAGCACTCTTTGCGTTTCGTTGACCGAAACCAACACGAAAATTCGCACCCGTATATCGGTTGTGCACTCTTGTTTACGTTATTCATTTCTATTTAACTTCAAAATGCGGCAATTTCGATTTGACTATTCACTAAAGAATATCCCAATACCATCACAGGACGCTTATTTGAAGAATTTGATTGAAAAAGTGGAAAGTGTAATAAAACGTATGAGATGGAAAGCCAATTTCTTTCTTAAAAACAAACAGAGAGAAAATCAAAACAACCCTTTCGGCCTTGCGTCCAACAAAACACCTTCTATTCTTGAAATAAAACCTTTCGAAGAGGACCTTATAAAACTCATCGAAAATATACAATTTCGGCCATATACGAACCAGTTTCAGAAATTTTGGCTACCGATTTAAAGAAAATTAATTCATCTCGCAACATTTTCATTTTTGCAGACAAAACTAGGAACATTTATGAAACCCCGCTCGACACATACAACAAGCTCCTACATGACAACATCACAAAAACATATAAGCATGGATCCGAGGACACTATAGATGAAATTGATTCGGAACTAAAAGAAATTTCGAACAGTTTAGGAATCGGCGACAAAATTGAAAAAATTAAAAAACGCGAAGCATTTATATCTTTAAAAGACCACAAAGAAAATTTCGAAAACAATCCAAAATGCCGATTAATTAACCCCGCTAAAAGCGAATCCGGAAAACTAAGTAAGGTGATTTTTGGCTACTATAACTGAAAACAATATTTCAATAATAAAACACGCTAGAAAATCTCTACTTTTCAATACCGGAATTTCATGGATAAAAAGATAGCAATAGTTTGTTTGACGTTACCATGGGTTGTTTCGATGGCGCGGAAGTTTGTGAGTTAGTAGGCCTTTTCATTTTAAATCACCTAAGTAAGAAATTTGGCAAAGAAAGCATTGGCCTATATAGAGATGACGGTTTGGCTATTATAAAAAGTAAATCAGCACGTTTAGCAGACAAAACCAGGAAAGAACTCCACAAACTTTTCGAGCAGTTTGACCTAAAAATTACCGCCGAATCAAATTTACGCATAGTAAACTTTTTAGATGTAACTTTCGACCTTAACAATGGAAATTATAGGCTCTATAGGAAGCCAATGACGATCCGCTTTACATAAATAAGCACTCTAACCACCCACCAAGCATCACAAGACAGTTACCTGCATCAATCAACAAGCGCATTGCACTTCTCTCATCAGATGAACAAGTTTTTCAGGAATCTGCACCCACATATCAGAACGCACTTAGGCACAGCAACTTTGATCATGATCTTAGCTACACTCAACACACAGCACAGCAACCACGCAGGAATAGGCAACGCAACATCACTTGCTTCAACCCACCTTTTAACAAGAGTGTAAGCACAAACATAGGACGTAATTTCCTAAACCTAATTGACAAGCACTTCCCACCACACCACAAGCTCCATAAGATTTTTAACAGAAACACAGTCAAAGTAAGTTACAGCTGCATGAACAATGTTAAGTCAATAATCACTAAACACAATGCACACATATCTAGGAATAACATGCCACAGGATAAGGACACTAGCAGTTGCAATTGTAGGAAAAACACGAATTGTCCACTTAGAAAACAATGCATGACTAGGGACATAGTATACAAAGCAACAGTCACAGTAAACAACACAAACACGATCAAGAATTACATTGGCATGACTTCAACCACATTCAAAGAGCGATTGGCCAACCACACTAAATCTTTTCAGCATAAAAAGCCTGCAAACGACACCGAACTTTCGGAATATATTTGGGCATTGAAAGAAAACAATAAGGATTTTAGTATTAATTGGCAAATTTTAAAACATTCTATTTCATACACGGGAGGTTCAAAACGATGTAATTTATGTTTAGAAGAAAAATTTTATATTTTGAAAGATAAAAACAAGAATTGTTTACTCAACAAAAGAGCAGAAACTATCAGTCAATGTCGTCATCGAAATAAATTCCGCGCAAACAGCGCAACAAAAGCCATGAATGCATGTGTATTGTTTCGCCCCCACACTCCCACGTTCCGGTAGGAGGGATATAAGCACCCCCTGTTTTCGAAAATTGTCATCTGCCTGAAGATTCTTTTTTAGATGAAACAGCCTGTTGCAGACTTTTGAGGTAAGCGAAAATATATATATATATACACTATACGATACGATACACTATACGATACGATACGATATACACTATACACTATACACTATACACTATACACTATACACTATACACTATACACTATACACTATACACTATACACTATACACTATACACTATACACTACACACTACACACTACACACTACACACTATACACTACACACTACACACTACACACTACACACTACACACTACACACTACACACTACACACTACACACTACACACTACACACTACACACTACACACTACACACTACACACTACACACTACACACTACACACTACACACTACACACTACACACTACACACTACACACTACACACTACACACTACACACTACACACTACACACTACACACTACACACTACACACTACACACTACACACTACACACTACACACTACACACTACACACTACACACTACACACTACACACTACACACTACACACTACACACTACACACTACACACTACACACTACACACTACACACTACACACTACACACTACACACTACACACTACACACTACACACACTACACACTACACACTACACACTACACACTACACACTACACACTACACACTACACACTACACACTACACACTACACACTACACACTACACACTACACACTATACACTATACACTATACACTATACACTATACACTATACACTATACACTATACACTATACACTATACACTATACACTATACACTATATACTATACTATATACTGTACTATACTATATATGACAATACCCTGGTAGAAATCCTAAACAGGATCCTATAGGATCCTACAGGATCCTGTAGGATCCTGTCAGGATCCTAAATATAACAGGATCCTAACCAGGATCCTGACAGGATCCTGAACTTAGCAGGATCCTAACCAGGATCCTGCCAGGATCCTGAACTTAGCAGGATCCTAACCAGGATCCTGACAGCATCCTGAACTTTGCAGGATCCTAATCAAGATCCTGACAGGATCCTAAAGTTAACAGGATCCTAACCTAGGATCCTGAACTTCGCACGATTCTAACCAGGATCCTGACAGCATCCTGAACAGTATTACTAGAGGAAGAAACTAGAGTAAACTAAATTAGCTTTATTTATACTGAATAGCCTTAGCAGTCATATTTAAGCTGTTCTCTCTGGAAGTCAAGTATTAAGGAGTATCTCTTATTGGTTCAGTGTTACTACAGGAGGAAGCTATACAGGATCCTAATCAATATCCTGACAGGATCCTAAACTTAACATGATCCTAACCAGGATCCTGACAGGATTCTAAGCTTTACAGAAGCCTATAATCAGAATCTTGGTTAGGGAACTCAGAATCTTTGTTAGGGAACATCCTGAAATCAATACGAAGATCTTTTTATGAAGGATACCATTATTTAAAACTAGACATTCTAGGATCCTGTAAAGTTTAATAGATGGGTTTTACAACTTTAGTATAGGAAAGTAGATTAGCTCTCATGTCCGAGCACATGTCATAAAACGTCCCTCTCTTCCAACATCAATCCATACCACAAAAGGAGGTCACGTGATAAGGAGAGCAATATGTAACATCTCCCCTCTCAACAATAACATAATATAAAATAAAATTACATGTGAATTATATGATATGGTGTGTTAATTTATCGAGAGATCTTGTAATCTGCATACAGTACCACTCAGAAATAACCTAACACTGCGGTTGCGGTTAACTGGCGGTTAGTTTGCGGTGTGGTTGCGGTTAACTGGCGGTTAGTTTGCGGTGCGGTTGCGGTTAACTGGCGGTTAACTGGCGGTTAGTTGGCGGTGCGGTTGCCGTGAGGTTGGTGTCGCTACGTGAACCGCAAGAGGGAAACCGCGGTTAACCGAACACCACGAGTACCGACTTATTCCGACTGCACATGTAGCAATCCATTGCTAGCTAGGATAATCTATATATTAACGAAGTAAAACGGCTTACGCAGACACACAAGGCTGTAGCGCTTTTTACGTAAACAACAAGGAACGTTTTCAGTGCATGTCAGGTGACGAAAGCTGGACTATAAACTTGAATATTAACTCATTCCTGTCCGAGGGTTTCCCCAGAGATGAATAAAATCGTCTGGCGTTAGCCAGAATAAAATACTAAAGAACGATTCGGATGGGAAAGAGTTAAAGTCCGTCGTTGTTAGTTGTTGACTTATTCGACAATTTGTATAACATTTCCGAAATTGTATAACAGTCACGGCCAAGAATGGCAAGATTATTCGTCGATCAAATTGAATTTCACGTTTCACGAGCTAGCTACTATTCGACTACAATCCACGACAACGGGTAATTTAATCAAAAGACAAAGGCCATGACCAGCCGACAACTTCAGAAAGTATAATTTTTATTTTACGTATATGTTTAAAAACATATCCTATATATACTCCCATCTAATCGATTCCCGTTTATTCTGAAGATGTTACATTTTCTTTAAACTTTTCTGTATTTATATCTTGAATTTATTATGGGTTTCCGCTCGCCCGGAAAATCGATAGCCAAGCTATCTAATCATTGTCTAATGCAAGTAAAGCGAATATTTTTTACCAGTAAGTTCATTAACTTTACGCGCGATCAATTTTTTTGGACTACCAGTTCTCTTACTTCAGAAGGTGTCAAAAATGGTTTATCTGTAAAAGGTACCTGTGGCAACGATAAATACAGAGGAAAAAGTCTGAGCACGGGCCACAGTAAAGGCCAGCCAATTGCAAGTGATGCATGTATTTATTCTCTGTTCAAATACTTATCCTGCCTGCAGCCTCGCCGAATTTCGAATTACCCTCATGGGAATTGCCACCTGACGTGTCTGAGAGCTTATTAAGCAAGCCGACTACGTTTTTGACAACATGTCACAAATGCTGCTATTTTTGGAGTATGACAGACAACAACTCGTTCTCTGGCGTAGCGAGATAGCTTTCCCATTTCAAATTAGATGTCAGCACAACAGAGTGAACAGACTTGCCTTGCCTTCGAAAAATTAAGGACGCCAAACTTCGGAAATATGCGACTTTTTCTCGGTGTTACGAGAACGTACGAACTTTGCGGCTTGGGCCGCAGCAACTGCGGTTCGGTTACGGTTCAACCGCTGATCGACCGCCGATGACCCGCCGATGACCCGCCGATGACCCGCCGATGACCCGCCGATGACCTGCGGTCGATCAGCGGTTGACCCGAGGATCGACCGCGGTTTTTGTTAGGTTACTTCTGAGCGGTACTGTATCTGGATGGCATTCGTATCTCTCGACCAGACCGGGATCTTGCTGTAGAATTTGGATGGTTATTACTCAATGGAGGCCTTTGGTTCCGGGTTGACTCCACCTCAGGTGGGGTGGATGTGGATAGTTGATCTTGCAGCTGGAGACCATCGTAGTTGTTCACAACTCTGAATGATTCCCGCGTTGGTAGTAGATGTTGTCTGTTTCGACGAACAATGTTTCCTTTCTCGTTCAAGACAAGATAAGACCGTGGCTCACTACACTTCTTCACCACTTTCCCTTTTGCTGACCAGCTTTTCTCTTTATCAGTCCGTATCCGCACTGTGGTACCAGGCTGTAGATCTGGTAAATCGCGGGCGTGCTGGTCGTAAGCCTTCTTGACTTTTGGATTGTGAAAGACTGGTATTGATGGCTGAGCTGTTCCCGAAGGCAGGGTTGTGCGAGGATTTCGAAGATACATCTTGTACGCTGGAGAGAGGCCGTCATTGCTTGGTGTTGTGTTTAACACGAGTATGGAAAGGTACGGGTCACCACCAGATTCCTGAGCTTTCTTTAAGGACTTTTTAACTGTTTGGATCGTGCGCTCAACGAGTCCATTTGATTTGGGGAAGTGAGGGCTAGAATTGTCATGGTTGAAGTCCCAGTCCCGTGCAAATCGTTTGAAGGGTGCAGCTGTATATTGTGGACCATTGTCACTAAACACTGTTTGTGGTATTCCATGTGTGCTGAACATCTTTTTCATGGCACGGATAACAGAGGACGACTCTGCAGGCTTTGCAATATGCGCTACTTCAAAAAATTTTGAGTGATAATCCACGACTATGAGGTAGTCTTGGCCGTAGAGTGAGAAGAGATCGGTGCCGACTTTGACCCACGGATGGTCAGGAACGTCGTGTTGTATCAGTGTTTCCTTTTGTTGTCGGTTGCGATGATTGATGCACGTAGCACACTGAGAGACAAGCACTGTAAGCTCGTGGTTCATGCCCGGCCAATAAACTGCCTGGCGGGCACGATTTTTGCATTTTTCAATTCCCTGGTGTCCTTGATGTAGGAGATCTCTGACTTCCGCACGCATGGACTTGGGAACAATGATTTGTTGTCCTTTGAGGAGGAGGTCATAATTGTACACTATGTCGTGACGCTGGTTGTAGAATGGCTTCACAGTATTGTCAATGTCATCTATTGGTGGCCAGCCATTGATCGTGTATTCTTTTAGAGTTTGCAGGACTGGGTCTTTTGCTGTTTCACGCAGAAATTGAGCAAGTTTGGACTGGCTTACTGGTAACTGACTGATGATCGAATGAACATGATGAGCCATTGCATCTGGAGGAATTTCTGGTTGGCCATCTAGGTATGCTCTACTGAGAGCATCTGCAACTTTCATGGTCTTTCCAGGTGCATACTCGAAGATGAAGTTGTACTTTTGTAGGCGTAGGAAAAACCGTTGGATACGAGGTGGGCATTGCACAATACTCTTGGAGAACACCGCTTTGAGTGGTTGGTGATCATTCCTGGGCAATGAATTCTCTACCGTAAAGATACTCATGGAACCTTTCACATCCAAAGACTACAGACAGAGTCTCGCGCTCTATCTGAGCATAATTCTGTTCTGACTTTTCTAGTGCCCTGGAAGCAAAAGCGATTGGATGCCAGGAATCAGCTACTTGTTGCTCTATCATAGCACCCAAACCAACAGAACTGGAGTCAGTCCGAATACGTGTTGGGAGGTTTGGATCAAAGAACTGTAGGACAGGAACAGACGAGATTTGACGTTTGAGCTTCTCAACAGCATCAATTTGAGGCTTCTGCATTAGGAAGTCAGTTCCTTTCTTTAGGAGGACTCGTAAGGGTGCAGTCTCATCGGATAGATTGGGGATGAATTTACCAAGGTAGTTTACCATACCAAGAAATCTCTGAAGCTCGACTTTACTTGTTGGAAGAGGCATTTTCACAATAGCCTCAATCTTTTTGGGGTCTGGCTTCACTCCATCTGCTGACATGATGTGGCCCAGGAAAGTGAGCTCGGTTGCACCAAAGGTACACTTTGACTGATTTAATTTCAATCCACTTTCTCTGATTTTAGTGAGGACTTCTTTCAGGCGTTGATCATGGATTTCTTTGGTTTCACCCCAGACTATTATGTCATCCTGCGAGTTGGCAGAGCCTTCACAGCCAGCTATGATCTTGGATATTTCGAGTTGGAATATTTCACTAGCCGAGTGGATTCCATAAGGCATACGCTTGAACTTGTATCTGCCAAATGCTGTTCCAAACGTGAGCAGATCTGAGGTAGAATCGTCAACTTTAATCTGCCAGTAGCCGTTGCTTGCGTCGAGTTTGCTGAAGAATCGAGCACCACTCATTTGGGAGATTATTTCCTCTGTAGTGGGTAGACGGTAGTGCTGACGCTTGATTGCTTGATTTAATGGACGGGGGTCTAAGCAGACACGAAGCTTTCCATTAGGTTTTTCAACAAGCACAAGGGCATTGACCCAGTCTGTTGATTTTTCAACCTTTTCAATTATGCCCATTTTCTCCATGCGATCTAGCTCCTTCTTGAGTCGATCTTTGAGAGCAAAAGGTACTCTTCGTGGAGGCACTACCACTGGACAAACATCATCCTTCAGCTCTATGTGGTAAGTCGAGTTCAGTGTACCAATTTCTCCAAAACAGTCATCATAGTCCTCAGGAATACGGTTGGAACTAAATGTCTCCTCAATGGTGGAATCATTTACCTTGTAGACGCGCTTGACCAAGTTGAGTCGCTCTGATGTAGCCAAGCCTAAGATGGGTGTTGTTTCCGATGCCACTACGATAAACAGGAGGTGGTGCTTTTGTCCTTTGTATTGGATTGGGACAATGCATTTGCCATGCACAGGGATGGAGGATCCATTGTAGGCTGACAACTTTGTTGATGTGTCTTTGATTTGTGGACGAGGCTTTAATTTGTTGTAGAGATTCTTTGGTAAGACATTGACCTGGGCTCCAGTGTCAATCTTAAAGGAGATGTCTTGGCAACCTGTGTTTAAAATGACCGACCAGTGTCCTGTGGCAATGTCACTGCTAACAGTATCTATCTTAAGAACTTCTCGGAAGTCAGGAACGTCAGGCTCTGTCACCACAATGCTTTCAAGGAGGAAGTCACTGTCAGAAGAAGAGTCGAAGGAGGCACTAGGTTGAGAGTCATCTACCTGATCAATTTGTTGTTTGCAGCACCTAGCAAAATGATTTTTGCGGTGGCATTTGTTGCACTTTTGGCCGTATGCAGGGCACTTTCCTCGTTGGTGACTACCTGCACAGAATTTGCAGTTCTTGATTGATTGATTGGCGGTTGTTTTCCACTGGAGTATGAGATTTTGGTCTCTCGCTCGCTCTGTCGCACCTTTCTTTCTCTCTTTTCTGCCCATGCACTTTGTAAACTTTCTTCTCCATATCTTTAGTAAGCTGTTGGGCATGCAGCTTGGTTTGTTCAGCAGCTTGGCCAAGTTCTATGGCCTTTTTTAAGTCGATTTTGGGCTCACGAAGCATTCTCTCACGAAGGCTATTATCAGAGACACCACAAATAACCATATCTTTAATGAGCGAGTCCTTCAGAGTTTCGAATTCACATTCGGCACTACGTTTCTTTAGTTCGGTGACAAAACTGGTGAATGTTTGTCCTTCTTCCTGGCGGTAGGTAAAGAATTTGTACCTTTGAATAGTGGTGTTGCTACGAGGATTACAGTACTCCTCAAATTTCTTAAGAACAGGCTTTAGTTTGAGTTTATCAGCTGCATTTTCAAACTCAAAGGTATCATAAATTTCGCGCCCCTTCTCGCCTATGCACGTTAAAAGTATTGAAGTTTTTACCTTGTCAGACTTGGAATCCGATTCAGTCGCACTCAAGTAGAAATCCAACGCTTTTTGCCACAGTTTCCACGATTCAGCGAGATTTCCTTCGAAGGTGAAAGGAGACGGAGGTAACAGACCAAGAGTTCGTTCCATGGCTCAGTAGTCAGTAGAGTAAAAAAAATTCTTCCAACGACTTCTCAAACCGTAGTATTATATTTCCAGAGTAAATGATCTCACTTCTGACACCATGTAAAGTTTAATAGATGGGTTTTACAACTTTAGTATAGGAAAGTAGATTAGCTCTCATGTCCGAGCACATGTCATAAAACGTCCCTCTCTTCCAACATCAATCCATACCACAAAAGGAGGTCACGTGATAAGGAGAGCAATATGTAACAGATCCTGCGTAGGATCTTACCAACAAAATCTAGGATCCTGAGTATGATCCTACCAAGAAATCTAGGATTCTGAGAAGGATCCTTGCTCCAAGTCCGCCTCTTTCTGCTGGGAGAGAGGCAGGTGGGTGGGAGGAAAGGTCGACACTCAGCAGGAGCAACTCTAGATCCTACCAGGAAAATCTAGGATCCTGACAATTAATAGCAGCACCCTGGGCTGGATCTTCCTGGGAAAATATACTGTAGGATCCTAACATAAATGACGTTAATAACAAAGAAACTGATCAGTCATTCCCAGTTAAGGTGACTCCACAGAGTTTCTTGAAAAATGGAAAATACAAGTTTGATCGAGAGTCCAAAACATGTGCATAAACAATTCGGGAAAAGAATAAAACTAAATGTTATGCATAGTTAAACAGTCTGACAATCAAAAACTGTTACAATTACCCTTGCCAATTACCCTTCAAACTAATTTAATTCGAAAAAAACGAGTAATCAATAGGCCGATTTTAAAAAAATTCTGTAGAACGAGTAATTTTTTTTCCGGAAAAATATTTTTAAAAAATTTCGTTCTACAGAATTTTTTTTAAATCGGCCTATTGATTACTCATACTATAAGAAAAGTTTTAACGAAAGAAAAATTGGGCGTCACCAAAGTTTTTTTCGAATTAAACTAGTTTGAAGGGTAATTGGCAGCCATTTTGAAACGTAATTGTTGCCATAGCAACAACTGTTGCTATTTATTTGGTAACAGTTTTTGATTGTCAGACTGTTTAACTATGCATAACATTTAGTTTTAGTCTTTTTCCGAATTGTTTAATCACCTGTTTTGGACTCTCAAACTTCTCTCTTTGACAAATAAAATCAGACAGAGGAATGTAATGAAAGGGCCATTTTGGTCGGCTCAAGAAAGAATTACTAAGAACTTACAGAATCTTGTATTAAAGATCTTGTAAAATCCCGCCAAAAATCTTGTAACAATTTATCGATCTATCGGCGCATTACGCGAGACCTGGTAATGAGTCACGTAATTGTCACATGACACTAGCGCATAAAAATTTAAATTGTGAAGCAGTAAGAATGGTCGTTAGCGACGTTTAGATGCTGGAGAGGCAAAGTTTCTTACAATTGGATCAAACGTTTACAACGAATTAGCTTTGTCGACTTGGTTGATGAGATGACTAACAAATATTACCGCTTTTCAGTGTATATATACTCGAAATTTGGACTAAGACGTGCCATAATGAATATCATTCAGCGCAGTGCCGCAGATTAGTATAAATATAAACCGACGATTATACTCAGGTAAGGTTAAACTTAATTTATTCCCGAGATTTAGTGTCATTTCTTTGACTGCATGTGCTAGGCGCGGCTTATTTTTGGTGCTTGATAGCCAATATAGCCAATAGCTTTGCATAGACTTCAATTTCAAGATAAATTGTAACTAAAAATCTAGTTTAAAATCAGTCACAGTTGTTGTTCGAATGTTCTCAGGATGTCGCCGCTTGATAGCGACGTAGTGTACAATATAATTCAGTTTGTAACTGAGAAAAATTAGATTTGACTAGTCTTTTGTAGTTACAGCCTACAGGTAACCTAACTGGTACCTAGGTTTGCTGAAGTTTGTCCATCTGATGGAACTGATGAGTGTAATAGTCTGGCATTGGGCAACAGTAGAAATGGGGTTATTAATTGTTGATTTGTTGCTGTCTAGGACTCTAAGTTTGCTGATGGAGCTTCCTTTGACAAGTACATGTACAATTGTCTGGAATTATACAGAGTAAAATTACTATGAATACAGTATTAATAAAATAAAGTAATATAATAGCTCAGGGGAGGAATGGGTTACAGTAAAATGCCCTGTACCATGGCCACCTAACAAAATTTTGAATAAAAGTTATTTTTAAGCCAATCAAACCTGGATATACTCAAAAAAGTGAAAACAGTGGACTTTCTCATTACTTTGAGGTGTGGATAAATAAAATTGTGTCTGATCACTGCCTCACTCTACTGCGGCTTAATTGTTGGATGGTCACTGTAAAATTTTGCATGTTTATCAATTTTAACTTCTTGTTGTCTGTGGATGCTTCCATATTTCAATTATTTTTATTTTTTACCAGCTTTTGTTTTATATAGCCATGACTTTCTAAGGGCTTATAACAATTGGTATTGCATTGAAATTGTTAATGTAGTTACAGTAGATAATAATTGGAAAATATGGAAGTATAAATAAGTTTTGTGGAAACACCAAGCTTTCGGCCTGTTGACTCAGGCCTTCATCAGAGCAATGACAACAAGTTGTTGGCTCACGTTATTTATAAACTTCGCAACTGATTAATTAAATCACGTAAGAATACAATGGCGTATCACGTTAATTTTATTAATTGGAAAACAAAATCAAGAATGTCCCCGAAAATAGAATTAATAAAATAAAATTAATAAAATTAATGTGATACGCCATTGTATTCTTATGTGATTTAATTGATCAGTTGCAAAGTTTATAAATGACACGAGCCAACAACTTGTTGTCATTGCTCTGATGAAGGCCTGAGTCAACAGGCCGAAATCTTAGCAAAGAAATAGTTTATGTGGTGTTTCCACAAGACTTATTTATATTACATCACCATGAAAACTTTCAAAGAATTAAATATGGAAGTATCCACAATTTATTATTTACTAGCTAATGTATTATATACACTAGTACTGTAAATTTATACTTGCACAGTAGTCCCTCAGATATATTGACAATTAATAATGACAAATAAATTATTCTAGCAGTACAATATTTTGTGTTTTACTGTATATTTTACCTGCACATTATTCTAGAGGATTTCATGTATTATAATCCTCATGCTACAAGATCTAATTAGAGGATTTCACATATTCTAGGAAATCCTACAGGATTTCATGTATCTTGCACAGGATCCTATACAAGATCCTGTAGGATGCTGTACAAGATCCTGTAGGATCCTATACAAGATCCTGTAGGATCATGTAGGATATTGTATAAGATCATGTAGCCAGTAGGATCTACAGATCCTATAGGATCCAGTATAATTCCTGTAGGATCCTAAGTAGGATCATATAAGTTCTTGTACAAGATCCTACAGGATCTTGTAGGATCCTACTCAGGATCTTGTAGGATCCTACTCAGGATCCTACAGGAAGATTCTGTAGGATCCTATAGGATCCTACAGGATCCTGTAGGATCCTACTCAGGATCCTGTAGGATCCTGTAGGATCCTACTCAGGATCCTGTAGGATCCTATAGGATCCTACAGGATCCTGTAGGATCCTACTCAGGATCCTGTAGGATCCTGTAGGATCCTACTCAGGATCCTGTAGGATCCTGTAGGATCCTACTCAGGATCCTGTAGGATCCTATAGGATCCTGACAGGATCCTAGTTTAAGAAAATTTAGGATCCTGTTAGGATCCTGTTAGGATCCTGTTAGGATCCTGTTAGGATCCTGTTAGGATCCTACCAGGATCCTGATCAGGATTTCTACCAGGGTATGTATACATACTTCTTTACAGGGCTGTCCTCTGGCGAAGAAAGCACATCTATGATATCTCGCACATCGTCGTCGATACTATCGGAATACAAAAAGCGGCTTCAGGCGGGGCGACAATGGTTTGAAACACGTTGAAAGTATATTTCGGAATTGTAACAAAAATACAGCTACAGCTACCGACTATTTTTACTACCAAAAATACTACTATGCGGTTACACTTGGTTTTTGACATACTTTTTTGTTTGAAGGCAACCCTCTGGTGGCGAAGTTATCTCAGTAGCTTCTCGTGCTTCTTTCTCAACTTTCACATTACTGCAACTAAAGCAACAGACTGTCTTTAATGGGAATAACGAGGCATATGGAACGGCCGACTATTACAATTCATTGTTACTTTTAATACTTACTTTGAATATGAGATATTTCCACAGTCTGAATCGTCTTTATTTAAATCAATGAGAATTGGACTAGTTGACATGCTTGACCATTTGCTGAACTGCATTTTGAAAACTCGCTACTCGCTAAACGTCGGTGTTAGCAAGCTTAACCACATACTACGTAAATCCATGCTCATACCAATGCACTGTTTTGCAATCGTTCATTACATAGTTTGCGCCAGCTGACAGGACAATGTTCAAGCCGCGGATAATAAGATATTATAAGATTCACTTATCCACATCATTCTTTTGCTCATCAGGTAAGGCCATCATTAAATAAATGAATGAATCGCTTGTACTGCACATGTTCACACACAGAAAAAACAAAAAAGTATTACCTTCGAAAGAATCTAAGCAATTAATGTGTTCCCTCTTGGAAAAACTCAGCTATACGTTATTTTTCCCTTTTTTATATTTTTTTATTCATATGTCTGTACTTAATCCGTCATATCGCTCTGCTCCTATCTCAAGCACGTGTTGGAAAAGCACAAGTAACTGTCATTAAGAGTTTATATCAGACATATTAAAGGGTTTTCTACTCTCCCACGCAGCACACTGTCTTACATATCACACATAGTTCACGTCTGATTATCTAGCCAACATTTAAATTTTTTATACCTTAAAGTTACACGCTAGCGTTGAGCGCATCAGTTTGTTTTAGTTTTTTGTACTAAGTTTCTTAATTCAGCTTTATACAGTGTTATAAAAGTGTTATAATAAATTACCTTTTACATAAACTCCTGGGCTCCTAGCCAATTATACGCGGAATTAATGAGATCAAATTCAAAGTAAAAACTAGACACTTAATTCGAATGGTCAGTCACAGCGGTTTCTTCAATATTCTTTTTTTTCCAAAAAATAAATAAATTGAAAACCCCATAAATAAAAGAAAATATTTAGTCCAAAGTCCAGTCCAAAGTCCAGTCCAGTGTTTACAATATGCCGTGTCATGAGACAATCATTCCTAATACCTTAAGCTGTTAGCATAGTTATTGCATTGTTGATGCTATAATAAAAGCTCCAGATGCAGAACTGCTATACGGTGAACCAAAGCGTGTTGCCTGTATAGCTAATTAGCTTTGAATAGTTAACAGCCAAGTGCACGATGTTAACAAAATAGTCATTATTTATCTCATCAAAACTGCTTCGGCTGCTGTTAACATACTTAACCATGTTGACCAAAGTGGTGTTGATCACGTGTTATAAGTAAAATATTTAATATCAACCAGGATCCATACTCAATGTATAGACACGATCACCATTTGTTCTTACCAATATTTGTTTATATAATACTAACAGCTTTGTTTGCTAAGATATTTAACAGCTACCATGCAAACAGCTATTGTCTATATATGTTGACAACTTCACCTGGTATAGACCTCTTGCAGATGATGTCAAAACGGTGCATCTGGAGGACAACTTCAAAGTTCCGACGTTCAACAGAGCAAATAAAGAATGAAAATTATATAGTTTATAAGCATTTGTCCTCCACCAAGGGAATAAGTGCAAGTGGTCTATATACCAATTTATCCATGTTAACCAGACCGTGTTGACCTGCTATTAACATGTTATGGTTAACAGCCATGATACCACCCTAACACATGCATTGTTTTTCTATTTAACACAGAATAAATTAACAGCTTCCAGTGTTAACAGCTTACCGTATTGCTGCATACAGACACAACAATCAATATTTGTTCATACCAGTATTTGTTGTTATATTGTTCTTGCCAACACTAGTGTACTTTGGTTAATTGCTAAATATTCAATTATTAATTAACAGGGATGACAATGTTATTAACAGACATCTTGTAAAACTGCCGAATGACAAGTAACAAATGTGGTTATTTGCCAACATATTTAGACCGTGTTATTTAATTCTTTCCCATCTGAATGGGTCTTCGGTATTTTATCCTGGCTAACACCAGACGACGATTTTATTTACCTTGGACAGGAATGAGTTATGTAATAGTATGGTTATATAATAGAATATTCAATAGGATTCTATAGAATTTTAGAAATGCGCAGTGTAGAATATTCTATACCATATGTTATTATATTGTATGCCACCAGACTATATTACTCTGTCTATTACCCATAGTCTAAATGCCAGACTTATTTTACTCTGTAATGTACTGTCAGCTTGGGTGATAAAGTTTCAAATTCTCCCAACTCACTCTCGTGTTTGCATCAGGTCATTACATTGTATATATTATGGAAGTTTTAATTAAAATAAAAAATTATATGCTTTCCACATGGAATATCGATTGCCTTAATTCTTAAAACCCAGATAATTAATAGTACATATTGACTAATATATATGAATGGTTCCTGTAAAAACGAAATGTTATGCAGTATATAATAATGGAAAATGACGTTTAATTACCTTACATGTATGTTTTTACTTAATATATATATATATATATATATATATATATATATATATATATAGTTTCATAATTTCCCAGGGCACATACTAGCTGTAAACTAGTCGCAAAAGGCAATTGAACAGTGGGGAATAAAAAGGTAGACTGAAAGCCAGACGCCGATCTCATCTCATTCTCACTCCTGAGAGAGGCCTCGATCTCGGTCTAATAAAAAGGTTAAAAAAGCCAACTGCTAAAAATAATTGGAATTACAGTATAGCTGTCCTAATTTAATGCAGATTAAACTTATATAACAGATATATTTACCTTTGTTGCAAAGAAACGATACACAGAATAGATGCTCGATAGCCTGTTTGGCAATCCTTGCATATGCTCATGAAAGAAATTGATGTGTTCATTTAATTCACAATCAAGTCCAACTACCATTCGAATGACATCAGCTATACAGGAGGTACTTGCCAAGTCAAACACAATCTGCTTCTGGTCTAAAAAGTCAGATAAGCCCTCAACAATCTTTTCAAACCATATTGGGGCTGTTCATTCAAATGATCTGTGGGAAGAAGAATTGCAAATAATTCTTAATGATTAGCTGAAAACAGTACAAATTCTAACATTATCCACACTATAATTAGTATACTGTATTTTCCGGGTGATAACCCACACGGCGTATATAACCCATACTGCAACAAAAATGTCACTTCAGCTGCTAATAATTAGGTTTGGGCAAAGGAGCATGCCAGACTGATTGTATTTCTTCTTTGTTCGGCGTTCCTTCATTTATATTCAGCCATTTTGAATAATGCGGTATATATCATTACCGTATCACAGGCGTGGGCTATGGGGCTGAATGAAATCTGAGTGCGTTCAGCATATTCTCTCACTTAGAATTCAAGATTATCGTTAATTGTGAAATGTCGTAGAATTAACGATAATCCTCAATTTTAAAAAATAATTCCCTACCCCCAACCCCCCAACCCTAACCCTAACTCTAAACCTGACCCTAAACCTAACCACAACCCCCCTGGCAACCCTAAACCTAACCACGACCCCCTGGTGGACCTAAACCTAACCAAAACCCTCCGGGGAAAAAGTCCCACCTCTCAGACCCCAACCACAACAGGTTTTTTAGTCATGTGCAATTTAGTTTAGTGATCCCACATGTGGGAGAAAGAAATCCCCTAAGATTAAGGGTAATCATGAATTCTAGAAATTTTGACAATTAAGGATAATCATGAATTCTAAGTGAGAGGACATGTTGGTGCGTTCCGAAAATGAAATAACTGGGCCATAGCCCATGCCTGCAATACACTAATGAATATACCGCATTATTCAAAATGGCTGAATATAAATGAAGGAACGCCGAACAAATTAGAATAATAATAATAATAAGCTTTATTTCAACAGGGTAACACTATCAGTTAAAAACTGTTCTCCCTAGTGGCCCTGAAACTAATCAGCTATAAGATTATTTACATAAATTTATATATTATGAATTACATAGTGTATTACAATTGTTATAAGGATAAAATAAAATACAAAATAAGTTATTATATCTATTTACTAAAAGATCTACATAAAAATGTATATATAAAACAGAATTTGGATTATAAACTAAGTTTTACTCATCAACAAACTTTTAAAAGACCTCATGTTATCAGCGTTTCTGGTACTCATTGGTAGAGAGTTCCAGATAGAAGTTGTTGAATATTTAAATGATCTCTTTAATTGATTTGTTCTAGGCTTAGGTAGAATAAAATCTTCTTTATTTCTGGTATTATATCTGTGTCTTTCCACGTACTTCATGAGATCCATATTTAGTCCTTCAATGTCACAATGTAAATATTTGTACATTAAGATAGCTTTATGTTTTTGTCTTCTATCACTCAGAGGAATCCACCCCAATTGGTGTAGGGCTATATCGGAAGGTGTAGTGGAATTTACTCCGAGGATTCATCTTGCGGCCCGGTTCTGTAAACCCTGTAGTTTTGTTGCTGATGTGGTACCACAGCTATCCCAGACAACTCCACAATAATCAAATACTGGACTGATGGTTGTGTTGTAGACAAGATTAGCTGTTGATTTTGAGAGGAAAGGCATTATGCGTTTGAGTATGCCAATCCTTGACGAGGCCTTCTTGCATAGTTTATCGATGTGTGGTGACCAGGACAAATTAGGATCAATAATGACTCCTAGGTATTTGTAAGCCTCAACTCTTTTAATAGGAACATCGTCAAGGAATAGAGCAATAGGTTCACAATATCTCATTTTTTGTGAAGTACCTATAACCATGAATTCGGTTTTCGTTACATTAATGGCTAGACCATTTGCTTGGATCCAGTTGGAAATTCTAGCTAGGTCAGAGTTCAGCTTTCCTTCAATTTCTTTGGCATCGGTTCCACTGCAATAAATTGCGGTGTCATCTGCAAACATACTTATTTTGCTCTCATTTATGCAATCGGGTAATTCGTTTACATAAACCAAAAACAATAAAGGTCCTAGCGCAGAACCTTGTGGAACACCTGTCTTAATAGACTGAGTGGATGACAGTTCTCCATTATAAAATACACATTGTTTGCGGTTGTCCAGGTATGAGATGAACCAGTCAAGACTTTTGCCACTTACTCCAAAGGCCTGGAGTTTTTCGATCAAAATGGAGTGTTTCACGGTGTCAAAAGCTTTCGCTAAATCGAGGAAAACGACACCTGATATCAAACCTTTGTCCATATTAGAAAACCATTGGTCGGTGAGTTTTATCAGAGCTGAATGTGTTGATCTCTTTGGACGAAAACCTTGCCGATTTGGGTGAAGTAAGTTATTTTGAATTAGATGTTGATGGAGTTGTTTGTGTATTTCTTTTTCCAGGATCTTGGCCACTACTGGGAGTATAGAGATGGGGCGATAGTTGTCGACCACATTTCTGGCACCGGATTTGTATATTGGCAATACCTTTGCTGTTTTCCACTCGCCGGGGAATAAACCAGTCGTAATTGATAAATTGAATATAAAAGTTAACGAAGGGGCTAATTTATCCGCTGCCACTTTGAGAAATCGACTGTGAATATTATCCAAACCGGCAGCTTTCTTTGTATTCAAGCTCTTCAATTGTTTACGTATTGAGTGAATTTCAATGGTTTTGAATTGAAAGGACGGTAGTGGGTTAGTAAAGTAAATGGAATGTGAAATACTAGTTATTGTCCTGTTGATTGTAGAGCCAATTGTCGTAAAGAACTTGTTGAAATGTTCCGCTATAATTGACGGCGATGTAATCGTTTTATTTTCTACTTCGAGTGAGTTTGGTGGGGCTCTGGAGGACTTTGGAAGAATCTTCTTTAGCGTTTTCCATATACCTTTGGGATTATTCCGATCTTCTACCAGTTTGGATTTATAATAGCTTTCTTTGCATTGCTTAATATTTCCGGTTACCTTGTTTCTTGCTTGTTTGTAGGCCTGCCAATCTGTTGATGATTTCGTTGTTATGGCTCTCTTGTGGAGATAGTCCCGTTGACGCATAAGAGCTTTTGTTTCATCGGTCATCCAGGGGCATTGTTGTCCTCGAACTTTTCTTGTCGTTACAGGCGCATGAGAATCACAAACATCACTGACAATATCTTTCCAATAAGACCAAGCGAGATCAGGATCATCGAAGGATTCTACAACATGTAACGGGGTGGTGTTTAAATCTTCGAGGAACTGTTGATCATTAAAACGATTGAAATTCCTAAAACTGATTGTTTGTGGGGGTTTCTTGACTGGTCTAGCTTGACGAACAATGTAAACAAGAGAATGATCGCTAATACTCATATGTAATACACCGTTTTCGCCGATCTTCTCTGGGTGCGAAGAAATTATGATGTCAATTAAACTTTCTGTTGTTTCGGTTATTCGGGTAGAATTAGTAATTAATTGTGACATTTGAAACCGAGTCATCATAGATTTAAGTAAGCTTTCTTGTTTGGGGTAGGTTGCGGTGAAGGTCACTGTTTAAATCACCTAATACCAAATATTCTAATCCTCTGTCTATCATCGACAACTGAGATCCAAAGTTGTTGAAAAAGGTTTCGTCGGTTGGTGGTCGGTACACTGAGGCAATAAGAACAGGTTTGGAGTGTGGGGTTCTCAGTTCGAACCAAAGAGCTTCCACATTGTTGTTTTCCAGATCAGGTCTTCGTTTATATGCAAATTTGTTGTTAATATATGCCGCAACACCGCCGCCATTGCCAATTTTCCTGTCTTTTCTAACCAAAAAATAACCTTCTATTTCAAATTCGCTATCGGTCAGTTCATCAGAAAGCCATGTTTCACTTATAGTCAAGACGTCCATCGCTTGGTTTCCCATAAAGATTCTTAGTTGATCGAGTGCTGATCGAAGACCTCTGACATTAAGATGTGCCAGTGAAAGTCCACGCGTTCTAGGCTTCGTAAATATAAACGTATGGTTACTTGATGGGCTTATAGAATCAATATTAGTTGTTGCCATTGGTCCAGGGTTCGGTGAGATATCTCCTGAAAGCAACAAGATATTGACAGCCAGAACCAGCTTGGTCATCTTTAAAACCAAAGTGCCTGTTCTAGACAGGTTTTTGCCTTCGAGATTTGAACCCTTCAGCTTCGGTGTTGTATCCTGATGTGGTATTTCGGGAGAGCTTACTTCGCAGCCTACTAACAAATCTGCTGAAGAGGTTTGCTTTGTTATTAAGTTGTTGAATTGTATGTGTTTCCATCCAAAGATAATATAAATAAAAAGAAAACACACAAGGTATCGCGAGCGGTTGTTAATACCACCCGCCATTATCAATGTGCGACCTTGTACGAAGAAATACAGGTCAGTCTTGCGTGCTCCCTTGGTTTGGGACCACAAAATTAAAAAAAAGTACAGCACCAGTAGTTGAAAGATGAAAGTAGAATCCTAATTGGTCTCCAGTCTTTGTGATGGCATCGTCTTAAGAATTCAACAGATTACCCACACCACCCTATTACACCCGCACTAATTATGTTTCCTAGCAACATTAAGAGATAACTCGCGGGTTATTGCTCAGAAAATACGGTACACCTGTACTAGTTAGCTGGTAGTTGCACAATCTATTGTACTAGTTAATTTGTTACCTCATGTCATCATCTAGTGTAAAATTCACTGTAAGGATAAATGATGTTTCTGGTAATTCTGCCCCAGCCTGTTTGGTTTGCCTGCCACCTCTTTGAATGGTGGAAACCAGTACTTTCTTGAGGGTGGTTGGGTGGGTCGGGTCATCCCAACAAACAGGAACAGTTGTCTTAACCAGCTCAGCTGATAATGACTCCCCAGAAGTCTGAGAAATAAACTTTCCTCCTAATAATTTGTTAATCATCTGGAGTGAAGTCGACTTCCCACTTGAGGGACAACCAACAGCCATAGGAACTGAACATGAAGCTGCAAGAAAATTATAATTAAAAATAGAAATATAATTATAATAGGGAAAACATAAACAATCTGAAAATGTTCGTTTTCACTTCTTTGCTTGTTAGGTGTAAACATTCATTATCATTAGATACTGGGGACTTTTAGTGCCCCCTCGAATAAGCACAATCAGTCCCCGCACTGAGGAAGAAATATGGTACTGTAACTCAGAAACTCACAAAATACATGCGTGAGAAATACCATATATAAATGACATATTAAACAAAAAAATGTACTTGGTCCTACCTAACACTTTGACCACCTCCTGATAATGAAAGACTGATAGTGATCCAGCCAAGAACATCAAAAATGAGAAGAACTTGCTCTTCAAGAACTTCTGTGCTTCAACAATAAAATTGTTCCAGCTAAAGCTCTGTAACGGGATTTCGATTTTTATGGGCATTGCGGTAAGGTATTCCTTGATATGTTTATCATTTGTCGCCAAGCTCATGCTCTTGATGTATGGCATCATCAAAATGTATCGTTGGGCCTCCTTTGGAATGAGAACGCCTTCACCATCAAGCTGGTTAAAAAAATAGGTTACATTATAAAAATATGGCTATATAGCCTATCAATAATACTAATTAAAGCTATCAGAAATAGAATAAGCAAGCAGAAGCTTAAGAAAAAGATTACGCACATCACTGATATAGGCATAATATGGTATATATATATATATATATATATATATATATATATATATATATATATATATATATATATATATATATATATGTAAAGCTCTCTCGGAGCACTGACAAAGGCATAATATGGGATATATATATATATATATATATAAAGCTCTCGCTTTAAAGCGTACAGAGTGGAGAACAGATTCTTTCACTAAGTTAAAAAGATTCGAAGGGAATAGGCAGGAGCATCGTGACCAACTTCATGCAAATCTGAGGCAGAAACACCGATAAAATCCTGCTCACACAGATTTCATATGTGATTGTGGATTCATAGCACGCAGCAAGGGAGGGCTCGTATCCCACGGAAGAAAGCACAAGCCTATTGAAGATCCTCCTGATGCACCATCCTAATACTGCATATTGCAATTCTTAAGAACTAATTAGATATCGAAATGATGAACCCTCACATATATATATATATATATATATATATATATATATATATATATATCACAGGCAGCCCAGACTTGTACTCCACCTTTAGATTAGGGTTGTGCAGATTGACAGTAATAAATATGACAGTTGAATTTAAACCATATTTTCGTTAAATCTATTAAAAATAAACTTACTTTTAACGGTTTAACTTCCATATTGTTTACCTGGAGTGAGTTGAGACTTGTAAATTGTAATAACATTTTATTTTGAACGGCCGCAGTTGAGCTGTTTTCTTCTGCATGCTGACTAATGCATTTATCATCAGCTTCCCTCTGGGGCCGACCCCCGGGGAACCCACAGGAATCCAGGGGCTTTTGTTGATTTTTTACCTTTCCTTGTTCTGCATATTTTTTTTATTTATGAAAAATGATGATTTCTCTTAAAATATTCAAGTCACACAGAATCTTGTACCCAGGGGGTGGGGGCTCTTTTTCCATTTCTTTACTAATAGATCATGCCCTGTACCCTGGGGTATTTGTTGTGATTGTATTGGACTCTTTGAAAAATACCCCTGGGTCGCCGGTGTCCTAGCTATAGGATGGACACAAACGGCGTTTTCACTTTATATATTTATTTATTTATTTTTACTCTCAGCTTATTCTTTTTACACCCCCTCCTTCTTGCTCATCGACGGTATGAATAGCAAATGTCTTTCGCATCTCATTATCGATTTGTTATGGTTATTTTGATTTGATTGGCTAATTTTTCACATCTCATCAGTTTGTTATTATCATTTTTATCTGATTGGCTTATTTTTGGTTACATGATTATCTTTCGTATATAAGCTCGTTGTTTGTTTACACTCTTTACGTTTCTCTCTGATGAAGGGCCTTCACTCGAAACGTTAGACTCCTACGTTCTCTGTTTCGGCAGTATATCTAACCTTACTATATTTCGATTGTTTCTTCGAATGTATCCCACTCTGGACAGCGTTTTCAAAACGCTCCATTTACCGTAACCGTAATCAAAAAATCTCCGTTTTCGTTTGAAAACAGAGTTGTGGACATGGCATACATCTTAATCAAGTCGGTCAAAAATAGCCTGCGCCGCAAATTAACCGTGCGTAAATAGACCTTTTTACATGTAAAGGTTACACCTAGCATCAATTACGATAGTTTAGCTTCCTTACAACAGTCTGATAAAACTTTAGAGCTTCTCTGCAAGATTTGGTTTAAGCGGATCACTCATATGGATTTTCAGTCAAACCGGGTGTTCTCTTGCGAGCTACATTGCAATATTCCCACGCAACATTGCAATGTTGATTGACAAGTTCCGGTGAGCAATTGCAAACGTTTCGGGAATATTTATTTGCGAAACTCAACATTTCTCTACTTAAACTACCATTTGCATGGCTGAAAATACATTAAATACTATCTACCCACCAACAGTAATATTTTAAACATAAATTTGTATATTTACTCAAAAGAAAGACGAACCTTTAAAGGAATCTACTGAGAAATCTTCATGAGACGTTTGCAAGTTGCTCAAGCCAAATTGACAAAACATTGCATGTTGCGTGGGAATATTGAAAAGTAGCATGCAAGAGAACTCATCCGGTTTGACTGTAAAATTTTTGGTCGCTATTTGATTTTGCTCAACAAAAACCTAAGTGGAGCTTTTTATATTATTATAAATTGCTTAAATTTTTAGCAACGAGATTGGATGCTTAGCAACAAAATAATTTAACAAGTATTTTTATGGAATAAATGTTGATACGAAATTCTAGGTTTCTTGAATTCGCAATTCGAAAACATTCGATTACCGTTGCAATGGGTACTAGTTACGTCGCTACGATTTTCTACAGTTGGATGAAAACCGTGTTTTTACAGTGCTTTTTGTAGAATGGTTAAATTTCCTTCGATGGCAATATGAATCCAGACTTGGTTTTAATATATAAAATGCAGGCTGTTTCAAATATAAAAATATTTGTAATCGCCATAAGGGCCTGCTTTGTGATGTGGTCAAGAAAGCCCTGACAGCAACAATTACAATACAGTAATAACAGATATAAAGGCGTGTTTCAGGCGATGATCGATGTTCTGTAGCGTGTTGTGGTTGGTTATATATCGATTCAACATCAAAGGGAAAAGGGATAACGGCAACTGCAATATTCTCACCAACATTGTAAATTATGTGGATTGACAAGTTGGCTCGATCAAATTACAAAAAAATCTTTCAATAGACGAATTTAATTCAGACGAATTTATATAATTCGAATTAACTTCAATTCGTCGGTAATCTCTGGTCGGTACTGCGACGTAAACGTCGAATTGTTTTTACTTGGACGCGTTTGCGCCGAATTGTCACAGACAAGAAAAACATAATTTGATGCGACGATAATTCGTCGTGTAACTCGAACACGCATTATCGTCGCATACCGGGACGAATTTTTAATTCGTGTGTCGAATTTAATCGAGTTATATGTCGCAGTTTCGTCGAATAAAATTCAAACAATTACAGTAAATTCGTCTGAATTAAATTTGTCTATTGTAAAAATTTTGAATTTACGCAGAAACAAGATCGAGAAAGTTATTAGGGTACTGTATAGGAAAATTATCTTGGCGACGTGTTTGTAGACAACTGGTCAAGCAATATTGCTATGTTAAGAAAAAGAACACCTGGTTTGTAATATTTCAGTAAGTTCTCGCTAAATTTAAAAATCGCCAGTTTTCAAATTCAATAAACGTGTTTTTAAACCGTACCTGGACATCTTCATTGAAAACGTAACATACTCTGTCTGTTTGACCTTCTTTCTTTTGGCGCCCAATGACCAAAGCAGCAGTTTTGGTCTGCTGTTGTTGTTTATCTACCGCCCAAAACCGTTCGGTTAAATTCATGAGAAAGGTGCAGAGCTGATAGTCCTGCACACTTTCCCAAAGCACTCCACCTCTTGTAGAGAATGTTCGGTTAATAGCATTTCGGAAATTCTTTGCCACGGCCATCTCTTCACATGTCACAAATGCTTCCCTATAGACAGATTTTAAACAAACCAAGCGTGAAATATATATAGATAGCAATTATTTAACTGTAATAGTTATCTGATAACGAAAAAGATTCTTTGACTTTGTACTCACATTTTCACTCCATCTCTTCTCTCTACGTCCAAGAGGTAACCGTTGTAGCGGGACAGGTTACCGAGGAATACAATAAAATTCTTTATAGTAAAAAAAAAGTTTGCTACGGATTTGTAGCTATTCGGCCCAGTCTTGGAATGAATAGAACAACGGCTATCTTTATCAACACAAAGGGAAAGCGATTTTTTGGGAGAAGGAGTAGTCATCTTTTTTCGCGTTATTATTAGAGAACGTTCAGCTAGCCAAAGAAAAATCTGTTTAGCAGTGCCAGTAGCGCGCTGCCAGGAATGCCAGGAGGCGGGGCATTTTTTCAGAAGGCCAAGATTTATTATTAATACTGTCATTTGCAGCTAAGTGGAAACACCGCCCGTCAAAACATGTCCAAAACATGTTCAAAAGTTAACCGTTTTGAAATTGACACCGTGGGATTGGCAAGACGTGATTGGCTAAGAGCACAAACATGTACGTATCGAAGGGAAACATATGTTCCAAGGAAAACTTTTATGTTTGCCCTTGAAATAGAACATGTTTTGACGGGCGGTGTTTCCACTTAGGTGCAAGCGACTGTATCACAGAATAGGAATTATGTGAAAGACGTTTTTCATGTTGACCAAGTCAAATCACGGTGGATTAACATTTATAGACTATTAAATGTAAGCGCAATGGATTTTTGCGTGAAAACGCGCAGCTATAAAGACGTCATTCCCTTATTCCCTTGCTATGGTTTCCCTGCATGCATGTTTATATATAAATTTCAGTGCTAATCCCCGTGTTCTCTTATTCCCTTGCTATGGTGTACATTTCTTTTATGCTTACTTATTACCTTATACTCTAATATTCATCATGTTGTACAGTTGTAGTATGGTGGTATGTGTTTTTCTATACACATGTGGGTTTTAATGCTTATTACCTTATTCCGGGGAATAAGAAATTTTTTTTGAAAGTAACCGTCTTATTTTAGGCATCATTTGCAATGTATTTTCGATAATTCAAAATTAGAGTCTTAGAAATGAATTATTTTTTTTAAACTTTATTTATGTTCGATAGCCTCAGTAGGTTTTTTAACAAATCCTCTTTACGTGAGGGTCGAGGACAATACATACAATCAATTAAATAAGTATAAATAAATAATTATGAAATCGTACTAAGATAAATCTGACAAAAATGACTATAGGAAGCTGATTTAAAGCATGCTAAAGATTTAGACTCACGAATGTATAGAGGAAGTTCATTGAATAACTTAGGACCACTCATACTAAAAGCACGTTTGTGTATACGAGATCTAGTAAATAGAACTTCTAAATGTTTTGCTTCCAATGAACGTAGAGACATACAAGTTTTGGGCTCATAGTAGTTCAACAAGCTACTGATACAGCTTGGAGCCAAGGCATTAAGACCCTTATATACTAAAGTAACCATCTTTAATCATCGAAACCAACGTAATTCACGGTACATATCTTCTTCAGATGTAGATAAGCCATTATTTAAAATTAATCTCATAGATTTCTTAAAAAGGCGATCCAAACGCTTCATATCTTTTACACCACAACTTCCCCAGATCGATAGACAATAATCAAAGTGAGATAGAATGAAACTATTGAAAAATTGTTTCCTGGCTGCACAAGGTAGAAAGGCTTTGATACGATGAAGCAAATAAAGTTTACTTTTAATTTTGCTACATACTCCATGTACATGCTCGCCCCACAAAAGATCATTCTGTACTACAACTCCTAATAATTTTTCACTGCTCACATTTTCAAGCTGAATACCATCCAGATAAACATCCAATTCCTTCTTGATTAGCATACTGCGTTTTTTTGTGTGGTGACGAGCATACACTTAGTTTTCTCTGCATTGTGACACATCTTATTCTGTAAGCACTATTCGTTGATCTTAGTCAGCTCTGAATTAAGAACTGATTCCAAAGCTTCAGTTGATTTCGCTGCAGCATGGAACGTAGTGTCATCAGCAAACATATTGGCCGTGGTATGATCGGTAGTGAGAGGTAAATCATTTACAAATAATAAAAATAATAAAGGTCCTAAAATTGACCCCTGTGGAACACCCGCATCCACAGGCATTTTATCTGACATCTGTACACCTGTTGTGAATTTGGACACTCAAAACTGTTTACTTGTGTCTAAAACCTGGATATGGCCATGACAGTAGCTAATATATGTAGGCTAGAAGCAATGGAATCCAAATGCTTCACATTCTAAAGCTTTATCCATGTTCTTTGCAAAATCTTCATACGTTTCATGTCCAGTTGGGAGAAACAGCTTCAGTGCGCAGGTGCTAGCTGATGGGTAGGTCATTGCGCTGTCCTCAATGAATCCAACACTTATCTTCCGTGACAGGATGGTGGCCAGGGTCTGTTGACCAGTTGCAAATTGCACTATGGCTTTGCATCGTTTGAGTTTCTTGCCTGGTAAAGTAAAAACATATTTGTTTTTCTTTAAGAGTTAACATATAGGCCACAGTTATTATGCTATTGAAGGTGCTGTAAATGGGGCACTCCAGTTTACCATAGCCTGAAGTATAAGCTTAGGGTTGGGCTTTAGACAATTTTCGACCAAATTATTTTTTTTGTCCAAAAGGACTGTATGAACGAAGGTATCTTGAATCACCGCATTGGTGTCTAGGAAATGGTTTAGCGGAAAATATGTATTTTGTGGGGGCAATTTTTACCATTATTTCGAGCTCTAATATTATGACTAATAAAGAAATGATTCAAATGAATTATTTCAATCACCAGATTTTGGAGCTTTGGTGTACCCTTCTTCCTTGACAGGTTAAAATACATGTCATAATATTCTAGATTACTGCATGTTATTTGCCAAATAAATGTTTATCCAATTTAATGTGGATCAATAATGGTAATTTCAACTAAATGACTGCACATGCTGAAACCAGGTAAAATTAGTTGACCAATCAGAAAATAAATCCTTGTGTTTTGGCATAGCAACAGATGTGACGTTACAAAAAATAACAAATTTGGAAGGAGGGATATCCCCAAACTCCAAAGCATAATATTTGAGCTCTGAATCTGTAATATCCAAAATTTATTGTGTCAATTATATGAAGGGCGATCTATATCAAAAATACCATTCTATCGGATGTCACTGCGTCGGGTAATATTTGTTTCATCGGGTATGTTCGTTCATTACATTGGGTAATATCTGGTTTATCGGATATGTTCGTTCATTACGTCGGGCATTATTTCGTTCATTACGTTGGGCATTATTTCGTTCATTACGTCGGGCATTATCTCGTTCATTACGTCGGGCATTATTTCGTTCATTACGTCGGGCATTATTTCGTTCATTACGTCGGGCATTATTTCGTTCATTACGTTGGGCATTATTTCGTTCATTACGTTGGGCATTATTTCGTTCATTACGTCGGGCATTATTTCGTTCATTACGTCGGGCATTATTTCGTTCATTACGTCGGGCATTATCTCGTTCATTACGTCGGGCATTATTTCGTTCATTACGTCGGGCATTATTTCGTTCATTACGTCGGGCATTATTTCGTTCATTACGTCGGGCATTATTTCGTTCATTACGTCGGGCATTATCTCGTTCATTACGTCGGGCATTATTTCGTTCATTACGTCGGGCATTATTTCGTTCATTAAGCATGTAATTTTCGGTACGCGGTCTTACAAGATTTTCCAGACGGTACATGGTGTCAAGGTACATAGAGTGGTTTGGGAATATGACAGCCCTGTAATTTTCTCTTTGGCAATACCATGGCAATCTTGTAAGTATTAGTAAGTAAGTAAGTAAGCAAATAAATAAATGAATAAATAAATAAATAAATAAATAAATAAATAAATAACATAAAATAGTGATTAATTTGTACAATCTACAACGCAAGCGTACGGCATTTTCCAGAACTAACGTATCTCAAAGTCAAGACAAATACTTGGAAAGAGCCCAATTTGTGTGGTATATACAGTCGAACCCCTCTTAACGGACACGGCCATTTCTTTAATAGAACCCTATAGTTACAACCCCTATTACTGTAAGCGGACACCCCTATATATAATTAAGCGGAAGCGGCACCTATCTTGGGTCCCAATGAACAGAATAACCTCAACTTGCATGGATTAACTCCATGTGTCCGCTTGGTTGTGGAACGACTCAAGAGGCCTGCTGGATTATGTCTGACCAAATAAGAATATCGCCTCTCATGTACGCCTCGCTTCTTTACGATTTTCTCGTGATCTTCAGCGGTTCTTTATAGAGCTGGCTTCATAAAACGAAATATTTGTAGATTTCCATGACCATGTGTGTTGACAGCCTTGTTTATTTTATTGCCAAGTGTTCGTGCCGTACCGCCGGCTGGCACGTCTTTAATTCAGACTGCTAGAAAGCTACAACAGTAATTGTCTAGGATTAGTATTATTGTAGTTCAGAACTACAATAAGACTCTTATCATGAAAACATCCTGGGCCGCTCAGCAACAAACATAAATATTAAATACACAAACTCGAGACCAGGACGATATTATGCTGACTTGGCAAAAATTCGACAAAGTTTGCCTAGTCCGTCTACTCCGAACGTTTTCTCAAGAAATAATCCACTGTAGAAGTTATAAAATATATTGGCAGAAAGATAATTCACCTTGCTACAACATACGTACAGTTTATCCGACCAAATAGCTTAGTTTCCCTAAAAAAAGCGAAATACCGAACATGTCCAAATCATAATAGCGCCGCTATTTTGAAATTTCTTTCCATATGTATTATGTCTTCTCCGAATGTTTTCTCGAGAAATAAGCTACTGTAGAAGCTATCAAATATACTGGAAGAAAGAAAATTCATCTCGCTACAACATACGTACAGTTTTTCCGACCAAATGGCTTAGTTTTCTTTAAAAAAGCGAAATACCGAACATGTCCAACACGAACTAGAGATCTGATATCTGATCAACTTCACCATTAGCAAAAGGCCCCATAAATGCCTCCATTTCCGTATTTCCGCCGCGGCGTATATTAAATTTTCCGCATTGCGGGTGCGGCGTCTATTCGAGGGCGGCGTTTATTGTAAATTTTGTAACATCAACTGTGAATTTATTGTTTAATTCAAATTCATAACCAATTTTAACACTTATCCCAAAAAAATAAAGTTTATATGTCTTTAAATATATATATGCTTCAAATAAACGCCGCATCGATGAGAAAAAGTGCGGCGTTTATTCAAGGGCGGCGTTCAGTAATATTTTTTGTTTCTCCTACGGCGTTTATTCGAGGGCAGCGTTTATTCGAGGGAGGCGTTTATTCAAGGAAATACGGTATAGGTCAGTGGTTTACGGCTATCCGACGTAAAAAAAAACGACGAAACGAATAATGCCCAACGTAATGAACGAGATAATGCCCGACGTAATGAACGAAATAATGCCCGACGTAATGAACGAAATAATGCCCGACGTAATGAACGAAATAATGCCCGACGTAATGAACGAAATAATGCCCGACGTAATGAACGAGATAATGCCGACGTAATGAACGAGATAATGCCCGACGTAATGAACGAAATAATGCCCGACGTAATGAACGAAATAATGCCCGACGTAATGAACGAAATAATGCCCAACGTAATGAACGAAATAATGCCCGACGTAATGAACGAAATAATGCCCGACGTAATGAACGAAATAATGCCCGACGTAATGAACGAAATAATGCCCGACGTAATGAACGAAATAATGCCCGACGTAATGAACGAGATAATGCCGACGTAATGAACGAGATAATGCCCGACGTAATGAACGAAATAATGCCCGACGTAATGAACGAAATAATGCCCGACGTAATGAACGAAATAATGCCCAACGTAATGAACGAAATAATGCCCGACGTAATGAACGAGATAATGGCCGACGTAATGAACGAAATAATGCCCGACGTCAATGAACGAGATAATGCCCGACGTAATGAACGAAATAATGCCCAACGTAATGAACGAAATAATGCCCGACGTAATGAACGAACATATCCGATAAACCAGATATTACCCAATGTAATGAACGAACATACCCGATGAAACAAATATTACCCGACGCAGTGACATCCGATAGAATGGTATTTTTGATATAGATCACCCTTCATACAATTAAAATCTTATTGTATCAAAATCTTATGTCGACCCACCTTAATTCATGGTGGTTGTCAGGGCCCCTGAAAACAGCACTCCCATTATACCACAGGTAACAAAAGACCACTCTACTACAGTGTAAGAATACCTTCTCCACATGAGATTGCCACATTGTCATTGATGTATCTCAAGAAAAAATCTTTCGCCCTTTCTTCAAAAGTGCTGGATGCCTCATTGAAGTGCATGTGTTCTTTAAGAACACTTGCAGTTAACACAACATTATTATAGATAAAAAATGTTTGGAACTGTTATGGGAACTTCTGTATCATGTCCAGCACGTTTAACAGCTTTAACCCTTGCAGGTGTTGATTGATGGCGGTTTCCCTTTTCCATACAATCTCATGGAGAAGTAGGGTTGCAACCAGTTGTTCCTGCTCAGGGAAGGTAATAATACCAGTCCAGCCCGGAAATGACAGTCAACACATGTAAATAAATACATGTTTTATAATTTGCAATTGGATTATAAATAATTCAAAACTCAACAAATAATAGAATGATCACAATCAGTCTGTGACAGGTTAACCTCGCAAATTGTCCACTCTCACTCCATGACCATTTGAAAATTTGACCGTATATATACATGTTTTACGAACCTGCATTACAAATGTACTCCAACACATCTGCTCGGTTCGTCAACTGCCGAAATTCTTCTTCACTACTTGTGGAAATCTACTTGTGGAAATCTACATGTAAACAATTGAGTATGAAAGTCAGAATTGAACGTAACTTGGCATTTTTTGTGGCTATAATCGTAAGAGAGGAAAAGCTGGTGGTCACATTTTACACAAAAATTAATAAAGAGAGGACATTACAAGGTTGTGTGAAGATATAAATTTTATCTTCAGTAAAATATTGTTTTCACCACGAAAATTCATATCTTCAAGCCAATGCGTAATTTTCTTTTCAAATTATTATATAGAAAAAACACGATAGAAGTTTAATTCGGATAGTCACATGACCGATATCTCCACTAGCGAGGATATCAAAAATACTTCAGTAGTGATAGACCCCCATCCAGACCCCAAAGGGATGCCGCTTCATTAAATATTCAACTTATTATTTATTCATTCTCCTTTGTGACGTTCTAACCCTAATCTCATTATGCATACGTCATTACTTCTCAGGCTCCTTAGGTAAATTGAATTTTTAATGAGTTTTCAAATTATTCATTCTCAGGCTCCTGTGGGACCTCCTAACCCTAATGTCATTATTTATGCATATCTTAACCCTAACGTTTATCCAACCCCCTAAACCCTACCTGTTACTCAACCCCTCTGGTATTCATTCCCGATTGGTCTCCGACTGATTTCCGTAGGAAAAATAAAGTCGAGTTGTTTCTTATAAGTGCTAAACAGGGTTGCCAGTTTGGCTTTTTTTAAGCCAGATTTCTCTAATTTGGCTTGTTTTTACAAGGTTTGGCTTGGAAAAATTTCATTTGGCTTATAACTATTTTTTGGCTTATTTCTGGCTTTTTTTCTAAAAAATGGAAAGTCGTCGGTCTTTTCACCATATTTCAGTTTTTCATCGGTTAAAATTTGCCGCTTTGTTGTTTAGAAAGACTAATTGTTAAATCTCAGTATAGAGCAGTAGGGATTACCCGATCCGAGAGTTGGATAACCATGGGTAACTATCAACCAATCAGAGACGAATTCTTAATTTAGAACATCATCACTCATGCCACTGTCTTCCCAGAGGTCCGACCACATAATTTTTCACGTTTCAACCAATCATAATTCAAGAATTTTGATCCGTTTAAAACTTCAGCAGTTGACTAAGATGAACTTCTCTTTCTAACCGAGTTTTAAACTGAATACTTGCATGACAGACTATCTTATATATATATATATATATATATACTTGAACTATATGAAATGTTTTGAAATGTGAAATGTGAGTGTATACCTAAATAAATAATTAAAGAAAATAAGCAAATTTTAAGTTTTTATGTCAGATGAAGTGATAAACCGATTATTTATGACATACTTGCATAATTATTACTGTAATTACACTCGGACCCAGTCCCCCACCTTAGTTTGGCTTTTTTGGCTTATTTTGAACATCGCGTTTGGCTTATTTTGGCCCAGAGGACCTGGCAACCCTGGTGCTAAAGTACGGTGTTGTGTATATACACTTTACCCCAACAGTGCCTACGGTAAACGTTTGACAAGATGGATATTATTTATGACGAACTAAGACAAAATAACGTTGATATCGATTAAGACACTCTGTCGTATTACCTTAAACATTGTCTAGAAGAACATCGAGTACTATTCGACAGTATCAGTGAACAAATACCCAGAATATGTCTTCAACACGTTTATGAAGAGATGAACCCCAACAATTTTGGTCGAATTATCGTTTATCTAACCCTAGTGTATAGAGTAAACGAATCCTTGGATGAAGAATCAATTCGAGAAGCCGTAAGGAGAACGATCAACGATTTCAAATGTATTGACTTGTCTAAATACAGACGAATTATTATTAGTTCTCCACGGTTGCTAGGTACCTTCTACTCAGACTGATATTTGCATATTTTCATGTATAAAACCTCATTAGACGATCATTAGGAATTTAAAGAAAAGAACGAGTCTGGGCGAGTTCGAGCGACGTCAGAACTTAGACAAAGAAATCCTAATTAATATGCGCGTAACCATAGAGTTGAACAGCTTCAACTTCGTTTGGTGTATCATTCGCTTACTGTTCGTCGTCAGAGTAAGATCGTTGTAATGGAGTGTCTTCACGGTAAACCTGCATCTAACTCAACGACCAAGAATGGCTTATTCTGGTTCTGTGGCCAAAAGCCTAGCTGTCAGTTTTTCTGCCCTGAAGAAGATTGTTACATGTTTGGCAAAGCCGTAGATGCTTTTCGAACAAGTGGCTGTCTACATCCAGTCTGTCCTACTCATCAGAAATTGGCGACACTGCGAATGGTTAAAGACAAAATGAGAGAAAGTTACGGGAGACCTTACTTCGCCTGTTCTGAACGAGAGAATCCCTGCTCATTTTGGCAATGGGGGGATGTCTTCGAGAGTCCAAAGCCTTTGTGTAAACACGGAATGGTTTGCCGTACTCGTAAAGTTAAGAAAGAAGGGGACAACCAGGGTCGGCTGTTTTACTCGTGTCCTAACGAGAGAGGATACTGCTGTGACTTTTTCGAATGGAAACCTACAGAGAGCTCGCCACGAATTTATAACATTGGGTGTCTTTTCAGCAGTCCATTACAATATCAGTACAGGATCGCAGAAACGGGTGAATCCTTTACAAGTAGAAAGAGTGACTCTAAAGAAGCCTATGAAGAGTACCTTTTTCAAAAATCTGTCGATGCATTGACTGAAGACATAGAAAAACTGAACATTTGTTGATCATTCAAACTTTAAAAAACTGTTTTTAATCTGTATTTTTATACATTTGATGCATTGACTGAAGACATGTATAGTTTTGTATTCTAATTTATTATGTAATAAATATGTTTGCATTTATATCGTGTCATTGACTTTTCTTTATTCATTTACCTCTAACCTTTGTCGCGTGAACATGACTTGCTGTGGAGGTTTACCACAAATAGCCCTTCGTAATATTTTTCGAAAGATTCGCTGCATCTCGGCGTGCTGTGGGGGAAAAATTGTGATACAGGCATCCGAATTAGATGGCGGAACAGTATCTTCACGACCTGTACTACAACCCAAAAAGTCCGGCAAGTTTTGGCGGCGTAGATGCCTTATACCGTGTCGTAAAAAGTGATGGTAAATTTCAGATATCCCGAAACAAGATAAAAACATGGCTTAGACAGCAAGATACCTATACTTTGCATAGGTATGAGGAGTGGTATAGGCATGGGGAGTGGGAGGCCGATTTAGTAATTATGGATTCGTTTAGTAAAACAAATAATGGTTATAAATACGTTTTGACTGTTATTGATGTACTGTCCAAATTTGCGTGGGTGGAACCATTAAAAACAAAGACTGCAGGGAGTTTGGTTAAAGCCTTTGAAAAGATACTAAAGAAAGGAAGGAAGCCCGAAACACTTCATACCGATAAAGGAACTGAATTTACCAACAAACGCTTTCAAAAGTTATTGAAGGACAAACATATTCGATTTTTTACAACACACAACGATACCAAGGCATCCATCGTTGAACGATTTAACCGAACGTTAAAGGGGAAAATGTGGAAATATTTTACAGCAAAGAATACGTTGAAGTATACCAATGTACTACAAAAATTAGTATATTCCTACAGCCATTCGAGACACCGCAGTATTGGGATGAGACCGGTTGATGTCAATCGAGAAAACGAGAGTACTGTATGGCAAAAACTGTATGGTGATGAGTCCAGCAAATCCCTCAAATATAAATTTAACACTGGTGACCAAGTCCGGATTAGCAAAGCAAGACGTACATTCAAGAAAGGCTACTTACCTAACTGGACCGAAGAGGTGTTCACCATCACGAAGCGAGTACCCAGACGACCGCCAGTGTACAAGATTGCTGATTATCACGGAGAAGAGTTACAAGGAACATTTTACGAACAGGAATTGCAAAGAGTTACAAAGACAGATAGTGACTTTTATAGGATAGAAAGAGTAATTAAGTCACGCATGCGTGGTAAACGTAGAGAATATCTTGTAAAATGGTTAGGTTATCCAGAAGATTGTAATTCTTGGGTACCAGCCGATAATGTAAAAGATATAACGAAATAAAAATGTGTGTACCTTACAATTTGTGTTCATTTGCGTATTGTTCTTCGACATGGCAACACAGTTTTATTTAACGCTTCCAAGCAATAGCTCTATGGAATATTTTCCCGATAATACTGTAGCTAATTTTAAAGTGAAGCTTGCTGAAACTATACAACTGACAGGTGACTGGGAAGTAGCTTTATCAGAGTTATATTACCCCCATACGTGGAGCACGATTCGAAAAAGTAATCAACAAACGTTTCTCTATAACGCTGGAACAAAATATGACGATACGGGTCTTATCCCAAATGGCTACTATAACACCATTGGCCATCTCGTGGGGGCTTTAAACCGTAGCATGAACAAAGAGGCACGAACCAAGATAAAGTTTTCTTACATTGCAAGTAAACATAAAGTCATGATTGATGTGCCTAAAGGTGGACTGGTGTGGATATCTGGTGATATTGCTACAACATTAGGGTTTCAACAAGACACAGTCGTTAAAAAGAAAACCCTAAGCCCTTACGTAGCAGCCGTTAACGGTGGATTTTCAGCCATGTATGTGTACACCGATATCGTGGATGCACAGTTTGTCGGTGATGTCAAAGTTCCCCTACTCAGAATTGTCAATACTCAAGGAAGTTATGGAGAAAACGTGAACGTCAGTCTCCGTAACCTACAATATATTCCTGTCAAGGTGAAGTCCTTCGAAACAATTGAAGTGAATATAAAGGACGACAAAAACGAAAACGTGTCATTTGGCTTCGGGAAGTCGATCGTGACACTTCACTTTAGACAGCGAAGATCTTCGTATTTCATTTAAAAATGAGACATACAATTATTCCAGACGTAAAGCAGTTTCAACAACATTACTTGAGAAAACAACAAGGCGGAAGTCTACCTGGTTTCCGAGGTGCACATATTCAGAAAGGTTACGGCATTCGAAGTTTTTTTAAAAGTATTGCACGCTTTGCAATACCTCTGGTAAAATGAGGAGCTCAGGCTATTGGAAGAAGAGCTCTGCAAGCTGTAAAAGACGTTGGTCAAGATGTTCTGGCAGGGAAGAATGTAAAGCAAGCGATAAAAGGGCGTGGTTCTGAAGCCGTGAACGATCTTGCTCAAAAAGGGGTCCGTCGGATTACAAACCAATCAGGAGCCGGTCGTAAACGCAAACGGGTGAATTCTCCTATAAAAGGCAACACAAGACGTAAAACCATCAGTCGTTCACAAACTGTGAAGAAGAAAACATCTGTGCCTACGGAAGCAAAGATTGGACCGTTTATGACATATAAATCATGAGTCAAGCTTTTAGTACCCTACATAAAGATTCGTGCGAGTGTGGAAAATCAGAATTAGATTTATTTGTAATGCCTGCTACACAAGTAGAAATGAATAAAGGATTTTGGGAAGATATAGATCCAGTATCGAGTATTGGAGTTTCAGACACCATCGAGTTTCTGTGTGCTGCAAATTGTGATGCGTATACCGATTTAGCAAACAGTTACCTACACCACAGAATAAAGACTAAGCAGAAGGGCCACTCGGGTCGGAACCTATGAAGTTTTTGTCTCCGCGCATGTCGCATTACGCATGTTGCTCAGCCAGTAAACTGCATGTTCTGGCCAATAAGCACGCTGAACTGGCTGTCCTAGCCAGTAAACTGCATATTTTTGCATAAAAATACGAGGACACGTTGTACCGCTAAGTGGCCCTTCTGTATAGTCTTTATTCTGTGCCTACACGTGAAAGCAAAAATAACCAACAACGACGGATCTAATCTCGACGAAAATGTTCAGGTCGGACCTGTAAATCTGTGGATGCATGCTTTATTTTCTCAAGTAGAAGTTTACCTGAATAATAAACTTGTCACACCGTCGAGCACTGCTTATCCCTACCGATCATATATGGAGACTGTACTGAACTTTAGCAAAGACGCAAAATCATCTCATCTAACCTCAGCGTTGTTCTATAAAGATCAAGCTGGTCGAATGGATGTCGTGAACCCTGTAGCGGTAGATGCCGATACAAACAAGGTTTGAAACTGCGGTATGTTCATGCAAGTCAAAGTAAGTCTGTGGCTATGGAAGGCAGAATCCATTCAGACCTGTTTGCACAAGACCGTTATATTCTTGGTTCTGTACCAATCAAACTCAAACTAGTGCGTTCGAGAAACCCATTTTCACTGGTATCAGCAGCAGATCATCCTGACTTTAAAGTGGTTTTGGAAGAATGTGTATTTCGCGTTCGACGTGTCAACGTCTCCTCTACCGTTATGATGGCTCATACCCATGCCCTTCAACGTGTCACGGCCAAGTACCCTATCAATCGTGTCAGTTGTAAAGTGGTTTCTGTACTGAGAGGAAATATGTCAGGCAATCAACCAAATATATTTAAAGGCCCTATACCTAATCGAGTGGTTATCGGAATGGTGGATGCAGATGCTTATAATGGTACCTATACTAAAAATCCTTTCAATTTCAAAAACTACGACATCACTTCTCTTGGTCTAACGGTAAAAGGAGGACATTTGCCTGGAAAACCCCTACAACTGAAATTTGCTGCTGCGAGAGGAAGTAACTATGTGTCCGCTTTCCAAACCTTGTATGCTGGTACTAACAAGTTATTTCAAAATGATGGCAATGGTATTACACGAGATGAGTATGCCAATGGGTACACTCTATTCGTGTTTGATCTGACAGCTGATCTGTGCCTAAGCGATCATATTCAACCGATTAAAAATGGAAACGTATCGATAGAATGTCAATTTGGAACGGCTCTGACAACAGCTATAAATATAGTGGTGCTTGGAGAATTTCAAAGTCTTATCGAAATTGACGCCAACCACAACATTCTATGTGACTTTAGCAGTTAAGATGAACACTCTACAAATCCTGAACGTCTTGAAAAGTGATCCATTTACCAAGACCGTATTTAAAGACGTGTTACCATCGGATCGTCTACCAAGTCAGATATCGGAAAGACCTAGAGGCTTTATTTTGAATGTGGATTCTAGTAATGGACCTGGTACGCATTGGGTAGCAATTTATCTCACCTCAGATGGACAAGGGGAATTTATGGACTCGTACGGACAAGGATCGGGCTTTTACAGCAAAACTTTTGAAACGTTTTTACGAGATCATGCTAGCAGTTTTACTTGGAATGAACAGACTTTACAGTCATTAGGGTCTCACGTGTGTGGACAATATTGTTTATTTTATGCTTTACATCGATGTAGAAATATACCCATGTCAACAATTGTTGGCATGTTTACTGATAATAAAGAATGGAATGACATGCTAGTTCGTAACTTTATGCGTGAATATTATTGTGTGTAATAAATACAAGACAATTAATGCTGTAAACAATTCTTTATTGTAATATCAAAGCTTTACAAGGAATAAATTTATTTAACCCATTTATATGGATGTAAGTTTTTGTCTCTTCGTTTCTGTTTTTCTTTTGTTCTTTTTGATGTTGCGGGAGATGACGTCAGGGGGGTGGTGTCTGAAATATCTTTGGTCTTATATTCTCTTAACACACTCAAACGATTTTCATTTCTGATAATACCTTCGGGAACATTCATGTTTCCTAATGCTTTTGCGAAAAGCTGCCATCCAGCAGGGTTGAAATTCTTTCGTTGGCGTAGAGAATCGTTGACCAAGTCGACAACATTTGTACCCGGAATGGGTCGTCCTTTGAACACCATCTGTCCTTGGTCAGTCCATCCTATGAGGTCTTTATTCGCTTTAAGTTTCTTAACCAACTGTCGAGCTCTTGATTTCATTGTTACAGGTACACTTTCTAAAATGTCTGTTTCTATCTCTCCAGGCAACTCAGTGGGTGCTGTTTCAGCAGTCTCTTCTGTATTCACTGATTCTTCAGGTTTATCGTCAGCTATGGGCGTCGATACGACGTTTACACGTACTGGTCTACTCATTCGTTTATCGTAATAATTCAGATAACGTTGAAGCGACTGATCGTACATTTTCACTTTCTCGTCTTGTGTTATATCTTGACGTTTAAGAAGATTTTGCATTTCTGAGTCTAGTTCATTCACCTGCGCTGTTAAAGGAGTGACCAAGGGTTTCTTTCGATCGGTCATATGTTCTGGAACTAACACCAATCTCTTGACGTGTTCCATTATTTGATTAAAAAACTCGCCAGCTGTTCAAGTACAGGAGCTAGGAGAAACGGTAGAAAACCTTCGCCTTCTTGTAGAATAACTTTCTTTCTTTTTGTTACTAGATTACGTTTATCAGCAACAAACTTAATATGATCGTTATAAGGGGCTAGTTTCCTTGTTGTTTTCGGAGTAATCTAATGGCTTCTAATAAATCGTCGTCGGCAGCTTTTGTAATTGCGTTTCGCAGTTGAGGATTACACTTTGCCAATACTTTTAAAACATCGCAGTTCCTTCTTATACAAGCAGACATGGTCAAATGATCGCATTGTCACTGAACAGCCCCTTTTATACTCTGGGCTGGTACACGTAGTGGGTGTCAGTCGGAAAGATCCCGGATCTTACTCGGATTTCATCGGGACAGGTCGGCGTGAGATCGACAAACAGGTAAGAATACGGCTCTTTAGTCGCCATCTGATAGGCTTGCTGGAAAAACTTTGTGTTGCTGGGATACAACTGTTTAGCCAAATGAATTACTTGACTAGCATCGCGGACATTTTTCGTGAGGACTAAGTAACTAGCGTTGAGATAGATGGTACGATGATCTTTGCTTTGATGAAATAAGTTTTGCACGATATAAATTACACTGAGATTCCCATGGTGCGATTTTTTCGTAAAAAGTTTAGCAATTTCAGCGTCTTTTTCTCCCATCATATCGTCAATTATAAATAGATTTCGTGTTTTGGGATTAATACTATCCAGCATCGATTGGGGCAAACCTTGGACAAACTGAATACCAGGCACGACTAATTCTATTTCAGCAAATGTATCTTGATATTCCGAGTAGAAATACATGATATTTTCTGGAGCAGGGTCGATCATGATTTGGGCGTTGGCTAACAATTCCTTGACAAAGGATGTCTTGCCCGTCTTGGTCCCCCCAGAGACCATGAGCCCGAAAGGATGTGTTAACTGTATGGAGTACATAGTTAAACTGAACAGAACGCTTGTGAAATCTTATTTATACCATTTTGGCCACTTCGTACATTGTACCCGTTTTGTGTACTTAGTAATTCGAATAAGTCTGTCTAATTCGTTTAACAAAGTTTCTAAATCTATAGGAGAAGCTTTAGCTCGAATCAAATACAGTTGCCTATTTTTTGAAGAGAGTTGATGAACATTGGATAAATGATTTGCTAATCTTAATAAACCTTGCTTGCCACAGACAGGACAATCCTTACGCCTTCGAGGCATGATAACAAATGAACGATTTGAAATGGTACTCAAAAATAAATACTTTATATGGCCCTGGGGGCCTTTTTTTCGTGGCCCTGTGGCCCTACCGCTTGAATACACTCCCTGTCCCCTCTGACCCTCCACCCCCACCCCTAACCTTGTGTTCTAAAAGACCCTCATTAAGCCCTTAAACCGCCACGCCAGAAAATTGACAATAGATAGTATTAATAAAATATATATTTACAAACACACACAAAATTTTTAAAATTATTTACAAACACGCAACGTTATTAAAAGAAGTACACACAAAGAAAACACACAAAGTTAAAATCCATAGGTAAAGTATCAAAATTATTTACAATCACACGTTTATTGTATACGATCCTATAATCCTTAGTCTCGCTCCTAGTCACGACATCCTTATTCGTTCTATCGCGTACAATTTTACTAGGAATATTTACAGAAACTTTAGCAGGATCTATTATATCACAGACAACACCGAGGTAAACCATATCACACATAACGTCGTGATTAACTTTTTGCTGAGTCCTAAAATTTAAGGTGATCCCTCTCACTTTACATACGGTTTTACCGGTGTTCAGTTCGTAACTATAGTTCTTAGGACCACCGGAGACAAAGGTTACGATATGGTTACCGTCTAACTCATCGGTCAACTCTCCGAGGTAGGATCCGGTAGGCGGTTCCCATTCTCCTTCTTTTGACACGTAGATAACGGAATCAGTATCGAAATACAGCACGCGACGGTTGAGTTGTTCCAATACACTGTACAGTTTCAGGCGGGCGTGGGCTGTAGTAAAGGACGCAATCACCACGTTGGTCTTCTCGCTGGTCAGCACGAAATCGTCAGTGTGTTCGTAATGGACCTCAATCAACTCGTCATTAATAAAGTTCGCGTCGGTCACGTTCACTTTGTCGCTGGATAGCAAATCAAAGTATTCAGCCGGATCCGAGATGATCTTCACCTGAGTCATATTGGGACGCTGCGCGAATTTACCTAAAACACAGACAGAAAGAAAAGAAAAGGGAAGGAAAAACATTAGTCACTGAATATTTCTGTGAGAGACCCTAAAAAATAAAAACACTCTTTGACACGAAAAACTATTACACTCACCCCAAAAAGAATTCAACATCAGTTTTGCCAGCGCCCTCAGACCAGGATTCTTGACGATCTGATTCGGATCCAACTGAATTCCTTCGTTAGCAGCGTAATCTACGATATACTGCGCCTTTTTCTCCTCAGTGTCACAATCTGCAGGATATCCACTTGCCTGAAGAATAAGAGTAAGGATAATAAGTCATAATTGATAAGTAACATATGAAAAACAATATTAATATCTTACCTCTTGCTTAATCTTGAGGAAGGTGTCCACGTAGTCTTTGAAAAAACCATCTGTATGTTCAGGAAAATGCCATACTTCGTTAATCTGCAGCAGACGGTACCCCTTCTCCAACGCTTTTTGGAGCTCCAAGGTGACCCACGTTCCATGCAATGCTCTGTCGACGTCGAGGTGGTTACAGGTTTCTTGCTGAAGATTGTCAGCGCAGGTTCGACACAATGGGAACATGAGTTTGCCTTGAGTGCGGTACGGGAGGACAGGATGGTAGAGGCCACGAGGAGGAAGAACGGAACATTTCACCATGCCAAAGTATTCATTGATAGGTCTAAAGTTCTCGGTGATGATCTCTGGGTGACCAAGCGGATATTCACCGTACTTATTGCACCACGGGTATAAACTGCAGAAATCCACGTAGTGGACTTTCTCGTCGGGTTGAGCTTCGCAAAATAAACGAGTCGCGTTCGTCCTCCCACCGAAGAAACTTTCTCGAGGCTGTAGGGGCTCGGAGATCTCGAAGCGTTCAAAAAAGGTCTTCATCTCGGGGTCTGTCTCGAGTTGTCGGTCGATGTCGCAGGTCCAAATTTCCACGACGTTATATCCAGCATCTTTCAGGAACTGAATCTTTTCCAGGGTTCGTTGGCGGAGGTGGTGCATGGTAAGATGGTTGACTGGATTGACCGTATCTCTGGCATAACATTTTGTACATCCGTGCCACAGGCAGCCTTGCACCTCCCACACCGTGTTCGTCTCTGCGTTGTACCCGTCGACGAGGTATTTACCGATACGCTGCTCGCCATGGTTTCGTGCATGGCGAATGGCGACATCGTCTCGAAGGGCAATCCAGGTTAACATTTTGAGGGCAATCACCGACTGCTTGTTTTCGGGTTTGTAGCCTTGAGGTGGGATGATGGCGATGGAATCCTTCTTTAAAAAGGTTTTTCGGAAAACCAGGTTGCAAGCAGAAGCGATATTGAGGCAAGAGGCGAAGGGGTCCACATCGGTCACATCACGAAACAGTTCACGGAATTCAAGGCAACAGCGGCGCAAAATGTCAACATCAGACTGGCAATAGCTTAGGATTTCGGCTTGGAAGTCAAAGTCGTAGTCACGTTCGATGAGGTCGTTGTACCACACGTAGAATTTCTCTCGATCACCGGGGCTCATACCGTCGGGATCGTAAAACTTGGCGTCGGGAAGTGGTCCCACGTAGCTCTGGTTCTCAGCACGATTGAAAAAGTGGGGAAAGTAGCCTTTTTCCAGCTCAGTGAGACCGAAAGTCTTGGGAAAATCAGCCAGTCGCATCGGGATGAAGCATAACGAGTCTATAAATTTAATGTTCAGTTCAGGTACGGTAAGAGAAAGGATCTTGGCACTGCGAGTGATGACTTCTGGAGTGATACCTTGTTTGTACAAGTACTGCAGAATAAAGTACCCATCGTATGCCTGGAAATTATGGGCGATGAAGGTGGTATTAGCGTTCTCAATCTGAAAGAGCCAGTTGCAGAACTCGTCTTTGGTGTTGGGACCGGAAAACACGAATTCATCACCGCTTTCGTTTTGGACTACACAAAGATTGGGGATGTGCTGGCCATCGTCTTGAGTACACTCAAAATCGAAGAACATCAGGTTCTGGTCGTTACGTTCTTCAATGTCGTTGTCCACAGCGACGTCGTTGTCGAGGAAATCATTGGATTGGCTTTCTTGAACTGGCTGTTGATTTCTTTGGACGATAGGTTGAATATAACATTTGTGATTCTCGGGTTTGACGTACTTGGCGCAAACGGAACAGCGTACTAAGCCACAGTGATGATCGTTAAGGCTAGCTCGGGTGATAACGCATTGACACTTTTGACACTTGATCAGTGAAGAACAGAGAGGTTTTTGTTGACCAACTGAAGCTTTATGGCGAGTGAAGCATTCGTCGCTTTTAAAAAACCGGTGGCAGTCTTGGCAATATTTCCACTTGACAAGGGGACAATTCTGTATATGACATAACTTGCATAAGTCTCCACACGGGTGGCTGGTGATCTTGTCGTAACCTTTCTTACATTTATGGCAGTACTGTTTCCTGGCGAGGAAAGCTGGCATTCTCGTAATCACGTCATAGTGGTTGTCGTGGTGATGCAAGTAAAGGTGTTTGTCAGCTTCGGGACCAGAATAAATTAGTGCGTTTAAATGTTCCTTGGAAACGACGTTAAGTTGGTATCCAGGGAGGACAGCCTGGAACTTTTGGATCTCCGGGATCCCACAGGGACCCAGGGGGACACCAGCGGTCTTGTGGAGTTCATGAGCTAATTGAATTTGGAGAGGTCTCTCTGGTCTGCGAATATAATTATATCGTGGGTCGTTGTCCAATTTTGCCTTGGCAACGACGATCGCACGAGCACAACAAAGTTCGTCTTTGTTTTTGATCTGAATGAAACATTGTTTTTTGTCGAGGTAGCTCTGAAGATTAACTACGTTTCGTTTACGGCCGGTTCCACCTTGGGGCATTTCAACATGGACCACGTTGACGTTGACCGATTCGTCCAAGGTAAACTGTGTATTAGATTGGACAACTCTCTCCACGGCGGCCAAGAATTTCTCAGGGGTCAAACGATCTCGGGGTAGGAAAGGCAAAGAAATGGGACGGTCTAGTTGGTGGGAATTCAGGATAAGGCGAACTTGGTCATGAGGGGACATGTCAACAGTTAAACGATCAAATAAGTGCTTAAAAGCACTGTTCAACACAGAAACAACGTTTGAAACCCCATGAACATTTAAATCACGAAACTGAACAGTGTAATCGGTACCTGTGGTCCTGAATTTCTTTACTTTGACTTGTTTGGCCGATTTGATGGTAAAATAATCGTCGCGTTTTAGGCGCTTCGGAGTAGACTCATCAACGTCGCCACGTTTTCGCTTACTGCCTTCTCCCACTTGGTTTTCCAACGGTTCAGGAGAATCGAGTTGCTCAGCTTCCTCATCGTGGCACAAGAACTCGTCGTTGGCCCAATCTTCGTTAAATTGTCGGCGTTCGTCATCGGTCCAATTGACCATCATTTCGCTTACAACACCAGATGGCGTCTCTGTCTCTCGTTGGCCATAGCATTCGTCCAAAAGACAATCCTCTGCTGTAAAGCAGCCCGCTTCTGCTCCTCCGTAAATACAAAAGACTGCTCCAAAAACTCCAGAGCACTCTCCGTCTCACAACTCTTGATCAATTCGACCATATCAATCTAAAAACATAAGTGGCAAAATCATAAGTATACATTCGCAAAATCATAAGTATACACTCAAGTTTCGCACGAAAATAACGCTCGAAACACAAACTTACCGTTTGAGACATCTTGATCACAGTAGAATAAAAACTTTCCAATAAAACACTTTCCAAGACACACTCCAAAAGACTTTCGACGTTACTCGTAAGAGAACAGAAATCGAATGAGACGACGCAACGCTGTACATTCTCTATGGTTACATAACCAGAATAAGCCATTCTTGGTCGTTGAGTTAGATGCAGGTTTACCGTGAAGACACTCCATTACAACGATCTTACTCTGACGACGAACAGTAAGCGAATGATACACCAAACGAAGTTGAAGCTGTTCAACTCTATGGTTACGCGCATATTAATTAGGATTTCTTTGTCTAAGTTCTGACGTCGCTCGAACTCGCCCAGACTCGTTCTTTTCTTTAAATTCCTAATGATCGTCTAATGAGGTTTTATACATGAAAATATGCAAATATCAGTCTGAGTAGAAGGTACCCTAGCAACCGTGGAGAACTAATAATAATTCGTCTGTATTTAGACAAGTCAATACATTTGAAATCGTTGATCGTTCTCCTTACGGCTTCTCGAATTGATTCTTCATCCAAGGATTCGTTTACTCTATACACTAGGGTTAGATAAACGATAATTCGACCAAAATTGTTGGGGTTCATCTCTTCATAAACGTGTTGAAGACATATTCTGGGTATTTGTTCACTGATACTGTCGAATAGTACTCGATGTTCTTCTAGACAATGTTTAAGGTAATACGACAGAGTGTCTTTATCGATATCAACGTTATTTTGTCTTAGTTCGTCATAAATAATATCCATCTTGTCAAACGTTTACCGTAGGCACTGTTGGGGTAAAGTGTATATACACAACACCGTACTTTAGCACTTATAAGAAACAACTCGACTTTATTTTTCCTACGGAAATCAGTCGGAGATCAATCGGGAATGAATACCAGAGGGGTTGAGTAACAGGTAGGGTTTAGGGGGTTGGATAAACGTTAGGGTTAAGATATGCATAAATAATGAGATTAGGGTTAGGAGGTCCCACAGGAGCCTGAGAATGAATAATTTGAAAACTCATTAAAAATTCAATTTAACTAAGGAGCCTGAGAAGTAATGACGTATGCATAATGAGATTAGGGTTAGAACGTCACAAAGGAGAATGAATAAATAATAAGTTGAATATTTAATGAAGCGGCATCCCTTTGGGGTCTGGATGGCGGTCTATCACTACTTACTTCACTGTATATTTTGTTAGTTAACCACTTGCTTCTATATAATAATACATGTTAACATGTAATTGTACATAAGCTAATATTACATTTGATACAAAATAAAATTATCTTACATACCTCTTCGATCAAGTCTCTTTTTTCCTTATTTGGGACCATTTCTAGTTTACAAAATGCCAGACAGGATTCTGCATTTTGGGTATGTACTCAAAAACGGGCCAAGCTACATATGGGAACCCTAAATATCAATAAAATTTTATGATTTATTATAGACAGAGAAAAAAACAAGTGTGCTGTGTGGACTGAGTGAGTGAGTATTGCATTGAAATTGTGGTAATGTACTGGAGGGAATATAATTGGTAAACAACCAAAATATGTTTCAAAATGGTTCAAGACAAGGAAACATGACAAAGGACCCGTATGTAGCACAACATATCAACCTTTGCAGAACATAATGTACATAACATCTCAGAGTGTAATGTAACATCTCAGAATGAAGCGTAACATGTTTGAACGTAACCTAACATATCACAATGTGGATTAACACTTTGCCCATCAACTGTATAAATTCTCATTTCGCAATTGACTAACAGGCTCGTAATAGGAACTAATACTATTATTATACATTCAAACTTTATTCTCGTTCCTTATCGGTCAGCACACTCCAGTTAATTCTTGATGTCCGAGAGTTGTTACATCATTTCCACTGAATATTGGACAGATGAGTCCAAAAATAATTATTGAATGCTGATGACATGATAATTCAAAGATGCAAGAATTACAAATGGCCATCAGTTAATAGTCCAGATTAATTTGGCTTGACAAAAGCATGGACAAAATGTTTTCGCTAGGTGAGAACAAAACGTTTTCGTTTGTATTTTGAAAAGATAACTAAAACAAATGTTGAATTAAGATTTACGGACAATATCTACTGGAGTAGACAGTAGTCAATGTTTTGTGCATGAAGAGTTCTGATCAGGTGACAAGAAACTGTTTTCATTTTTTGAATGTATAATAAAACAATTATTGGATTCGGCTTATCCGACTCAGCCTTCGGCAGATAACATTGACCTCGGTCTGAATAATTCTTCGTATCATGCTCATGCAGCCTCATCCAATAATTGATCATTTTAATTAAACTACATGTATAAAGTTAATTACCTATCCCTCCATTGATGATTGAATGAGCAATCATGGTGCCAAGTATCTTGAAATGACCTAGCCTCAAGGGTGGTCCCTTCATGACTGGTAAAAGGTTCGGCGAACTTCCTTCAAAGAAACCAAATGCCTCTGAAGCCATATGATCTGCCAACAGCTGAAAAAATTCCCTCCTTGGTCCACCTGCATCGACCCCAATTTCACAATTTGTGTCACTAAAGGACACATGCAATGGCTTTTTCCCATCTATTCCACCCTTGTAAAATATGAAGGCCTCTGCCCAAAGGGTATCCCTGTTGACAGACAGAATCTCTGAGTCATCAGTCAGCTGCCTGTTGAAATATTCAGCAATGTCAAAAGCTTCTAAAATGGAAAAGAATGGAACAATAGTTATTTGAAAATGTATAATATTGCCTTCATGCCTGAAAGTCTTGTAATAACTAAAAATGTATGTCAAGTATGTAATACTGTGTCACGATAGCCAACAATCCAGCCACACAGACACCTGTATGCTGTGTTTTGAGCCCACGCAACACGCACGCACACACAAGCACATACTAGGTAGGTGCCCAGTGAAGGAACTATAATAGACCACCCCTACCAATGGGGTTTTCCAGTACACATTTACAGGTATAATTACATACAATTACACAATTATAATTAGATCTGAAAATACATGTAGTACTGAACACACACATGTACTCATACATATGATACACATAGACTACACACAATAAATTAAATACTGGGCGTCGTGTCTGCATCAGCAGAATAGCGAGACAGCATTTCTTCTATCGCATAATCAATTGTGATGTTGTCAGTCATTACCATCTCAAGGTCCTCAGATGAAGCTTGTGGAAACATACTTTGCAAGGTCTCTAAATCAGAGCTGTTTAATGCAGAAATGATATCCTAAAGAGTAGATAAAAGTTGCACAACTCAAAATACAGTCTGCAATACTGTAAATATATGTGAGTATCACAACTAGCTAGGAATTGGGCCAAACTTGAATAGTTTGGGCAGTCAAAGTATTTATTATTTTTATCAGGTGTTCATGGGTATAATGCAAACAAAGGTAGTTGTAACAGGGAGATAATTCAGGGCAACCAGGTAAATGATCAGACATAATAATATAAAGGTAATTCAATCTGCTGAATAAAATGGTCTGGTATTAGCCAGATAAAATGGCAAGGTACTGTATTAAATAAGCCCTTGCCCCTAAAAGAGTTGAAGGGTTAAGTTGTGCTTATTAACTTAATTCCAAAACCAGGGTAGGATTTTATTAGGTATCAGGTATACCATATAAAAATCTGACAGCAAAATGGTGTCAGAGAGTGCTTGTTATTTTTTCTCATATCTAATTCTAGAGAACAGTACCATTTGCTCAGCTGAATCAAGTTGTGTCCTTGTTGTGGATGTTTCACCCGCTTGCTCAGGTGACTCAGGTTGTACCCTTGCAGTAGTTGCTTCACAAACAGTGGCTTCTTGTTGGGGATCAGTAAATTAATCTGATTCATCATCACGCAGATCCTGATTTTTAAAAAGAGTTGAATAGGACAAATGAGTAAGGGGAGGAGAAGTGGGGAACCTTTAAAAAACATACCAGTTAAACTTAACGTTTGTAATGTGGTCTTGCAGTAAACCTGGTTGGCATGTTTTGTAAAATAACTCGCCATCAAGGTATTGACATCCACCATAGGTGTAGAGTTTTGTTTTTGTCCAGGGGGGTTGAAATGCTGAACAGGGCCTTTTTAAGAATATTCCCATGGAGGGCGTTTGCAAAAAGGGACACTTCTAGGGGGACCGGGTGCATGCCCCCCCGGAAATTTTTAAAATTCAGAGTCTTGGAAATGCCATTTCCTGCATTCTGAGGGGTGATTTTTAAGAACACTGAACGTCATGAAATGTCATAAAAACTAGTTAAAATACAATACATTTCAACAATTTTTCGATGTTGTGTTTACTGGGTTGACTTATCACTGTATATGGGTGCTCTTGGCTGACAGGAATGAGGCTGTAACAGTTACTTTAGCCTAACTAGTAACCTATGATTTGTCAATGGTGATTGATGAGTCAGTTGCTCCAAAATGTCTGGGGGGGGGGGCTCAGCCCCCCATTAAGATTTCTCGGGGGGCTAGAGCCCCTCAGCCCCCCCCCCCATACTCCACACCTATGACATCCACCAATCAATGCAACCATGTATAGTATGCCAATGCTGAAAGCTGTGCTTCATGGTTTTCTCCTACCTCATTAATTTACATGTACAGTACTTTCTTTGCTTGCTACTATGGGGCGCCAAATGTAAAAAAATGGTTTAGGACAAAAATGTGTTGATTTTATCATTATTTACCTATATAATACATTATTGGTAAACAATGTTTCTGTCTGAGTTAAACAATCCATAGATTATTTATAAATAATCTATGGATTGTTTACAAACAATCCATGGATGGTTTAGTGAAAAAGTATTATTTATTAAATAATCCAGGGATTGTTTATAAATAATCTCCGAATGTTTAAATAATACAGGGATTGTTTATTAAATAATCCAGGGATTGTTTATAAATAATTTCGAAATGTTTAAATATCTAGGGATTGTTTATTAAATAATCCAGGGATTGTTTATAAATAATGAAATTATCATGAACACCGAAATGAACGCTCTGGTCCGCGCGCCGCCCGCCAAGTGTAAAAAAGATGGCGACGTAAACGGAGCTTGGGGACGAGATTGGTTTCTGCCGGGGGGTGTTGGTAGAAGCGACAAAGGTAATAATTAATATACAGGTTAACCGATTTTTTGCAGAGGTTTTTAGAGTTAGAATTTGAGAATAAACTGGACACTACAAACCCAGCAGACAAATTTTGCCTTCATTACATTTACCTGCCAAGAATAAACAAGACCTTGACAGAATTCATCAATGCTCACAATGCTCATAGTATATCTACTGAAGGTTCAGCTACCCCTAACCAACTCATGTTTGCCTATCGCCACCTGACAGAGCTTCATCACTCCATAACACTTTCTACTCCCTATCCAATGGTCTCTGTCCAACAGCTTTTAAGTAACCAAAACACACTTCCTTTTGTCACAGATTATAAGACTACTAGAAATACATGAATGCAACAACCCCTCGCCGGCTTTTATTAAATGCTTTTTTGAAACACCACCCACCCACCCACCCACCCACCCTGATTAAAATAAGCACTGATGTACAGTCAATATAAAAACAAACAGATATATAAACAAATGATAATCCTCAAGATAATTCTACATATCAAAGCAAAACTTAGATTTCATTATTAAATTCTGGTTGTACAAAAAATGTTTTTAAGTTTCAAAAGGGATTATTTTAACAAGCTTTAAATGGCTTCCCTATACATATACATGCACATTTAAAATAGAGTCCGAGATAAAAACAATTCGCTAGAATCAGATTATAGAAGGAAGTATTAAACAGACAACGAAAATTTGGAAATACAGCCAAAAATATCACCAAAGCCCATGAGTATTTACATGTAATAATACATTTAAGCTTTATATAAAGGTGGTGTTTTACTTTTAAGTTAGCTTTAATTAAGCTGATTTATGGTTTGGACGAGCAAAGGGAAAGCATGAAAACGTGAAGCTGTATATTGCTTAGGTCAATAAGCAAAAACATGAAAACAACAAGAATCCTACCGTATTTTGACCACGGAGTTACTACAGCGTTTGGTTTCTTCAAGTTCTCTGCTTTCTCTTCAAGATATGTTAAACGAGTTGTTTGTATCCTTCTTTTCTTCGTGCTCCATTTCATTTCGTTTAAATAAACGAAGGCAAAATACTATTTGCTTGAGAGTTTATAGTTTTCTTCGTCGCTAGTCAATTCTTACCGTGACACCGTACCAAACATATATATAAATATATATATAAACTATTTCCCAGCTTTCGTCTCCCTCGCTTTTTCTACACGCGTGTAAAATGGCCTCCACGCGTGTCGAGATTAGCACCCTCACCGGGCTCCGGGCCTTCGGCCCTCCGCCCGGCTCGGGGAATATATAATATATGATACATGATACATGATACATGATACATGATACATGATACATGATACATGATACATGATACATGATACATGATACATGATACATGATACATGATACATGATACATGATACATGATACATGATACATGATACATGATACATGATACATGATACATGATACATGATACATGATACATGATACATGATACATGATACATGATACATGATACATGATACATGATACATAATACATAATACATAATACATATTACATATTACATATAACATACTACATACTACATACTACATGCAACATGCACCATGCACCATGCATCATACATCATACATTATATATTTTTTTTTCCGGTCCGTATCCTACCAAATCCTGCTTTCTGATTGGTCGACGAGCGGTCCGTATGAGCCCGTACGGACCGCTCGAGATAATTTTTTTTAATGTGTTTTATAGGCCGTAAAATTGATCGATTTTCATAACTATTTCGCTTGCCACAGAAAAAATATACTCAACAGACAGCTACGGGGATGCAAATGAGTTTTATTATCCAAATGGCTTTGACAACTTCATGTGAAAACAGCGAGTTTTAAAAGAACGCGAGAAAACTGTGAAAAAGCAAAATTTCAGCAAGCGACATTTATAAAGTTTTAAAGTATTATTGCTCAACGACATATGAAAGCAGTTTAAAACAGTAGGCAAAACATACATAAACTTGTGAACACAGTATTTTGAATCACTAAGTGAAACTATATAGAAGTATATATAAAACAAACATACCACGAGAAGGACAGAAAAGCTGAAACCTTTTGATATTAAGCTGTCATTCTTCTGTTGTCCAACTATACTCAACAAAACTGCTACAAGTCTTTACCCTTTAGTCAGATATTTTCCACATGCCAACCTCATCGTGTCATGTCTTTGAAAAAAGTTTCAAAGAAAAAAGTTTCAAATGGCTTCTTACAAGCATTTTCGTCTTCAAACTCGAACGACCCACTTTCAATTTCCATGCAGTCAGCCGAGTATTGAAAGCGATTTTCCAAGCGAACAGCCAAAAACGAGCAAGTGACGAAGAAGAACGACGAAGAATCTTCATCAACTAAACTTTAAAAACACTAGATCTTCAAGTTTTGACTCTTCAAGTTTTGACTGTTTTTTTATCCCAAAAAGGTTCCAAGCTTCCCTGTCAGACTGCATGTCGGCAGTTGTTTACTGTCGAACGATAAACTTTGGACTTTTGAATATCACGTGAATGTCATCTCGATTACGCAATTCAATTATGTTAATTTACCTAATTATGTAAATTATAAATCGTACGATTAATAAAAAAAATAAAATGTTATTTACCATTTTGGTCGGTCCGTATAGAGAAATATTTCCCTCGGTCACAAAAACGACCCTCGGCCTGCGGCCTCGGGCAGTTTTGGAGACCTCGGGAAATATTTCTCTATACGGACCTCCCAGCCGGTAAATAACATATATTGTATATCGTTGTGGTGTGTGTGTGTGGTGTGTGGCGTGTTGCATGTTGCGTGTTGCGTGTTGCGTTTTGCGTGTTGCGTGTTGCGTACTGTGTACTATATACTATATACTATATACTATATACTATATACTATATACTATATACTATATACTATATACTATATACTATATACTATATACTATATACTATATACTATATACTATATACTATATACTATATACTATATACTATATACTATATACTATATACTATATACTATATACTATATACTATATACTATATACTATATGATGATCTGACCTGTCGCCGAAGCCATGGTTGTATTGTCGGTCCGTTCGCTTATAATCGCTGCTCTCGTGTTACACGCTGTTTGCTGTTGTCACTCGTCTCGAAGTGCGTACCTAAACGCCCGACTGATACATATTCCTGATAAAATTAACTTATCGTGCACTCCCCCCTTCGCAGAACGTGGATATTATAAGACAAAAGTCAGCTTGTATACCAACCATGTGGCAACTTTTAATTTATCGAAACTCGTCCTCGTTGGGATACATCCAAACCCCGGCCCAGGAAGCAATAACTACGAATTAAGTGTTAACAACTTGAAAACATTATATCTAAACAGCAGAAGTCTTAAAGCCATTGTTGATGGTAATGATGCTGCCAGGACCAAAACAAGTAAGTTGGCCATCTTCCAGAGCCTCGTTTACTCAGCGGATTATGATATTGTATGTGTCTGCGAAACATGGCTTAACGAATGCGTCCTTGACAACGAAATTTTACCTGGGTATGTCCTCCATCGAAGGGATCGCCAAACTCATAAACGTGGTGGTGGTGTTCTTATCGCTATCAAATCTAATCTTCAGTCGATAAGGAGAAGAAACTTGGAAGGCCCAACTGCTGAACATTTGATGATTGAACTTTACCCTTCAAACAGAACGAAATTTATGTTGAGTGTTTTCTACCGCCCGCCAAATAATGACATCACATCACTTCTTGAGTTACAGAACTCTTTGAACATGTTGAACGACTCTTGCAAACTAGTTCTCGTCGGAGATTTCAACTTACCAAATATCAACTGGTCCAGAGAATTCCCGACCCCTTCTGCCAACGGCGGCCGCAAGGAAGAGCTATTTTGTGATTTAATCTCCGACACTTTTCTGTTCCATACGATCAACGGCCCGACTCACATACACGGAAGTAAATTGGACTGTGTTCTTGGAAACGCTCTCAAACACGGAGACTACTCACCCTTCTGGAGTTTTCCCCACCGATCACTATCTTATCGAGTTTGACATCATACTTCGATTTCGAAAGCTAAAAGAGATCTCGCGCGCAGTTTATGACTTTAAGAACGCAGACCTCCAAGGACTTCGTGAATGTCTATCCCGTACGCCGCTCGACCTTGCTGCATTAAGTAATAGCAACATCAATATATGCTGGCAAGAGTGGAAGGACCGTTTTCTAACAGCGGTTGATGAATTTGTTCTAGGGTGAGGCGGTTAATCGATAAACCGGAAAAAACCGATGTTTTTCGAAAACCGATTCGACCGATGTTGCTCCAGGCAAAAAACCGAAAAACCGAAAAAACCGAAAAAACCCGTTTGAATCTCAGTAACATTGAAACAAAATGGCAGTAATAATTACAGGGAAGCGAAGCATCAAAGCTAAGCCGGATCACACGCTTGATTGGTTCAGCAAATCAGTGCCCTGATTGGTTCAACAGAAAGCGGACCTCTGCGAAGACAGGTAGCGTATGACTCATCGCAAAAATATTCAGAGTTAACAAATTAACATATAAACACGTGCAATAGCATTCAAACATTAAACTTCAGTTGGTCGTTTGCTTACACTATCCCGAAGTCTTTCTGTTTTTGTTAAAATGAGTAAGAGTGCAGTTTGGAATTTCTTTAAGAAGCCAGAAAGAGGAGAGGATTTTGCCGTGTGCAAAATCTGTACGCAGTCCGTTAAAAACAAGGGAGGAAACACAACCAATTTGCTGCAACATCTTCGAAGAATCCATCCTTCCCAATATGCGACGATGACTCCATCAGGACGAAAGTCAGCACCGAGTCGAGCGACAAGCGATAGCAGCCCAGTTTCATCAGATACGCAAGTTACCCAACCTACAGTAAAGAGCCTCTTTGCCAGCAGCACGCCATTAACACCTGGTAACAAGCGCCACGAAAGTATAACAGATGCCATCACATACTTTCTCTGTAAAGACAACGTCCCGTTTAACGCAGTGAGTCGACCAGGATTTCAAAAACTATTGAACGTATTAGAGCCACGCTACAAGATTCCAAACAAGACAACGTTTTCGAAAAACAAACTTGCAAAGCTGTATGATGTCACCAGAGAAGCAGTTATGCTAGACTTAAACAGCATAAACTACTTCGCATCTACAACTGACATGTGGTCTTCTCACGGCTTGACACCGTACATGGGATTCACGTTGCATTGAGTAGACGCTGAGTGGAAGTTACAAAGCCGAAACCTTGGGACAAAGTTTGTTCCTGATGACCACACTGCCGAACAGTTGACCGAGACGATGAACGACATGCTTGGGCATTGGAAACTGAGCGCTTCGAAGCAAATTGCCATAACCACAGACAATGGTTCAAACATAAAGAAAGCCTGCAAAGACAACAAATGGACAAACTTGCCATGTTTTGGACACAATCTCCACCTCGCAATCACCAATACCATGAAGAACAACCCAAGAGTACAGCGTGCATTGGGTGTATCCAAGAAAATCGTGGCAGCTTTTGGCACAAGCTGGAAGAGACGGAGAGATCTTGCCGCAGCTCAAGTTCAAGAGGAACCTGGACAAAAGTTCAAGAATTTGTCATCGGTGGGTATTGAGTAATTGAGTATTTTTAATATCATTATATTAATAGGTTCGTGAGCAATGTGTTATGTATTATTGAGACTATATAAACTTAAGTCAATCAAAAGTTTCAAAACTTAGTTACTGTTTTTTACTAAACAATTTTTGTTGTGTCGCATGAACAATGATTTTAGATGTGCCCAACACGTTGGGGTTCCACACAACACATGATCAGCAGGGTGCTGCGCAATAAGAAGGCCATTCGACGAGTTCTTGGCAACGACAAGGATACTTCCCATTTGGTCCCGAAGTGGCAAGATTTGGAAGTCTTGGAGTGTGTGGATAAAGCACTTGGTCCGCTGAAGGCGTTCACAGATATTATGTCTGCGAGCAACTATGTGACAATAAGTGCGTTAAAGCCAATTCTCCATCGCCTGTCAACAACTGAATTGGCCCCTCAAGATGACGATTTGCCATTGGCCGCCGAAATCAAGGAGGAGGTCATGACGCGACTACAAGCGCGTTATGTTGCCGATCGATTGAAAGGTTTGATGAATGTCGCATCATTCTTGGATGCTAGATACAAGACTGATTTTTTAGAAACAGAAAGCGAAGAATTGAACAATGTCAAAGAGGAGCTCTTGAAGAATGTTGTTCTTCTAGAGTGCAGCATTGAAGAAGAAGAAGATGTCTTGCCATCGCCCGCTGCAAAGAAGGCAAAACTCAGCCTTGGGGCATTGACCAGCCTGAAAAAGAAAGAAACGGCGTCACCAGCAGCCTCTCCACGTAGCCGTCTCTCCAAGGAGATTGACACTTACCTCAGTTATCCAGTCATTGACGGAGACGACGAACCTTTAGAATGGTGGAAGGTTAACGCAAAAGAACTTCCGTTACTGTCACAATTGGCAAGAATATACCTCGCCATTCAAGCCACCAGTTCACCATCAGAGAGGCTTTTTAGCAAAGCGGGGCAAGTTGCTACACCAGCGCGAGCGCAACTAAAGCCCGAGAAAGTTGACAAACTTGTCTTCCTAGCGGAGAATTTGTAAGGATAGACTATCGCATTCGCTTGTATATAGATAGAAAGAAAGCCAGTTTTACTGTTACTTAGTCATTTCCTTGTGTGTAGAACGTATATAGCTACAATGTTTGAAAATTTAATTCTTGTAAATATTACGATACATTGTACTAACTGTTTTAAAAACTAAAGTCTTGAACGTGTAGCGTGAAGTTTAATCAAGTAAATCTACAGATATAAGTAGTAATACCCCCCCATCGAGGGACCAAAGGGATGCCGCCTCATTAAATATTCAATTTTTAATTATTCATTCTCATGCTCCTTTGCGAGCCTCTAACCCTAATCTCATTACGTCATTATGTCTCGTGCTCCTATATGACCCCCTAACCCTAATCTCACTCAACCCCCCGTTATTCACTACGTCATATTCACCTTATTATTTATTCATTCTCAGACTCCTTTAGGATAGTCTAACCCTAACCCCTAAACCCTGGCTGATACTAACCCCCCTGGGTACGGTAAACGTTTGACAAGATGGATATTATTGACGATGAGTTAAAGAAAAATAACATTGATATCGACAGAGACACTTTGTCGTATTACCTTAAACATTTTCTAGAAGAACATAGAGTACTATTCGACAGCATCACTAACCAAATACCAAGAATATGTCTTCAACACGTTTATGAAGAGATGAACCCTAACAATTTCGGTCGAATTATCGCATATCTAACCCTGGTGTATAGAGTAAACGAATCCTTGGATGAAGAATCAATTCGAGAAGCTGTAAGAAGAACGATCGACGATTTGAGATGTATTGACTTGACAACATATGAAATAAAACTCTCTTGGTTTAATCGGCTGATTCGACTATTTTATTAACGTTGTCAAGCATATTGCAAGTGTTGCTAAGACTGATATTTGCATATTGCCATGTTTAAAATCTCATTAAAAACTCATTAGTAATGTAGACAAAAGAACAAGTCGGGGCGAGTCTGGGCGACGTCAGAGCTTGGACAAAGAAAACCTAATTAATATGCTAGTTAGAGCATGCGTACAGTAAACTCTAACGAAATAGACGTTCTTTCTTCAGAGAGGGTTTGTCAGAATATAAACTGTCAGTGGTTAAACGGATGACTTGGCTAATTTATTGAGGAAATTGTAGGAAGATAGAATGAAGAATCACTTCGAGAAATCGTGAAAAGAACGATTTTAAGTGTCGATATATAAAGGCAAAGCAGTTTATTACTTTGAAAGCGTTGCTACGCTTTCTGTTACTAAGTGTGATATTTGCATATTTATCCTCAGTGCACGTGCAGGAGACAAAAGAAAAAACTCATTAGGGGTCATTAAGAGGATTAAGCGCTCAGGCAAGTCTAGGCGATGTCATTAGCAGTGTTACCATAGCGTCCTTCATTCGTCTCAGGCTCCTTTGGGACCCTCTACTATTACTCAGACCCCCGTGTAATACGTCATAACCGATAGCTCTCCGATTAATTCCCGAAGTTCCAAATGTTTGACAAACGGTGTCTTTCATGTGTGGGGTCTCTGGAGTATACACCTCCTATTTTAAGTCTTTAGGCATTATGAGAATATTTCGTTTGTATTCTTTCAATGACTTGGTGGCTCTTAAAAGCTTGTAATTTTTAAAATGTGATTTGTTTAAAGAAACATGTTTTTATAATAAGACTAAATAACGAAATAAAGTTTCAAAAATATATAATTTCATATTTACCATCACACAAAGCTCCTAATATTTACAAACAACGCAAAAGTTAAAATCCATAAGTATCGGAATTATTTACAATCACTCGCTATCTATTACGGTTGTATATCCAATATATGTTAAATATCTCACAGTGTACATAAAAATCCATTACCTGTCAGTAGGACAAAGTGAATAAATCAAAATTGATTACTAATACTTAGATTGAGGAGATGTCTTTGGGAGTCCAAAACCGTTGTGTGAACACGGAACGGTTTGCCGTACTCGTAAGTCAAACGAGAAGTCGCGCGAGTATGAGGAATCGAATCGAGAAACTGTAAGAACGTAAGATACAGACGAAATATTATTTGTCTATGGAATGGTTGAGTGCAATGTTGCCAATATTTGTCTAAGTCCATGTACACTAATGATGTTAATGGCTCATTAGCAATTTAAACAAAAGAACGAGTCTGGGCGAGTCTGAGCGACGTCAGAGCTTAGACAAAGAAATCCTAATTAATATGCTTATTCACAGCGTCGGTTTTCTCGGCGTATCATTTGCTTACTATTTGCTGTTGGCGTAAGACCGCAGAGATGGAGGGTTTATATGAAAAATTGTTTTCAATGTTCGAAGATATTTACAATGAAACTTTGTGGGAAGAATATTCGAAGCTTTGTCGTGAAAAGTGCAATGGTTGTAGGACTAACCATCCTAGTCAGAAGCAACATAGTTGCCTAACAGATGATGAGCAACGGAGGTGGTGCTATGAAGAGACCAGGACAAACGTCGACGAGCGAATCTGGATAGAGTTCAACGAAGCGGGAGAGGCGTTGAAATTACGAAATCAAAGAGACTCTCAAAAAACTTCAGAGACAATGGTCGAGTCGAAGGAAATTGACGACTCGCCAAATATTCTTTCTATATCTGTTCTGTTTAGCTGTCCATTAAAGTATCTGTACGAAGTAAAAGACACAGGTGTAAAATTTACGAGTACGATAAATAATCCTCGGGAGGCTTACGAGGAGTATCTTCTTGAAAAGTCTAGAAACTTAACGACGAAAAGCAATCTGAACTAATGCTATATGTGTTGTGAGAACTTTATCGAGTTAATCCAAAGCTAAATTATGTTTTAAGTTAAAAAAATTACTTGAACTATATAGTGTGTAAGAAAGATGTGTAGACCTGAAGAAAAATTCATAAAGACATACGAGCAACATTATAGTTCTTTGTAGTTTATTTTCATATTTATAACAAATTACAGTGTGCAAATTGACAGCTAATTATTTACATAAACTGTCCTGCGTTTACGATTTCTTCTAGCGCACCCACTTCTTAGAGATATCGTTTGTTTCTCTGTTGTCAAAGCACTGCTCGCTCTTTATGGGGAATTTTGATATTTTCCGGGTTTTTTTGCGTTGTTTATTATTTACGGACTCCCCATGCTGCTCTCTTAGATAATTATTGAAGTTTGTTGCCATTTCCTCTTGTCTCTTTATAATGCTTTTCAAAGTTTTCTCCATATTTAGTTCTGTGCTGTCTGCGATAGGTTCTTTACTCTGTAAAGGAACACATATTCCACTTTTACTCCATTTTAGCCAATTTAGCGCGTTCTTTGATATCCATGTGATGTACTTGGTCAAGATGATTTGCTAGCCTTGCAAGATTAGTGCTTCCGCACCCGAAGACAGGACAGTTTCTACATGTGCGACCCATGTTTAGTTGTTTACTCGAGCAATAACAGAAAGCATTTGACATTTTTGGCATGTTAGATGCTTTTATTAGGCCCTTTTAGGCCTTATTTGGCCTATTTTGGCCCGTTTAGGCCTTTTGGCCCGTTCAAAGATACCCCCATCATCCCTGGGGCACCGCCCCCCCAAAGATACTACCAATACCCCTAGGGTGCCCCCAAACATATCCCCATCACCCCTGGTAACTTATACATTTAACCTGTACCAAAGGAATATCTGAAAGACATATACATTATTTGTAAATACTTTATTGAACTTCAGCATAGTACAGAAGATAATGTGTCAACGATTCACCAGTAACTTTAATTCTTATAATTGGTGTCATTCCAATACTATGGCGTTTAGATTGATTGTAGGAGTACACTAGTTTTTGTAATACTGGTTTCTTTCGTTTGATGAAATCTAAACATATATTCAAAATGCACCGTCCTGTATAGCCTTTAATAAACCATTATCAGTATGTTTCAATGTCGCTTTTCTCAGGTATTCAGCACTTATTTTCATACCCGGGGTTGATATACATAATGTGTATCAGTCGGAAATATCCCTGATCTTACTCGGATTTCATCGGGACATGTCGGCGTGAGATCGACAAACAGGTAAGAATACGGGTCTTTGGTTGCCATCTGGTAGGCTTGCTGGAAAAACTTTGTGTTGTCGGGATACAACTGTTTGGCTAGATGAGTTACTTGACTTGCATCACGAACATTTTTTGTTAGGACAAAGTAACTAGCGTTGAGAGAGATGGTACGATGGTCTTTGCTTTGATGAAATAAGTTTTGCACAATATAAATCACGCTGAGATTACCATGGTGCGATTTCTTCGTGAACAGCTTGGCAATAATCGTATCTTTTTCTCCCATCATGTCATCAATGATAAATAGATTTCTTATTTGGGGATTAATACTATCCAATATAGATTCGGATAAACCTTGCACAAACTGAATCCCAGGAATAAGAAGTTCTATTTTAGCAAACGTGTCTTGGTACTCAGAATAAAAATAAATTATATTTTCTGGGACAGGGTCGATCATGATTTGGGCGTTGGCTAACAATTCCTTGACAAAGGTTGTCTTCCCAGTCTTGGTCCCCCCAGAGACCAAGAGCCCAAAGGGATGTGTTAATTGTATGGAGTACGTATTTTTGTTGTCTTGGTAATTCGATGCGGTTCCATCAAATGGCGAATGCTTAAATGTAGAATCAGTAGACATCGTTTGAATTGGCCGATCTCCCCCATGCAGGACCTTTATGTGGCGTTGTAAATTAAATTGTCTTGAAAAGCTCTTTCCGCAAATATTACAAGCGCTAGGCATGTTCACACAACAACTCTCAAATTACTTGTGGAAATGTCCGGGAGAAAAGTACGATTATATCCTTGAGTTTCTTCTCTAATGCATGTGGGATATCAAAACGAACCAACTCGCAGCTGAACGTCACTTGGACGTTACTTAGACGCCGCCTCTAAATGAATAACTCATGAGTTACTCATGAATAAATGAGTAACTCATGAATAAATGAGTAACTCATGAGTAAATGAGTAACTCACGAGTTACTCATGAGTAAATGAGTAAATCACGAGTTACTCATGAGTAAAAGAGTAACTCGTGAGTTGCTCATTCACTCATGAGTAAATGAGTAACTCATGAGTAAATGAGTAACTCACGAGTTACTCATGAGTAAATGAGTTACTCATTTACTCGTGAGTTACTCATTTACTCATGAGTGAATGAGTAACTCATGAGTAAATGAGTAACTCACGAGTTGCTCATTTACTCATGAGTAACTCATGAGTTACTCATTTACTCATGAGTTACTCATTTACTCATGAGTGAATGAGCAACTCACGAGTTACTCTTTTACTCATGAGTAACTCGTGAGTTACTCATTTACTCATGAGTTACTCATTTACTCATGAGTTACTCATTTATTCATGAGTAACTCATGAGTTATTCATTTAGAGGCGGCGTCTAAGTAACGTCCAAGTGACGTTCAGCTGCGAGTTGGTTCGTTTTGATATCCCACATGCATTAGAGAAGAAACTCAAGGATATAATCGTACTTTTCTCCCGGACATTTCCACAAGTAATTTGAGAGTTGTTGTGCGAACATGCCTAGCGCTTGTAATATTTGCGGAAAGAGCTTTTCAAGACAATTTAATTTACAACGCCACATAAAGGTCCTGCATGGGGGAGATCGGCCAATTCAAACGATGTCTACTGATTCTACATTTAAGCATTCGCCATTTGATGGAACCGCATCGAATTACCAAGACAACAAAAATACATACTCCATACAATTAACACATCCCTTTGGGCTCTTGGTCTCTGGGGGGACCAAGACTGGGAAGACAACCTTTGTCAAGGAATTGTTAGCCAACGCCCAAATCATGATCGACCCTGTCCCAGAAAATATAATTTATTTTTATTCTGAGTACCAAGACACGTTTGCTAAAATAGAACTTCTTATTCCTGGGATTCAGTTTGTGCAAGGTTTATCCGAATCTATATTGGATAGTATTAATCCCCAAATAAGAAATCTATTTATCATTGATGACATGATGGGAGAAAAAGATACGATTATTGCCAAGCTGTTCACGAAGAAATCGCACCATGGTAATCTCAGCGTGATTTATATTGTGCAAAACTTATTTCATCAAAGCAAAGACCATCGTACCATCTCTCTCAACGCTAGTTACTTTGTCCTAACAAAAAATGTTCGTGATGCAAGTCAAGTAACTCATCTAGCCAAACAGTTGTATCCCGACAACACAAAGTTTTTCCAGCAAGCCTACCAGATGGCAACCAAAGACCCGTATTCTTACCTGTTTGTCGATCTCACGCCGACATGTCCCGATGAAATCCGAGTAAGATCAGGGATATTTCCGACTGATACACATTATGTATATCAACCCCGGGTATGAAAATAAGTGCTGAATACCTGAGAAAAGCGACATTGAAACATACTGATAATGGTTTATTAAAGGCTATACAGGACGGTGCATTTTGAATATATGTTTAGATTTCATCAAACGAAAGAAACCAGTATTACAAAAAACTAGTGTACTCCTACAATCAATCTAAACGCCATAGTATTGGAATGACACCAATTATAAGAATTAAAGTTACTGGTGAATCGTTGACACATTATCTTCTGTACTATGCTGAAGTTCAATAAAGTATTTACAAATAATGTATATGTCTTTCAGATATTCCTTTGGTACAGGTTAAATGTATAAGTTACCAGGGGTGATGGGGATATGTTTGGGGGCACCCTAGGGGTATTGGTAGTATCTTTGGGGGGCGGTGCCCCAGGGATGATGGGGGTATCTTTGAACGGGCCAAAAAGGCCTAAACGGGCCAAAATAGGCCAAATAAGGCCTAAAAGGGCCTAATAAAAGCATCTAACATGCCAAAAATGTCAAATGCTTTCTGTTATTGCTCGAGTAAACAACTAAACATGGGTCGCACATGTAGAAACTGTCCTGTCTTCGGGTGCGGAAGCACTAATCTTGCAAGGCTAGCAAATCATCTTGACCAAGTACATCACATGGATATCAAAGAACGCGCTAAATTGGCTAAAATGGAGTAAAAGTGGAATATGTGTTCCTTTACAGAGTAAAGAACCTATCGCAGACAGCACAGAACTAAATATGGAGAAAACTTTGAAAAGCATTATAAAGAGACAAGAGGAAATGGCAACAAACTTCAATAATTATCTAAGAGAGCAGCATGGGGAGTCCGTAAATAATAAACAACGCAAAAAAACCCGGAAAATATCAAAATTCCCCATAAAGAGCGAGCAGTGCTTTGACAACAGAGAAACAAACGATATCTCTAAGAAGTGGGTGCGCTAGAAGAAATCGTAAACGCAGGACAGTTTATGTAAATAATTAGCTGTCAATTTGCACACTGTAATTTGTTATAAATATGAAAATAAACTACAAAGAACTATAATGTTGCTCGTATGTCTTTATGAATTTTTCTTCAGGTCTACACATCTTTCTTACACACTATATAGTTCAAGTAATTTTTTTAACTTAAAACATAATTTAGCTTTGGATTAACTCGATAAAGTTCTCACAACACATATAGCATTAGTTCAGATTGCTTTTCGTCGTTAAGTTTCTAGACTTTTCAAGAAGATACTCCTCGTAAGCCTCCCGAGGATTATTTATCGTACTCGTAAATTTTACACCTGTCTTTTACTTCGTACAGATACTTTAATGGACAGCTAAACAGAACAGATATAGAAAGAATATTTGGCGAGTCGTCAATTTCCTTCGACTCGACCATTGTCTCTGAAGTTTTTTGAGAGTCTCTTTGATTTCGTAATTTCAACGCCTCTCCCGCTTCGTTGAACTCTATCCAGATTCGCTCGTCGACGTTTGTCCTGGTCTCTTCATAGCACCACCTCCGTTGCTCATCATCTGTTAGGCAACTATGTTGCTTCTGACTAGGATGGTTAGTCCTACAACCATTGCACTTTTCACGACAAAGCTTCGAATATTCTTCCCACAAAGTTTCATTGTAAATATCTTCGAACATTGAAAACAATTTTTCATATAAACCCTCCATCTCTGCGGTCTTACGCCAACAGCAAATAGTAAGCAAATGATACGCCGAGAAAACCGACGCTGTGAATAAGCATATTAATTAGGATTTCTTTGTCTAAGCTCTGACGTCGCTCAGACTCGCCCAGACTCGTTCTTTTGTTTAAATTGCTAATGAGCCATTAACATCATTAGTGTACATGGACTTAGACAAATATTGGCAACATTGCACTCAACCATTCCATAGACAAATAATATTTCGTCTGTATCTTACGTTCTTACAGTTTCTCGATTCGATTCCTCATACTCGCGCGACTTCTCGTTTGACTTACGAGTACGGCAAACCGTTCCGTGTTCACACAACGGTTTTGGACTCCCAAAGACATCTCCTCAATCTAAGTATTAGTAATCAATTTTGATTTATTCACTTTGTCCTACTGACAGGTAATGGATTTTTATGTACACTGTGAGATATTTAACATATATTGGATATACAACCGTAATAGATAGCGAGTGATTGTAAATAATTCCGATACTTATGGATTTTAACTTTTGCGTTGTTTGTAAATATTAGGAGCTTTGTGTGATGGTAAATATGAAATTATATATTTTTGAAACTTTATTTCGTTATTTAGTCTTATTATAAAAACATGTTTCTTTAAACAAATCACATTTTAAAAATTACAAGCTTTTAAGAGCCACCAAGTCATTGAAAGAATACAAACGAAATATTCTCATAATGCCTAAAGACTTAAAATAGGAGGTGTATACTCCAGAGACCCCACACATGAAAGACACCGTTTGTCAAACATTTGGAACTTCGGGAATTAATCGGAGAGCTATCGGTTATGACGTATTACACGGGGGTCTGAGTAATAGTAGAGGGTCCCAAAGGAGCCTGAGACGAATGAAGGACGCTATGGTAACACTGCTAATGACATCGCCTAGACTTGCCTGAGCGCTTAATCCTCTTAATGACCCCTAATGAGTTTTTTCTTTTGTCTCCTGCACGTGCACTGAGGATAAATATGCAAATATCACACTTAGTAACAGAAAGCGTAGCAACGCTTTCAAAGTAATAAACTGCTTTGCCTTTATATATCGACACTTAAAATCGTTCTTTTCACGATTTCTCGAAGTGATTCTTCATTCTATCTTCCTACAATTTCCTCAATAAATTAGCCAAGTCATCCGTTTAACCACTGACAGTTTATATTCTGACAAACCCTCTCTGAAGAAAGAACGTCTATTTCGTTAGAGTTTACTGTACGCATGCTCTAACTAGCATATTAATTAGGTTTTCTTTGTCCAAGCTCTGACGTCGCCCAGACTCGCCCCGACTTGTTCTTTTGTCTACATTACTAATGAGTTTTTAATGAGATTTTAAACATGGCAATATGCAAATATCAGTCTTAGCAACACTTGCAATATGCTTGACAACGTTAATAAAATAGTCGAATCAGCCGATTAAACCAAGAGAGTTTTATTTCATATGTTGTCAAGTCAATACATCTCAAATCGTCGATCGTTCTTCTTACAGCTTCTCGAATTGATTCTTCATCCAAGGATTCGTTTACTCTATACACCAGGGTTAGATATGCGATAATTCGACCGAAATTGTTAGGGTTCATCTCTTCATAAACGTGTTGAAGACATATTCTTGGTATTTGGTTAGTGATGCTGTCGAATAGTACTCTATGTTCTTCTAGAAAATGTTTAAGGTAATACGACAAAGTGTCTCTGTCGATATCAATGTTATTTTTCTTTAACTCATCGTCAATAATATCCATCTTGTCAAACGTTTACCGTACCCAGGGGGGTTAGTATCAGCCAGGGTTTAGGGGTTAGGGTTAGACTATCCTAAAGGAGTCTGAGAATGAATAAATAATAAGGTGAATATGACGTAGTGAATAACGGGGGGTTGAGTGAGATTAGGGTTAGGGGGTCATATAGGAGCACGAGACATAATGACGTAATGAGATTAGGGTTAGAGGCTCGCAAAGGAGCATGAGAATGAATAATTAAAAATTGAATATTTAATGAGGCGGCATCCCTTTGGTCCCTCGATGGGGGGGTATTACTACTGATATAAATATCGATTTTTTCGGTTTTTTCGTTTTTTTCCAGGCGGTTTTCGGTTTTCGGTTTTTACCCTGAACCGCCTCACCCTAATTTGTTCCAACAAAATTCGTGCGTGAAAAAACATCCCCACCCTGGATTGACAGTGAAGTGAAACATCTTATTAGAAAAAAGTATACTGCACTCCGTTCCTTTCGAAAGAACAGAACACCGCACAGAAAAAAGGTACTTCGTGACCTGACCATAAAGATAAAGGACTTAATTAAGTGTAAACATCGTGATTATCTGAGAAAAATTCAGGATTCCTTTGCCAATAATCCAAAAATATTTTGGTCATATAGCAATGCTGTGCTGCACAAGAAGGTCTTACCCTCTACTGTTCTCCATAATGGTTTCACCGCTAAGTCATCTAAGGAAAAAGCCGACATCTTTAATAGTTATTTCTCGTCAACTTTTCTTCCAAAATCTCAAGCAAACAATTTCACTTCAAATAATTCCACGCCAAAAACAAACACGCAAATGCCAGTAATCAGCATTTCAGTTGACGAAGTACTCCTGTGTTTAAAAAGCCTGGAGACAAAGAAGGCTCCTGGTCCTGATGGTATACCTTCTCTTCTACTTAAGGAGTGCGCAGAAGAAATATCACCAAGTCTTTGTGTCCTATTGAATAAGTCCCTAACGTCCAGTACCGTTCCACGTGAATGGAAAACAGCCAACGTCACGCCGATTCACAAAAAGGGTGATCTGGAACTTGCACGCAATTACCGACCTATCTCACTACTACCGATTATCTCTAAAGTTTTAGAACGATGTATATTCAACCAAATTTACCCATTCTTGCGACCAGTAATTAACCCAATCCAACACGGCTTTCTTAAGAATCGTTCTTGTGTTACGCAACTACTAAGCGTCCTTCATAACATCGGCAAACACCTGGACGCAAACACTCAAGTTGACACACTTTATCTTGACTTTTCGAAGGCTTTCGATACGGTTGACCACTCGGTACTTCTAAAGAAACTTGAACTACATGGAATAAGTGGGTCCCTGTTATTATGGTTTAAAGATTACCTAGAAAATAGACAACAACGAGTAGTCTTCGAAGGCGCCGAGTCTGAATGGTCACCCGTTACCTCTGGTGTACCACAGGGGAGCATCCTGGGCCCTCTACTTTTTGTTATTTTTGTCAACAATATTTCAGACCGCCTATCGATTGACACTGACATTGCTCTGTACGCCGACGACACAAAGTTACACAGACACGTAAAAACCTTGAACGACTGTCAAACTCTACAAGATAATCTACACTCTTTAGAACTATGGAGCTCCGAAAGCAAAATGAAATTTAACACTGACAAATGTAAGATCCTAAGGATTACAAGGAGACCAAGTCCAGTAATTTACAATTACACATTGTACGACCTAGAACTTTCCTGTACTGATGTCGAGTTAGATCTGGGCATTACAATCTCCAGTGACTTGAAATGGGCCGCCCATATAATGAACATCATTGCAATGAGTAACAAGATGCTTGGCCTCTTGAAACGAACCTGCTTCTATCTGCCGGATACTCGTGTTAGGAGGACATTATACCTCTCATTTGTCAAAAGCCAACTTTCATATGGTTCCGAGATCTGGTCAGCTCAAAGTAACACCTGGATGAAGAGGGTGGAAGGTGTTCAAAGGAGAGCTACGTTATGGATTCTGAAGAAGAAACGAGGAGAACTGACGTACTCTGAACGTCTAAAAGTCTTAAACCTTTTGCCACTAGCCTACGACCGTGAAATCCGTGACTTGATCTTTTACTACAAATGTAAATATAAACTTATAGATCTAAACGTCGACTATTTTAATCCTGTACATAATTGTAACACCCGATCTGGCTCGTCCTCACTTCTTAAAACCACACATTGTAAAACTAGTACCTTTCAAGGCTCTTACTTTAATAGAATAGTTAAACCCTGGAACTATTTACTTAAGCATGCACCATCTGATATATTTTCTTCTTTAACTAGGTTTAAGTCGTATCTACGCCAAACTTATACTGAACTCACGAACACTACCTTTGACCCAGATTCGCCTTGTTCCTATTCCATATGCAGGAATTGTTCCTGTCATGTCTAGTCCAACTTAATCTTCGATAGATCTATGTATATATCATTACTTTTTATTTTATTTTAATTTTACGGTGAGCACCTCGCATGGGAGTTTTCTCGTTCGTGCTCGCCGAATTTGGACTTGTAATTTTATACTTTTTTTTTCTCTCTCTCTTGGTCCAAATAAAGTTGAAAGAACATATACTATATACTATATACTATATACTATATACTATATACTATATACTATATACTATATACTATATACTATATACTATATACTATATACTATATACTATATACTATATACTATATACTATATACTATATACTATATACTATATACTATATACTATATACTATATACTATATACTATATACTATATACTATATACTATATACTATATACTATATACTATATACTATATACTATATACTATATACTATATACTATATACTATATACTATATACTATATACTATATACTATATACTATATACTATATACTATATACTATATACTATATACTATATACTATATACTATATACTATATACTATATACTATATACTATATACTATATACTATATACTATATACTATATATTATATATTATATAATAAGTACGAGTACGAGTGATAGTGATAGTGACAGTGACAGTGACAGTGACAGTGACAGTGATAGTGTAGTATGCTTGTCAAAAAGGGACAAAACAACAAGATCTACAATATGAATATCAAGATTGATATATGAATATCAAGATTGATATATGAATATCAAGATTGATATATGTATATCAAGATTGTATATATGTATATCAAGATTGTATATATGAATATCAAGGTTGTATATATGAATATCAAGATTGTATATATGAATATCAAGATTGTATATATACATCAAGATTGCATATATACATCAAGATTGCATATATACATCAAGATTGTATATATACATCAAGATTGCATATATACATCAAGATTGCATATATACATCAAGATTGTAGAAACATCAAGATTGCATATGTACATCAAGATTACATATATACATCAAGATTGCATATATACGTCAAGATTGCATATATACATCAAGATTGCATAATCCCAAAACTGGATACTTTTTAAAACAAAGCGGTACACTTACATGAAGTAGTTATTATCAAGGCTGTTAATGGCCGCTGGTCGCGTGATATTGTATCATATCTGGTCACGTGGCGAACGCGTTACTGAAAAGGCGCGAATAACCGAATAACAATTGGGAATATTCCAACTTCGTCAAGGTCTAATAATCCCATTAATGAAGAAGCTCTCACTTCGATAGTTCGTCGTGTCTACACGGCTATGAGTGAAGCTTCTGAAGACGGTGAGAGCGGTGTACAAGAAATTCTTCTAGTGTCCAAGAAGAACTCTACAGGTCTTTTCAGATTCCACGGCGTATGGACAACAACGAAGTGGCTTCTGTCAGTTCTGTAAGACAAGCGTGTTCGCTTCCATTGGGACCATTGGGACCATTGGGACCATTGGGAGACGCCCCGCAGTTCAATCCTAGATTAAATTATGGAAGTAGTGCTGGAAGGAGTGGAAAAAGAAAAGGGAAAAGCCTTTCAAATACTTCGAAGGGAAAGGCGTTAGTTGTTAGTTGATAAATCTAAAATTGCGAAGAAGGCACCGCAAATATCTGTAAAAGAATTGATCTTGCTTCCTACTCCTGACTATAACGAAGTACCACGCTTTCAAAGGAAACGACAGCTTCAGGAACTTGGACTTATAATTGATGGTTTCCCTCTTGATAAAAATTGGGACGAAAATGAGCTAAGACTTAAGGTAAGTTTACGTTTAATAGGTGCTTGCTACAAATAAACAAATCTAAATTGCTTTGTTTGTTTGTTTGTTTGTTTTAAGTTACGTGGCAGCGTTTAAAAAACTCAAATATACATTAATAGGAGCCTGCGTATAAATGAATACAATTAATATATAAATACAATAAAATAATAAATTATTGAAGGTGTCACTCAACCTGAAAATATACATGCAGTGTATGTGACAACAGAACCACATATTTGTAAAAGAAGTAAAACTGGGTACCAGGGCTAAAAAGGGTGTAATGCTCTTCCTCTGAAGAGCATCTCAAAAACTGCGGAAAACACTGTTAGGGGGTGGGCTACATTGCAGTGCTTTATTATTCTGGGCCTCTTGGTGGGCTTGCTGGGTATTAAAAATTCTTTATGCATTGTGTTGTTCCAGAAAATATCCATACCCCCACCACGGAAGGGATTTCCTTTATGACCCCCATCCCTCTGGATTTTCCAAAATTGCCCCTGAAGTTTTACTTCCCCCACCCCTCTGGAAATTCCAGTGTTTGACTACTGTTATGCCCCACCCCTCTGGAAATTCCAGTTGGATATTCCATGGATATTTTCTGGAACTACACATTGGATCTTTCTATTTGACAAAATTTACATAAAAAGCTAGTTACTGTATTTTACACTTAAAAATATGGCAATTTTGTCACGGTAACAAACCAAAATATGGCTTAAAAATACATTACCCATAGTGATTGGAAATGTAAGAAGTGGAATAAAGGTATCAAAAAGATTATGCATTTTGGCAGAAGTCTTATCAAGTGCTATATCTGCTTATAAACTGGGGGGGGGGGAAATGAGTGGGTATTGTAAGTGCTGAATGACCTGACTCAAATTAACAAAGTGGCAAAGTACAAATTTTTACTACTCCTAGGAAGTGGAATTTTAGTTCATTCAAGATGGCGATGATTTTAAATCCACCCATTCAATAACCAACATTAACAGTGAATGGCATTATTATAATTTATATCATTCATGCATTTATCTTTGATGTACTGCAGTTAATATATAAGTTATCTATATATTGCTCTAAAACAATTTTCTCTTTAACATCTAAATATTTATATGATATCCTGTTAAGTGCTAGCAAAATGATATTATCTGGTAGCAGTGTACAGTAGTTGTAGAATAGTGTAAACTTGTTGTTTTGCTTTGGAGTGGGCTACTGTAAGTAGTTGTTAATTTTGCTTTTCTATGATTTGCTCGAGTTTAGGTTGGGGGTGCTTTGGTTAATGTGTTGCAGGATGAAAGTGGTGGAATTATTCAATTTGAGTTTGTAAAGAGTATTGGCCAAAGCATATGACCCTTAAATCTGTTTGGCAACAAGGATCCAACAGGGTCAGTTCTGGCAGGACTGATTCGCCAAGGTCCTTTATATGTAAGGGCGACAAATAAATTACCAATATGGCTCACAGATGAAACATATGATGAAGGGTTAGAAGATGAGGATATTAATGAAAAGGATTAGGCCAGAACAGAGGTACTTGATTTAATTTTAAATATTACATAATATCTTATACATGTAATATTATACCTGACCCAGTTAATGTGTCCAATCAGAGTTAGATTTGTACCATGTGACAATGGTATTTTTTGAGGAATAGCCCTACCAGACCTAGAATTTCCCACTAGCGTACGTCTGGGGGTATTTGAAACTTGAATCCTCCACTTGCTTACATCACACAGGGTTTTCAAAACTCAAATACCGCACTCACCGGTAAACAGGCTATGGAATTACTTGCATCTCAGCATCTGACAACAGTTAAGCTAACTTTTAAAAATTATTTAGTATTTTTTTTATTAAAGATTATATGTTTCAGTATAATATATCAATTATAGACCCTTCGCTCAGGGTATTCCACAAAAAATTACCCCAAAGGGTGAAATATCCTGAGGGTGAAATCGCTTCAGGTCTATAATTGATAAGTATTGTACTGTACTTCTTTTAGTTCTTTAATAAAAAATTGTAGGTATACAATTATTTTGTTTTGTCTTTTTTTAAAAACCCTAAGAGAGAATCCAAACCGGAAATATGCCATGTGCCAGCTAGCACACAAGAATCTAGTACCTTGCAAACATCTGGCAGTCCTGGGGATGATATTGATCTGATATGTAGTGCTGAAGTGCCAGATGAACTTATGCAGAATTACTGTTGTAAACAGATTGAATATACATGTAATCATGATAGTGATTTGGAAGAAATCTACCCATCAGATGGACATGGCAGTCAAGTAAAGGAGGGGAAAGGTAATACATTTTTTTTAGCTAGGCTTCTTACATGTATGTATAGACCTTCTTCAAAAATGGCCACTGAATTAGAATTCTTTTATGTGCATATAAATGAGTCCTTATGACCTCGTTTTAAAGTAAAAATTCTTTTGGATTTCACACATGAAAGCGAGTTCATAAGGGCTAATTTATATCTATATAAAAGAATTTTAATTCGGTGGCCATTTTTGAGTAAGGTCTATACACTACCTTTGTGATTATGCATGATATGCCCATGTAGATTGTGCAGAGATATATTTTCCTTTATGAAAGTTATCCCCGAGCCCAGGCAGAGGGCCAAAGCCAGGCGAGTGTGCTAATCTCGACACGCGTGGACTCCACTGACATGCGAAATTACATGCGAGTGGGAAAGAAAGTCTGCGAGATGTTTATATACTGTATATATGTATTTATTTATATATATATATATATCACATCGCCAACTTTCACGGCTCAAGCAAAACAAAATCTTTGTCAGAAAAATTGGTTTACAAATGACCGAAAAAAGAAAGCTAAGAAGGCTAATATGTTGCAGTGGGATGAACGAAACAATATTAAACACGACTAGAAACAATTGAAAAAGCATGAAAAATTGCGATAAAGATCTTAATATAAATATCAATGCCCAGCATAATACACGAAGCAAAGCCATAAGTTTAAAAGTAATTTAATGAATCTAACGTTTCATTAAATTACTTTTAAACTTATGGCTTTGCTTCGTGTATTATGCTGGGCATTGATATTTATATTAAGATACCCGCCTGGATCATCAGTTGCGATAAAGATCGGAAAAGATGCCGCCAAATGTGACTGAAAAAAACCCCAAAAGATGTTTCTTCGTGTGTCTGTTCAAAGCCAGTAAAAGACTTATGCACTGGCCGTATATCTTGGCTCGAGAGAGAACAGTGAATTGAAAGGAACATCGACACAAACAGCTTTTCACATTTTGAAGAGAATTGATTGCTTTTTGCCAAGAACCGAACGAGAAAACCACAGAAACCAAACGCGACTATCCCGTATGGCAGTGTTTGCAGCATCTGAGCAGAGCCAAAAGAAAATTTAATGGTAAGCAGTGATTCGTATTTAACTTACCAGCTTTCTTTAGCTGATTAGAGTGGGTATATATCCGAAATCTTTGCAGTATTAAACTCAGTTAAAACAGCAAAAATCTTGTCAAATAATATACATTTTCCCAGGCGTTTTTTTCTTCCATGGTTCGAGTGAAACTTTGCATTATAGTTCTTCCCTGGTTAGTTTTTCCTGTCTTTTACCCATAGTTTTCAAGCTGTTACCTATGTCTTTTTCTGTTCTGATGTTTTTCTTTGAGGTTCAACATTATATTTGGAACATGAGGAATCATATTATTAAAACGGTTTAATAGGCACCCTGATATAAGCGTCTGTAATTATTGTTTGTTTTTGCTATTAGTTTCTGGTGCTATTAGGTCATGACATAAGTTTTTCCTCAGCCACTGCTTTATTATTTTGGCCGAATAAAACATTGCTTTGGAAATTGGTCAATAATAGAGAAACTACATTCATAAAAGTGATAAAACAGGGTGTTTATAAAATTTATAAGTTCGGTTGGATTACAAAATAGTTTTTCAACGATCATGACGAAAGAAATCTTTGCCAGAAAAAATGGTTTCAGCTAAAATGTACATTAAAAAGAAAGAAGGCTAAGAAGAGATGTGGCAGCAAGAAAAAGACAACAATAAATATGACTTAAAACCACTGAACGATAAAGACCGAAAACGATGCCGACCGAAATGTAACTGAAAGAAGGAGCTATGTGTCCTGAAACTGTTCAAAGCCGGTAAAGAATTTTTCTCAGGTGTATTCTACATAAATCGAGAGCGAACGATTAAGAAATTTTGAAACAAACGGCTTTTTAGATCATGAAGTGAACTGAATAATGCCTTGTCATATTTATGTGTCACTACAACGAAAAAAGTAAGAAACCGCGAACGAGAAAAACAATTAAGAGTAGACTGAATTGGCATGTTTGTGGTGACAAAAGCAGAAGAAGTTTATTAAACGGTAGGAGATTCGTATTTACCAGTTTAGCTAAGTTAAAACGGAAGAAATCTTGAAAATGAAAATTGATATAATATATTGTTGAACGCTAGGACGTTGACATTGTCTTTTCTTGGCCATTGTTTATATCAAAGATTTTTGAAAATTTGTCATTTGGTTCATCTTGTTGTGTTGTTTTTTTTTAAATACTGACTTTGCATGTTTTTTCGGTGTGTCAATACAACAAAAAAACAGAAATTAGGGGAGGGGGGGAGAGGGATTGGAAGGGGGGTTAAAAAATGCATATAAAGTGGGCGAGGGGTTGTTGCGTTCATGTATTTCTAGTTTATTTATATTCTGTTCAGTAAGTTCTGTTTCTTGCTACATGTGTATGTAAAGTTTAATAAATGAGCAGCTGTAGTGCTTTACTTGATAGAACCATGTGATGACGTTTATTGAACAACTTCAAAACAAACTGGATCTGCATGGGGAGCTGAGACCAAGTGTTTTTGAATAACACATTCAATTTGAGGAAAGTTTAAGTGGAAGATGAATAAAAATAATACCACTACACTACACTACACTACACACTACACACTACACCACTACCCACTACACACTACCCACTCTACCCACTCTACCCACTCTACCCACTCTACCCACTCTACCCACTCTACCCACTCTACCCACTCTACCCACTCTACCCACTCTACCCACTCTACCCACTCTACCCACTCTACCCACTCTACCCACTCTACCCACTCTACCCACTCTACCCACTCTACCCACTCTACCCACTCTACCCACTCTACCCACTCTACCCACTCTACCCACTCTACCCACTCTACCCACTCTACCCACTCTACCCACTCTACCCACTCTACCCACTCTACCCACTCTACCCACTCTACCCACTCTACCCACTCTACCCACTCTACCCACTCTACCCACTCTACCCACTCTACCCACTCTACCCACTCTACCCACTCTTACCCACTCTACCCACTCTACCCACTCTACCCACTCCCTACCCACTCTACCCACTCTACCCACTCTACCCACTCTCTACCCACTCTACCCACTCTACCCACTCTCTACCCACTCTACCCACTCTACCCACTCTACCCACTCTCTACCCACTCCTACCCACTCTACCCACTCTACCCACTCTACCCACTCTACCCACTCTACCTCTACCCACTCTACCCACTCTACCCACTCTACCCACTCTACCCACTCTACCCACTCTACCCACTCTACCCACTCTACCCACTCTACCCACTCTACCCACTCTACCCACTCTACCCACTCTACCCACTCTACCCACTCTACCACTCTACCCACTCTACCCACTCTACCTCTACCCACTCTACCCACTCTACCCACTCTCACCCTACTCTACCCACTCTACCCACTCTACCCTCTACCCCTCTACCCACTCTACCCTCTACCCACTCTACCCACTCTCTACCCACTCTACCCACTCTACCCACTCTACCCACTCTACCCACTCTACCCACTCTACCCACTCTACCCACTCTACCCACTCTACCCACTCTACCCACTCTACCCACTCTACCCACTCTACACACTCTACACACTCTACACACTCTACACACTCTACACACTCTACACACTCTACACACTCTACACACTCTACACACTCTACACACTCTACACACTCTACACACTCTACACACTCTACACACTCTACACACTCTACACACTCTACACACTCTACACACTCTACACACTCTACACACTCTACACACTCTACACACTCTACACACTCTACACACTCTACACACTCTACACACTCTACACACTCTACACACTCTACACACTCTACACACTCTACACACTCTACACACTCTACACACTCTACACACTCTACACACTCTACACACTCTACACACTCTACACACTCTACACACTCTACACACTCTACACACTCCACACACTCCACACACTCCACACACTCCACACACTCCACACACTCCACACACTCCACACACTCCACACACTCCACACACTCCACACACTCCACACACTCCACACACTCCACACACTCCACACACTCCACACACTCCACACACTCTACACACTCTACACACTCCACACACTCCACACACTCCACACACTCTACACACTCCACACACTCTACACACACTCACACACTCTACACACTCACACACTCTACACACTCCACACACTACACACTCTACACTCTACACTACACACTACACACTACACACTACACACTACACACTACACACTACACACTACACACTACACACTACACTACACTGTTTTACTATATACTGTTATTTTTCTTATCTTTACTCATTGAAGCCCAAAGATTGGTGGTCAAAATTAGCGCATTAATCTTAATAGATTATCTGATTGGAGAACATTGTTTCTGGTTTTTGTTGGAATTAATGTTACTAAAATTGTTGAACGGGGTTGTAGCTAGCATTATTTTAGTGGTGACCGAACTGGCAAAGCCCGTTCGTGGTCAGTGGGTCCTGGACTCCCCATAACAATAAACTCTGACCTATACGGTCCCCCTGACCCACCCAGCTAGTTGCACACACATGTCTAAGGTAGCTGGCAGCCCAAGTTTTATTACTCCTAGCCCTTACACCCTGTACTCCTTTCTGTGGAATTGTTGTTTGACATGTTTATTTAGTTGTTTTTTGGGTTTTTTTTTGCATTCTATACTTCTGGCAATTACTAAAATATATAAGAATAATGGAGCTAATTTGCAATTAAGGGTGGGTTGACTACAATTTTGTAGTTCGCTACAACTACAGATACTTTAACAAAATGTAGTCAGCTACAACTACTGCTACTTGTCAACAAATGTAGTTCGCTACTGACTACAGCTACTGTTTCGAAAATGTAGCGAACTATTTCGCTACTGCAAATTGAAGTATCCTACTATACAAGTTCGTAATTTACATTATTTAATATTTAATATTTCATATATTAATTAATAAATAATCCCGACAGGGGGAGAGTCCCGAATTTAATTGAGGGACTGGGCACAGTCTAGAACTTAATTTGATATCATATTTTGTTCAGGGTCTACTCGCCAACTCTGTTCAGTCTGTTGTGCTGACTGATTTTGACTGATGACAAATTCGAAAAGTAGTGAAAAAGCATTAGTTGTAAAAAAAGTAATCAACTACTTCACCACCGAAAAATGTAGTTTGCTACAGCTAAAACTACTGTTTTGAAAAAATAGTCAAAAACTACCCCCTACGTGAAAATTGCAGTTCGCTACAGTAGACATCCCTATAAACCCATTCCAGTCTTGTCTTCCAATTTTTTTGGCAGCTTTCACTGCCACTTCACTATGGTTATTTTATCAGATCTGTCTTCGAATCATTCCATACACATGTACAGTAAAACTGATTTTTTTCACTTGACCTATTTCTGTGGTAAGCTTCGGTGGTTTTGATTGAAATAAGAACCGCCAAACCGTCCGACTATAAACCGGTTAAACCGTAAAACTGTTTTTTCAAAATTTCAATATTGAACTAATTGAAGGAACGCAATTTCAAATTTTTAATAGCGCTGGACGTCATAATTTGGCTGTATAATTATAAATGACTGCATAAATCAAAACTAACGTTCAGGGAAAACGTTTGCTAACTTTAATTTTATTTTGCTTTTCTCATCTTTAATAGTAACAATTTTAAGAACTAAACAAAATTATACATTGTAACATTGTAATAAATAACGATGACGGTTTTCCGGTTTTTCTAAAAGCTAAAACGAAAAAACCGGTTTAATAATAAAACCGGGGGAAAAAACCCGGTAAACCCCCCAACCTTATTCTGTGGAGGCTGGCATCAGAATTGATGTTTATTGAAAAAATCTGCTGAATTAAATCATGTGCAAAATACATGTAATACTGTATAGTGTATAATAAGGGCGCTTTTAGCCTGCGAGCCGGCTCTTGGGAGCGGGAGGTGAAATAGAGCCTGCACGCATAGCTATCAAATTTGAATGCCGCCCCTTCTAACGGGTTGTCAAAAGTGACCAATCACAAACCAGACACGCAATGTAAACAGAGAAAACGGTTTTACTTCCTCGCCAGACGAATACGCTAATGAAATCTTATTTGGAACAGTGGTTCGTACATTTTGGACAGTATAACAAGTTTCATAAAACGCAGAATCTTGAACTCTACATCAAATGAAAGCTCATTCAACATATAACAGCATACGTGCACAATATATTTCAACGATGTGTAGTTCTGAAATTACTAAGTCATCTTGTTCCACAAATGACAAGATAATGATATGCCGCCGTGTAGCCGCCGTGCCACTTCGGTACGCCCTGTCTGACTTTTCCCTATCTGTATTTTCACATAGCGGAAGAACTGAAAAGAAGGAGCCGGAGTCTTTCAGACTTCAACTTTGCCTGGCCGTAGGAACTTCAGTCATATAAATAATAATTAAGTTGGAATACAAAAAATATTCTGTGGTACCCGCAAGCTTTATAACAACAAATCAGTTTATAGGCATGCAAGATTTAATAATGCTATCGGTTTGCTACAAAAAGCTGTGTGTATTGCAGGCGAATATGGTGTTTCGAACCTGATCGTTAGTTTTATAGAAATAATATTTTCTCAATCGTAGGAAGTTGTCCTTTGATACCAAATTCTCAATTAATTGACTTATCCATGAGACGACGATGTGCTTTCACACTAATGATGAAGAACTCCCCTCGAAACGTCAGTATTTCGTTTCAAAATGATTCGGGTCTATCGATCTGGGTCTATCCTAATAATATGATTACAGTTCGTACAACCCTAGCTTGATAAATGGTAACAGATATTAAAAATATTTACCTGATGGATGTATCTTTCAGACACAAATGCACTTAATATTAATTACAAATTACGTCAATCAGCATCTCGTCCAATCAGTAAGCTGCGTCCCAATTTGGAACGCTACTACTCAAAAAACAATACTACGCGTGCAGGCTCTCCTTCTCCTCCTCTCCCCAATCCCCCAAAGGAGAGCCGGCTCGCAGGCTAGGGCGCTTTTAATAGGCAGGCATGGGTTAATTCATGAATTTGTTTTATATTTCCATGAAGCTTGTTTCAAGCAGCTGAAAGAAGTGTTTCCAGGCATGACCCATGAGTATCTTGGATGTGTACTGGAAGAAGGTAAGATGGATTTAAGCTGTGCTGTCTCTAAAATATTAAAAGCAAACGAATGTAGGTCAAGAAAATTGATATAATGTTACTACAGTATTATTGTATACTTCATACATGTATATCAAGTCATATTTTTGAGAGGGTCAGAACGTTGTTTCATTCTCATTAACTTTCGGCAGTCTGATTAGTATGGCCTAGCTTACGAATGAAATTAGTGTCTATTTTAACTTAAAGTTCCTTACATTTAATGTGGTAGGTCGGAAAATGCGGAATTTTGAGTGAAATTTGGAATCTACAAACATTGTTAGACTTTGCGTCATGCGTCATGCGTCATGCGTGGTGCACATGATACGGAACGTGCTATAATCACGAAAAAGCAGCTTTTTAGACGATCAGTAGACATACTGTCACCCTGCGAGTCAAAGCCCCTTTCCGACCTACGCAGCCTTCGGAGGGAAGTTAGCGAGAAGAGGCGGCTGTTTTCTCAGGCTAGGGGAAAGTGGGCTCTGCCAACAAACTCGATCCTCGCCCCAAGTTTGGGGTCAACCACTGACCTCTATATAACTGGGCTGCAGGTCCACGATACTTAGAAGGAAAACAGTAAAAATATAACTTCTCAAATGAAAGTCAACAATATGCAACCAAAACTGCCATTGGTTTGGACAAATATAAAGAAAATACATATGAAACCCAGGTTTAAAATGAAGAGGTTGTTTATAAAAACAGTTGGGTTTTAAATTTCTCAATTTTCAGTAGGAAAAAAACAACAAAATGCACTTTACTATTAGTGTGTTATTACAGCCCTGGAATTACTCTTCGTATCGAAAAATGTCAGATTTAGCATTTCCACAACTGAAACTTGAGTTAAAGCTCTAATTTAGCATTATCTTGTTACTAATTCTTGGCAAGACAACCTTCAAACGTTTGAGATAACAAAGAAAAATGAGAGAAACCTGCATTTTCCGTACGAGTTTCGGACTCGAATTTTACTTTTGTTCGGCAGATATTTCGTCATTCAATCCATTTTCGTGTATAGAAATTGTTCAGGTACAAGGCCGATAAACCCAATACGTACTATCTTCTTCGTTATCATCTATAAAAAAACTTTAGGTCTAAAAAATGGTTGTTTTTTGCAGCGAGTTTTCAGTTTTTCATTGTGCCCCTCATAGGTTCTGTTGACGTCAGACGTGCAATGGCTGCCCCCAGCGGCCGGAAGTTTGACTTCACCCAATCATAGGGCCTGTCTTGTGGAGTTAGCGTTCCAGTTTATTTAGAGTTCAATGGGTCAACCCGTTGAACTGGGCCAACCTCGTACCCAGGCTCTTTGCTTGGCCCTCCTGAAAGGCATTGTCGCTTTTTATCTACGTAAACCCACGCATTTGTATTCAAAAATATTTTTGAGGAAATTTTGCATTCCAAGTGGTATATTATGTATATATGTAGTCACGGGCCGCATTAACCAATGGGCACCATGAAGCAGTCATTGAATAAATCTAGACCGGAAAATATTCACCTTTACAATATTGTACAATATACCTAAACGAAGCTGCTGGACAGCTGTAATTCTTTAAAACGGCAAACATTAACTTTCAAACTGGAGTTAGATGAAGCATGGACACGTTGCCACCTTAGTTTGTTTTTCAAAGCAAATTCACTTAAACTAACTTGACTAAGATTGTATTGCTGCTAAGAATCGACGTTGGCAACATTACAACTCATATTTTATGAACTAATGTCAACTTGTTATATAAAATTCTAAATATTTTATTGGATAACTAGAAGAACGAGGTTGAACGACTAAAGAAAAATTTTGATTTGGGTGAAATTTGTACAAAGATTTGGGTAAAATTCGTGCGAAAATCACTCAAGTACTAAATGCGTTTTCAGAGACTATTTTTCAAAATTTGTTTTCTATTTGAGCCTGGGTTGAGGGTCCAAATTTCCTCTAGTGCCCAGGGCCACACCGTAGCTTAATGTGATCCTGTGTGCAGTATTTAACAATTAGTCACCGAAGTCGAGGTGACTCGGTAAATACGCCGATAGTCACCAAGACTGAGGTGACATTGTTTTAGTATAATTTCAGAGGTTGATAAAAAAAACGTGTTTGTAGGTTAACTTAATACATTTTACATTTTTTCTCGCGACAGAGTTTATCCCTCCCTCCCCCTCCCTTTACAATGTTGACTTGGAAATAAGGGACGCTGTGAACGTGAAAATGAGCGCTTAAATAGTCAACAACATCGAACAGGGGGGCCGGGGAACATAAAACGGAAAATGTTGCTTTTTGAGTTGAAGTGTCCCAACACTTTTCTCACTGATTGTAGATAGATAACTTTATTTCAGTGTCAAAGAATACACAGCCGACTATATGTCTACTAATTGGGAACACTATAGTTGCGAAGGCTTATCATTGGAAGGAGGTTTACTTCTAAGATGGAGTGGGGCTTCTTTTTTTAAGGGAGTGGCTTACTTAGGATTTGGTAGTTTACGTTATCTGCTCTTAGAATTAAATGCCATTTTGTTGTTCTTTTTTAAAAACTTTTTTTTTTGTATTGTTTACTTGTTAGCATATAATTATTATGTCAGGCATATTAATAGTCACGTTAATGAGCAACGGGGATTAACTACATGTATGGTATTAATGTAGTCTTTTGCTGACTGTACAAGGCTAAACATATGTGTTTAAAGTGTCACTGTGATGAAAAATCGTCAGCCTTTTTTTATCTTGTCATAAAGTACATTTAAAATGAGGATGAAAGGCGTTGGTGGTTTGTAAATATCTCATCTCGTTCAATATTCACGTTTTGGAAATATGCAAATTATATGGCTGATGACGTCATTTTCTCCAAACCAGAGAAATGAAAATCGTAAAATTAGGAATATCTCTAGAAATAAACAATACAAAGTGCTAAAATTTTGCATGCTTATCGTATTAAATAAAATACGTTTTACTGTGGAACTTTAGTTGTTTTCGTGGAAACTGCTAGTTCCTGGCCCCCTCCAATGATAAAATTTAATTTGCTTATTTATCAGCAATCAAGTAGCGTTTACTCCAGCGAATAGAAGTGAAGATTAGGGCTTATGTAGGCATTGTAATTCAAACGTTTAAATCTTTCTATTTTTAAACAATGAGGCAAAAATCATAATTCCTTTTTTAAGGTTTAGAGTAACCTGTGAGCATGCGCTTAACATGGCAATCACAAAAGTTCCACAGAGAAGTGTATTTTATTGGATACTATAAGCATATAAAGTTTAAGCGCGTTTTATTGTTTATTTCCAGAGATATTCCTTATTTCGCTCGTTTGGAGAAAATGACGTCATCAGCCATAAATTTGCATATTTCCAAAACGTGAATATCTCTTGACAAACCACAAACGCCATTCACCCTCATTTTAAATGTACTTTATGAGAAGATAAAAAAAAAGACTGACGATTTTTTCATCATAGTGACACTTTAAAAATCTCTTTACTCAGGTAATGTGTCATTAGAAACCATCCTTGACAAGTTTGGAAAGAAAATTAAAGGTGATGCGGTAAAGATAAAAGTTGATCCTGATGATATTCTTAGTGATGCTTTGGTATATTATAAAGATCCCGGTTTTGATCCTTGTGCACCCATTAGAGTAACATACAGAGGACAACCAGCTGTTGATATTGGAGGTGTGAAGCGACAGCTTTTTACTGATGTTCTCATGGAAATGGCATCTTCTTCAGATCTTAAGATTCTTGAGGGTCCGGAATTGAAAAAATCTCCTACTTATAACTCTGTAGTAATACCAAGTGGATTAATAAAGTTGTTTGGTACTGTTGTTGCTCATGCTATTGTACATGGCAGAGTTGGAATTCCTGTTTTATCACAGGCTTTCTACTGGTATGTTGCTACAGGTGATGTGGATAAAGCAATTTCTTATGCATCTATTGATGATGTATATGATGAAGATGCTAGATCCTATATTGACCAGGTGAGTCCATTTTCTTTTGGCATTTTTACAGTAATACTGTACTGTAATTGTAAAAAAGGGTGTAATTTTTTTAATATTTGTAGTGAATTTATTGTACATTACTACTGTAGCTATCTGATTTCTTCCAGCACATGTTTCCTTACTTGGATAATTGCAGGCTTTTACATGTATATCAACTAGTATCTCTCTTACCAAATGATAAGCTGAAATAATACTGTACATCCTCCTTGCAGCATGTGTAACTTAGGTTAACTTATGTTTAACTTTGGTTGATTTTGTAGCTACTTTCCTTGGAGAATGATGAACTGTTGCAGTTAAATGATGATGACAAGTTTATGGATATCTTAAGTGCCAGTGGAGTAACATTGCAACTCTCAGTGAGTTACTTGTTTTCTGCACTGTTAGGCCACAAAACAATTCCTTGAATCTCAATACCACCCGACACTATTTTCAGTCCTGCATGGACAAACTTTTGTGTTTTGTTATAATGTACCCCCCCCCCCCCCCCTCCAGGTGAGTATCTAAAGAACGGCATTCTTTTATATTCAAAGTTTTATGTCTAAAGTCTCGACTTTCAGCTACAATTTGCAGTCTTGTGGTTTAATAATTAACAAACCAGTATACAGTACTATAAACTGTGCGTTTGTGATCATTTGTTTTTCATAACGAAAATAAGGAATGATTGACATTTCAGTTTGTGACAGCTAGGCATACATAAAAGAAAACTCTACCACTCTTGCATATGTACTCTTAAAGTTTTTTTGACGTCATTTGAACACGAAAGAATTAAGTTGAACTCAACTACTTCCGTGTTCAAATGACGGCAAACAAACATTTGTAAGAGGAGTACACATGCACATCCTACGCCATTTTACGTCATTCATGATCTTCGTACTCTTATAAATGCACGGGACCCAGCCAATCAGAGCGTGCGTGGAGGACACCTTATTTTATAATTGTTAATATACAAACTGGCGGTTTGTCTACTGGGAAATGTTGTCAAACATTTCCGTCCTCATTATTTCAAAGTCCCTGCTGTGGGATGGTTATCTATATTTTCTGAAACTATCTATTTTACTTCATGAACGTCATATTTACATTTTCTGCTTTATGTAAGCACAAAACAGGCTGACTATTATCCAATCCATTATGCTGCACTATGTAATAAACGTCAGAAAGGTGTGCTTGGACCACTTTCGGGAAGGACTTAAAACCTTGAATGTTTTAGAAAGCATTCAAAAATTCCCAATGGAAACAAATGTTTGTTCACAATGACAGTTCAATGACATCTGCCCTGAAGCATCCACATTCCATGAATGAAAGTCAACGTGTTGTTCGGCAATACCTCCAAAGATTCGTGGACTCTTGCTCCTCTTCTGGTAATATACAGTACCATATTTATTATATTAAGTGCCGGGGAACTTTTCAAATTTTCAGGGTTTCAGTTGCGTTGCTTGACTAGCAAAGTAGACCAAATCGTAGGCAAGGCCTGTATAAGAAAGACGGAGTCTGACAGTCCGGTACAGTCAAGAAACTAGTTTAATAAGTCTTTATTATATAGCGATTTCAATTTTCAAGTTCAGTTTTCTTGTCAAAAAAGTGTAAAAACCTTAGAAATATGCACCAGCAAAACAACATCTGGAATAGTAGTCCGGATATTGAGAAAGAGTAGATAGATCATGATAGATTAACCAATCAGTATATCACAAATCCATGTTGTAATGACACAGTAAATAAACACCGCATGCGGCATTCTTCCAATCTTGGCCTAGATTGTATTAATTTTGTTTAACCCTTTGGTAACTGGGGGTTCTTTCCTTGACAAGTAAAATCATCTGCATGGCGTCAGTCAAAGTAAAATACTATAAAAGCAAGCATTGTTTCCAGGGGAACGATTCAGTCAGGAAGGGATTAAATATTTTTAGTAAGTTTGGGTTTGAAATAGAATATTTATTTGTCTTTCAGATTTGAAGAAGCTATCTAAGTTTGTAACAGGAACTCAATACCTATATTCTTCTGAAGCACAAACCAAGGGAATAACTGTGGGTTTTAGTGATGATGGCGGAGGCATCTTTGCATCTACTTGCATCTACTTGAAATTGCAATTACCTTCAGGATTTCAAAGTTACGAACATTTCTTAGAATCGATTTTGGCTGTAATTAATGATAAAAGTGAAGCATCATTCACTGTGGTCTAATATTGCAGTGGGTAAAATCAACTCTTAAAGGGTTTTTATGTTATGATATACTGGATGCTAAGCTAATTTTACTATTTTGTAAGTTAAAACCTCATTTTTCTTTAAGTGAAGAAATAATGGGGATACCTTTTTAATGTTCAAATTGTGATTGGTTAAAAAAGTACCTTTATAAATTGTGATAATTTCTGAAAACTTCTAAAGGGTTTTATTTTCGGTTCACAAGAAAAAAAAGAATAAAAAAGATTTCAGAGGCTTTCAAACAACCATAATTGGTAATTTCATTAGTATCAACTATTTTAGCAGGTTTGCACTTTTTTACACACTAAACAATCAAATAAAAGTGCACAGGCAGCACGACCAATTTTTTTAAGTGAAGACATGCATATGAATTGATTAAAATATGTATATACATGTACAGTTTACAAAAAACTTTATACTATAGCCATGACAGCATGTAATGCGTCTCATTCTATGACTCAGAATTTAGAAAGATCCTGGTAGAGCTTAGTCTGTGGCTTAGTTCAGTTGGTTTGTTGGATATGTTCAACAAAGTCCAAAATAGTACAATACGTATAAATACCAGGTTCATCATTGTTAATAGTTGCCAGAATTTGTCTCAGCTCATTGTCCTGCTCATCCGATAATTCTATGGGGCACTGTGGAACAGATACAGCATTACAGGTCTGTAATTCAGGAACAAGCCCTTCTTCGTCAATGCCATAGCCACTTAAATCTGGCTGCACATTTCCCAACACATCAGTTACAGCAACATGATCGTTGTGACTGTTTGACAATATCCCCCTGATCCATAAATGCCTGGGTGTTGCATTACTTTCCGTTGAGAGACTATGACAATTCCAACCTTGCATTAACTCATTAAGGCAACCATTAACCATTGGAAGGTAAGTATATTGGAGGGAGAATAAGTGGATTTCATTTGTTGGGTCAAATAAACCATATGTTTCAAGGTACATGAATATGTTTTTATATTTACTAACCACAACTCTATTAACTTCTCTCCACAAGCGCTCGATTCTCTGATTATGCACTGACTTGCCAGTGATAATACTCCCCCTGTTTAAACCCCTTTCTTGCAACATGCATCTTGCAACATCAATGTTTCCCAGACCTTTAGACCCAGACACAGAAGATATTCACCATCGGGTACGCCATGGCATCCGGTTGTGTTCGCCGAGACCTCCTGATCTTTTTGACTTTATTTGTCATGCTTACATCTTCTGATGTCTCGTGGACAAGCGAAGTGGAGCCAAGTGTTTCCCCTTGTGATATACGCTATTTCTATATTGGAAAAAACGTTTCTACTCCAACATTTAAGTCGTTCAGTGCCAGCCCAAAGAACCAAGTCGTAAACAAGACGGTTCCCATTTCAAGGACGAAGCAGTTGTCTTCTTTATTGAGACTTGCCAAATATGGTTTAGTAGCAAAGTTGAACGTTTCCTTGTATCTACTATTATGTGGGGACATCTCGTCAAATCCTGGACCCATTGCAATGGATTCAACCAACTTTAATCTTCCCAACAACGGTCTTCGCTTTGGCCAATGTAACGTTAATTATCTTACAGAGATCAAGTACGAAGAAATCAAGATGCATGTCTTATCCGCTGATGGGAACCTTGATATCCTTTTCTCATTTGAGACATTTTTTAGTTCAAAAACACTGTTGAAGGACTTTATCATATTCCAGGTTTCAAACTATTTAGGAGAGATCGAAACTCAAATGGTGGTGAGCACGGAAACTCAAATGGTGGGGAGCACGGGTGACGTGTGCTGTTAGGGCGCTGCCTCTCACCAATAGTTAAGCCCGGTTAGATGGGGTTAGGACTTGGATGGGTGACCGTCTGGGAACAACCCCGTTCTCGAGCTTGGGACTCATGTGAGTAGAGTTTAGTTGGTCTCTCCTGTGCTCCGAGGGTTTTTCGCCGGGTTCTCCGGTTTTCCTCCCTCCGTAAAATCAACACCTAGGGCTTAGCTGGGATCCGCGGTCTGAACTGTGTCATATGGCGGCTGCTTAAAGCGCCTTTGATATGCCTCGACACGGCCACATTGAAAAATCCTTAGAATTTGAGTTTGTAACGCATGATTTGTATTTAATCATTGTGAATAAAGAGAATTAGTTTTTTAGTTAGTTTTTTTTTATGTTAATACTGACTTAAACTGCAAGCGAAGATCTGACCTTGAGGATAGTAACCTTGAGGCATTGGGCTACAAGTATGTCCCTTCAAATCCAAAACGCCGCTACTCTTAGGTGGTATTTATCGCCCACCAAATTCTGATACCGACCATGATAAAAACCTGTCCGATAATATCGAACGAGCATATCTTCTTAACCTTGAAACCATTTTACTCGGGGATTTTAACATTGATTATTTAAAAAATGACTTTAAGAATCATCGTTTGGTCAAAGCGCTTAGGGACACCAAGCTTTGTCAGTTGGTTTCTTTTATTACGCGCCCTGTCAGCCGCTCGTGCCTCGATCATATTTGGAGTAACAAACCTAAACATATAGCTAATATCTCATCGCCGGAAATTTGTATCTCCGACCATCTACCAGTTTTGGCAGTTCGTCTGTACAAGCATTCCCCAGACAAAAACAACCCGAAATCACATCAATACATTAATTATCGCAATTTAAAACGTTTAGATCCAAAGAAATTACTGCAAGCTCTCGATCAAACCCCGTGGGACTCGGCTTTTATCTTTGACGACACTGAAGATGTTGTTCATAGCTGGTACATGCTTCTTAATGAAGCTATAAACAGCAATGTGCCTCTTCAAAAGAAACGTGTCAAACATGAATTTCTACCAAAGTGGATGACACCTGATATAATGGCACTTATAAAATCACGCAATACGCTATTCAAAAAAGCCAAGCGATCAAACGCACCAAACGATTGGACAGCCTTAAAATACACCAAAAATAGAGTCACCGAGTCAATTAGACCTGCAAAAAAGAATTACTGTCATGAGTCGCTGAAAGAAAATCGCGGAAAGCCAAAACAACTGTGGGCCACTCTACGAAACCTTATGGGTAAGAAGAAAGGCTCCGATGGAGTTTCTTTTCTCGACGAAAGTGGATCTCAAATTTATGATCCTGCACAGATTGCCGAAATTTTCAACGCTCATTTCTCGGACTTAGCCAAATCAATGTCCGATGCAGACCAGCGACCATTTGATCCTTCTGTGGTAACAGCATTTGTTAAGAAGTTCAAACATTCCGATAGCAAGTTTACTTTTCCGCCTACAACTATTGAACAGACTCAGAAGCTTTTAGAATTTATTCCATCGAGTAAGGCGACTGGTGCTGATGGTCTGAGTGTCCGAATACTATAGATTGCTGCCCCGTCAATCGCTCCATCTCTTGCGAAACTTCTCAATCTATGCATCACCAGCGGCACATTTCCATCTGTATGGAAAGAGGCCAAGGTTGTGCCTCTCCACAAATGCGATAGCAAATCGAACAAGTACAACTATCGTCCCATCTCCGTGCTACCAGTGTTGTCAAAGGTTTTCGAACGCCACCTATATAATGCTCTGTACAACTTTCTTTCGACCAATAACCTATTTTATAACCTCCAGTCCGGTTTCAGAAAGCACTACTCAACCGAATCTACACTTATTACTATTATAGATAGGGTGTTAGAAAATCTGGACAAAAACTGCATCAATGGTTTTAGATTTGCAGACTTCAAGAAAGCATTCGATCTTGTAGACCACGATGTGTTACTTGAGAAGTTGCGCCTATACGATCAGGATGACTGTACTCTGCAACTGATGAAGTCGTATCTTACATCACCCAAACAATTTACCACGGTAAAAAACAGCTCATCATCATCCCGACAGCTAACTCATGGGGTACCTCAAGGATCTGTACTCGCCCCACTTCTTTTCGTGATATTCATCAATGACTTACCTGAAGCTATATCTCATACAGCTACTGTGGACATTTTTGCTGATGATACCACCTTAAGCAGTTCATCGCTATGGAACGACGTTGGAACACTGAGGAGCGACCTTGGCAACAGCGCATTACTTCTCGAGGATTGGTCAAAACAAAATCACCTTCATCTCAACGCTAATAAAACAAAATCGATGCTCATTACCGGAAAAAGACTTGGATCTAAGCTTTCCCCCGAAGACCTAACTTTAGACATTGAAACAAGTAATAATATCAAACTCGAACAAACTTCCTCTTACAAGCTACGTGGTGTCACCTTGGATCAGGAGTTGACCTTCGACGAGCACATTGACTCAGTGTGCAAAAAACATTCCCAACGAATAGGTTTATTACGCTCAATAAGATACCTTTTGCCCAAACAAGAGCGTATTGTCCTATATAATTCCATCATTAAACCTGTCTTAATGTATGGCAGTGTCGTTTGGTCAAAGACGTCCCAAGCTAATTTATGCCGAGTTTTTAGATTACAGAAAAGAGCTGCAAGAGTAATTAACGTTGGATAAAGAAAAGAACGAACTGTTACATTGTTCAACAAATTGAACTGGATTCCTTTCTATGATGAAACAAAAATAAACAAATGTTCTGTTATATATAAATGTTTTCAGGGATCTGCTCCCGAATACTTAATAAACAGGTTATCAAAAATTAGCGATGTTTCTTCCAGAACTACTAGATTTTCTGATATCACTCTTCATTGTCCTCGTTATATTAGAGAAACCGAGGGCGGGAAAACATTTTAATCTACCGCTAGCAAACTCTATGAAACGCTTTGCCAGTCTCTCTCAGGAAAAGTTCGAGTTTGAAAGCTTTTAGAAAAGAACATTTCAAACATTTGAAAAATCATTATGTAGGCCTCGATCACTTCAGTATTTCCTGGAGAGTGGAAAGGACACCTATACGTTTTAGCCTACTATTTTATATTTTTATGCAATTTTAGTTCTTTAGTACCAATATTGTATTTTAGTTTTGCATTATTTTATTCTATATATTAGAGGGCCACTAGTTTATGAGTCTATGACTGTAAAGTGTTTTACCCTCAGTAAATAAAGTTTTACATTACATTACATTACATTACATTACATTACATTACATTGCATTGCATTGCATTGCATTGCATTGCATTGCATTGCATTGCATTGCATTGCATTGCATTGCATTGCATTGCATTGCATTGCATTACATTACCTTTATCAGATCGAACACGAGAGGGTAAAGAATACTTGCCAACAGCTTCTTGGAAATGTCTAAGTACAGTGGAAGCCTTGTTGTTCGTTGATGCTCTAAGATAAACTATCAGACGAGATTATCCATCAATACCCCCATGCATAACTATTCTGTACGGCTCGATTAATTTATGGTCACCGTCTATGTGCCATAGGGAATTTGGACTAGGCACAGAGTATTTTCTCCTTACAATTTTAAAACTATGTTGCCTGATCGTGGACATTACAGGATTCACCCGCGAAATAGATTCTCGTACACGGTTTCTTTGAACCATTATTATCCCTCTTGCTCTCAGCCCTCCTTCTACAAGGTGCAGACCAGCCTCGGATGTTTGTTGCAAAATGTCTTTTACATTTTCATCCAAATCGTGATCTTCAATACTTGAAAATGCATCGCGGCCAACAGGCATTTCTGACTCCTTACGACGCCGAATCAATGTCTTGGGAGAAATTTTCAGCATTCTGGCTATATTCACCCACTTGAAGGACTCTCTACGCAGACGAATGATAAGATTTTTGTCTGCCATATATCGTGGTCGACATGCTTCCTGTGTGTGTTCCACTGGACACTCGTACTGAAATGATGAATCAGAATAACTGGACTCGTCTGAGTTGTGATAAGCTACTATTCTTGATTGATAGTTTTGTCTTAGAAGACGAACGCCATTTGAAAGTTCGTGGATGTCTTCGAGTACTTGCTGGTAGCCATTTCTTTCTGCTAGTCGACCTGACACCAAACCAAGAGTCTGTTCAAATTTGGCCTCCGTTTTTTTCGGGGGGCGCACGATTTGGGAACGAGATGGGAAGGAGGAGCGTCTGCACGCTGGTTAACAACTAACAAGTTTAGTTTTTCTTTGATTTCAAGCTGTTTTTGCAACCCATTTAACCAAATTCAGCTTCATTTTTTCTCGGCTATAAAGTAAAAGGGACTGGGGGTAAGGTGCATCGTAGCCTGGTAACCCTGGCCCAATCAAAGAATACGGCCATATTTCTTTTGAAATTGGACAAGGTACCAGGCTAGGTGCATGGTGGCCCCACTGATTTCTATACAACATTGGTTATATCTGGTTATATATGAGATAAGTGGGCGGGCCCCAGCCTGGTAGGTAACCAGTTATGAAGCGAAAAACAAATAGTGACGACATATTGACAGACTATATTAATATATATATATATATATATATATATATATATATATTAAATATAGTCTGTCAATATGTCGTCACTATTTGTACAGAACTCGCGATCGTCACTTATATATACAGAACTCGCGATCGAGCTCTCGGCAACGGCCTCCGTGGCTCAGTGGTCAGAGCATTGCACTAGAATCGCAAGGTCGTGGGTTCAATTCCTGCCGGAGGGCGTGTGTAGTTGCATTTTTCGCAACTGCTCCCGGTTTGGTCTTAAAATGTATATATTCTACACTCGAATTTTCCTTCACCCTAAATCCTTAGAACATGCTATGTAATCGAGTGAAATGCCCAATGTCATTTATATATATATATATAAAACTCATCTTGATGTATATATGCAATCTTGATGTATATATACAATCTTGATGTATATATACAATCTTAATGTATATATAAAATCTTCCTGTATATATACAATCTTGATGTATATATACAATCTTGATGTATATATACAATCTTGATGTATATATACAATATTGATGTATATATACAATCTTGATGCATATATACAATCTTGATGTATATATACAATCTTGATGTATATATACAGTCTTGATGTATATATACAATCTTGATGTATGTATACAATCTTGATGTATATATACAATCTTGATGTATATATACAATCTTGATGTATATATACAATCTTGATGTATATATACAATCTTGGTATATATATACAATCTTGACGTATATATACAATCTTGATGTATATATACAATCTTGATGTTTATATATACAATCTTGATGTATATATACAATCTTGATATATATCAATCTTGATCTTCATATATCAATCTTCATATAGTATAGTATAGTATAGTATAGTACAGTACAGTACAGTACAGTACAGTACAGTACAGTACAGTACAGCACAGCACAGCACAGCACAGCACAGCACGCAGAAAAATATTTTGGGATCACTTCGAGCCTTGGTAACCTGGCCTATGACGGAAGTCTCTGCGTGCGTAGAGGAAATGCTTACGTTGCTCAACTTCCGTACAAATACGTGCTAATTTTTTAATTATTTGCGTTAACAATTTGAATTTAGTATTTTATTCTGGCTAACGCCAGACAATTTTTATTCAACACATTTTAATTGCAACTACGCTATAATTCTGAACGTATCTTATAATTTCTCACGCTTTCTGCTAAACAGCGACTCCTGTCATTGTGTCGCATCAGTAATACATACCTTATGGCGTTACAGACCAGCAACGCTTGCAGAATGCTGTTAAAGCAAGCATACCCAAGATTTTCAAAACCAGTTTTGCGGAAAACGACGTAAAATATTTCTTTGCTAAGCTTTAACGTGGTGTTTCCACAAAATTTATTTATTTATATTACATTATCGCCATGAAAACTTTCAAAGAATTAATTATTTTCAAAACCCTTTGTATAATTAGTCATTATTGAAAATCAGAACTGAATTGTAAAACTTTCACAACGCAAACCTTTGACGAACGCAGGAGAAACGATAGTCGGACTGCAAGGAGTGCAATATCAAATTTAACGCGACTAATTATAAATTTAGCACGCATTTGTACGGAAGTTGAGCAATGCAAGCATTTCCTCTACGCGCGCACAAAAACAGATACTTCCGTAATAGGCCAGGTTGCCAATTCTCCAAGTGATCCCAAAATATTTTTCCGCGCACAGCACAGCACAGCACAGCACGATACGACACGACACAAACAACACGACACGACACGACGCGACAACATGACACGACACGACACGACACGACACGACACAAACGACACGACACAACACAACACAACACAACACAACACAACACGACACGACACGACACGACACGACACGACACGACACGACACGACACGACACGACACGACACGACACGACACGACACGACACGACACGACACGACACGACACGACACGACACGACACGACACGACACGACACGACACGACACGACACGACACGACACGACACGACACGACGACACGACACGACACGACACGACGCAAGGCAACGCAACGCAAGGCAACGCAACGCAACGCAACGCAAGGCAACGCAACGCAACACAGCACAGCACAGCATAGCACAGACGACACGACACGACACGACACGACACGACACGACACGACACGACACGACACGACACGACACGACACGACACGACACGACACGACACGACACGACACGACACGACACGACACGACACGACACAACACAACACAACACAACACAACACAACACAGGAATTATTGGCATACCAATAAAGATTTTATTGCTTCCCGTTTGTAGATTAGCTAATTAGATTATTCTTTACATGATTATTTGCGCGAGAATATTTGTGGTCACATGAGTGAAATGGCGGGAATATTTTTCACGTGAACGAAATGACGGGAATATTGGGAGTCACAGCGCAATGCGCGGGAAAACGGGATAGGAATTGGCGGTTATTTAAAAGCTGTAACATGTGTGATCGGTTCATTCCCTACTACACGTCGGCTTCTACAAGATCAAGCAGAAGCTTCAAGCAAATCTTTGTTGAAAAGGTATATTGCTAAATTATTTCTTAACGATCTTTATCTATTGCTGACCAAGATTGGCGGAATAAAATCGGAAAAGACAAGAAAAAGATTTTGTGGCAACAATTGGGGCAGGGAAGCATTTTAAATCCTAGACTCTAGGGACTAGATCCTTGCCTATGTCCCAGATAGCGAGAACTCTCTGGGCGGGTCAGTCAGGAATAGTACTAGCCGGCCAGGCGAGCCGCTATTAGTAAGGTGCTAGTCCTGAATGACCCAATCGGATGCTTCACGTGGTGAAAGGTTGTCCGACAGACAGCACTTCCCTGCCCAGTTTTATTGAGTTATTATATTCATTAATACAATTATAATTAGAATAACATATCGTTCTATGACATTTTCGTGATGTACATGGGAGGAGGGTGGGGTTTTTTCGTTTCAGTATACCAAGTCAACTGACTTGCTTGAACTCGCTGGTACAGAAAGTGTACATGCACGTGAAAGATTTCTAGATTTGTTACTTTTCATTGGGTTAGAGCCTTTAGTACCAGTTTTTCACATGCTTAACACCTGCACCTTGAGCTCTTGTGTAATAGAACGGTTCATGGTAGTGTCACTTAAGCCGGATATATTTCCATTTGTTACAAGTCGCTAGCTTGTGGTAATACGAGTAGAGCTTCTGTAGTTTGTCTACTTCAACTGATTGGAGGTTTTTACCGATGTGGTTGAAGCCAATAACGCTTTTTCTTTTTCTTTTTCTTTTCATATAACTATATCATATTCAGCCATGGTCGCGTTACAGATCTTCTCAATCTCGGGTTCCCCCAGACGACCCTCTACGATTTTCATACCATAGAAGTTGATGTCTGAATAAAAACTTTGTCACCTCGCAAGCAAAGCAAACGCAAGGAACATAAATTTGTTTACCTGATATGTGACTTTCCTCCAGAGTATTACTCATATATATATATATATAATTATTTATCATTGATTTTTGTTTGTTTGTTTGTTTGTTTGTTTGTTTGTTTGTTTGTTTGTTTGTTTGTTTGTTTGTTTGTTTGTTTGTTTGTTTGTTTGTTTGTTTGTGTTTGTTTGTGTGTGTGTGTGTGTGTGTGTGTGTGTGTGTGTGTGGTGCGGTGCGGTGCGGTGCGGTGCGGTGCGGTGCGGTGCGGTGCGGTGCGGTGCGTTGCGTTGCGTTTCGGTTCGTTTCGGTTCGTTTCGGTTCGTTTCGGTTCGTTTCGGTTCGTTTCGGTTCGTTTCGGTTCGTTTCGGTTCGTTTCGGTTCGTTTCGGTTCGTTTCGGTTCGTTTCGGTTCGTTTCGGTTCGTTTCGGTTCGTTTCGGTTCGTTTCGGTTCGTTTCGGTTCGTTTCGGTTCGTTTCGGTTCGTTTCGGTTCGTTTCGGTTCGTTTCGGTTCGTTCGGTTTTAGACCCACTTACCCTACCTTAGACCTACTTAGCCCACCTTAGACCCACTTACCCTACCTTAGACCTACTTAGCCTACCTTAGACCCACTTACCCTACCTTAGACCCACTTACCCTACCTTAGACCTATTTAGCCTACCTTAGACCTACTTCCCTATCTTATACCTACTTAGCCTACTTTAGACCTACTTTACCCTACCTTAGACCTACTGAGCCTACCTTAGACCCACTTACCCTACCTTAGACCTATTTAGCCTACCTTAGACCTACTTACCCTATCTTAGGACCACTTAGCCTACCTTTGACCTACTTAGCCTACCCTAGACCCCCTTAGCCTACCGTAGACTCACTTAGCCATCCTTAGATCAAGTTAGCCTACCTTAGACCTTAGCCTACCTTAGGACTACTTAGCCTACCTTAGGACTACTTAGCCTACCTTAGACCTACTTAGCCTATGTTAGACCCACTTAGCCTACCTTAGACCTACTTAGCCTACCTTAGGACTACTTAGCCTACCTTAGAACTACTTAGCCTACCTTAGGACTACTTAGCCTACCTTTGACCTACTTAGCCTTCCTTAGACCTACTTAGCCTACCTTAGACCTACTTAGCCTACCTTAGGCCCACTTAGCCTACTTTAGACCCACTTAGCCCACCTTAGACCTACTTAGCCTATCTTAGGACTCGTTAGCCTACCTTTGACCTACTTAGCCACCTTAGACCCACTTACCCTACCTTTGACCTACTTAGCCAACCTTAGACCCACTTACCCTACCGTAGACTCACTTAGCCGTCCTTAGACCAAGTTAGCCTACCTTACACCAACTTAGCCTACCTTAGCCCTACTTAGCCTACCTTAGGACTACGTAGCCTACATTAGACCTACTTAGCCTTCCTTAGACCTACTTACCCTACCTTAGACCTACTTAGCCTACATTAGACCCATTTAACCTATCTTAGACTCACTTACCCTACCTTAGACTCACTTAGCCTACCTTAGACCTACTTAACCTAACTTAGTCCCCCTTAGCCTACCGTAGACTCACTTAGCCTACCTTAGACCAAGTTAGCCTACCTTAGACCTACTTACCCTACCTTAGACCTACTTAGGCCATACTGTACACTTATACGCAATTACCTGCTTTTATACCCTCTTCGCTAAACTAATAACTAGTTTTAACGGTGATCATCGTGTGTATATGTTAAGCCTTTGTTCTGTTTCAAACAGACTTAGATAAGAAATTATTTGACGGCTGCTGAGCGCCTATAGATTTCATTTTGAATCGATTCTGTAGAACCATCTTATAATGGTCTGGAACAAATTTATTATCGTTTTTATAAAGCCGGTTTTCCACTTGGCGGAATTTTGCGTGTGGAGCGGAATATTTCTTTGTCTTTTCTAATTAGTTCCACCCTCTCTGAGTTCCACCCGAGAAATCACAAGACAAAGAAAATTTCCGCTCCGCGCGAAAATATCGTACAATCATCAGGTGGCGTCCGAATATTTAATCTTGCTTTAGGCCTCCTAAAGTTATGGGACAAGAATTTGTCTTTGCGCATGCGTCGCTGACTCACACACAAATGTTGTCCCTTGCTTCGGCAACTTCTTTATCGCTCACAAACGAAATTAAAAGCGGTCATGAGCCATCACTGCCAACTGGAAAAAACTAACGTGTATTTGCAAACCACATTTAAACACAGATTCATTAAACCAATTCGACAAAGAGATTACACAAAACTAAAGTGTCATTGTTTTGTTTATTTCCTCGGTGACCATGTAATTACAAAGTAAATGCATGGCGTTGAGGGATATTAGTGATTAAATGTCCCCTCAAGCCTCGCCAGGGTTTTGTGGAAGTCCCGAGGGACTTCCACAAAACCCTACTCGGCTTAAGGGGATATTTTGGGGGCCGATTACATGGGGAAATTTCAGTCTGGGCTGAGATTTCAGCCCGGCTACTGGAAGATGGAAAAGAGGGAGTGAATATTTTGAATAAGAAATACGAAGTATGGAATACAAAAAGTGCATTGTGAAAAGAAGTAATAAATATGGTTTATTTGAAATACACAACTAAATCTGTTTGTTTTAAGCTGCATGTTTGTGACAACTTGGCTGATTTACACACTTGATTCTTATTCAAATCATTCTCCTGTTTTCCATACCTCAGTAGCCGGGCTGAAATCTCAACGCCATCCCTCGGAACTTCGACAAAACCTTCCTCGGCTTGAGGGACATTTAATCACTAATATCCCTCAACGCCATCCCTCAGGACTTCCAACAAACCCTCCCAAAGCTTGAGGGGATATTTAAGCACTAATATCCCTCAACGCCATGCATTGACCTATAATAACTAACTTCAACAATCGGCTGTTTTGTATGTGTATCTCTTGTGTATCTCTAGTTGTGTTCTGCAGGGCTGGCGCGTCGTTGGCTCGTTGCCTGGGGCAAGGCTTTTTCGCAGGCCCTTGTTGCAACATTACTGCATCATTCTGCAGCTGCAACATGTCCTCCACTTAGAATTCAGGATTATCCTGAAGCCTAGGGGACTTCTTTGTCCCACATGCGGGATGTTAAACTAAAAAGCATATAACAAAAAAAAAGTTGTGGGGTTGCACTCGGGGTCTGAGAGGTGGGACTTTTTTCCTGGAGGGTTGTGGTTAGGTTTAGGTCCACCAGGGGGTTGTGGTTAGGTTTAGGTCAAGTTTACAGGAGGGGGTGGGAGTTGGGGTTGGGATTTCGCTTCCATAATATTCAGGATTATCATGAATTCTAGACCATTTCACAATCAAGGATAATCCTGAATTTTGGATGAGAGGATATGCTGGCATCGCGGACGTGCGTCAGATGCGAGCCCCGGGCAGCTCAAGGGTCTTCTATGGAAGCTGTCAGGAGAGTAGAATCGTTTTACATTTTTTGAATTTGTTGGGGATAACAACAGCTGGAGAAAAAAATAAGCACCAAGCTATTTCTTTTACTTATATGGGTCAAATCGTGTTGTTTACCGAAATTAAAAACCGTAATTTTAGCCACCCCTAAAACGTTGGAGCCACGACGCCACGGTTTATCGGAATCCTTAGTGCATAAATGACAGAATGGTTTAACGAAAATACAAAATCGTCTCGATAACATAATCTTCATCTTTAGCTACTGCAATTTCATTGTTGGTTTTCTGATTCTTTTAGGATCTTTTGGCTTAAAATAATCCTTTAAGGCATCATCCAGGTTTTCGGCATTTGATGGTTCTCTTTTTCTTGTGGGTGACACTGATAGTTGTTGTAGACTAGTCTCATCCGTAGCAGCTATAACTATGGTATTGCTATCTTCTACATCGATATCTAGAACTATGGTATTGCTATGTTCAACATCGATATCTAGAAAATGAGATTTAATTTATGAGTCTCACGTTATACATGCATGTGGAAATAATGATGTACTGATACAGGTAATTAACTAAGACAAAAACGCTATGAAAGTGATTTTGCAATAAGGTAGAGATAAATATTTTTGTAAAATTAAAGAATGATTAAGATATTTACAGAGTCCAAGAACTGAGGTTAAAACTTTGTCAAACTGACAATTTTAATTTTACATTCTCCCTGTAGACATTGGAACCAACCAGCTATGTTACCAAAAGATTAAATTTACTCATGAAATCATATCAACTTTCACAATTAATTACCTTGCCCACTCGTGTTACCAGCACTTTGATAGATGTCTGTATTACCTCTAACCCAGAGAAAACAATAGAATAGAATAAAACTTTATTTCACTAACAGATGTCATTTCCTTGGGTATAAGTGACCATAACTTAATATATGCAGTTGGGAAAATTAATATGTCAACAAAAACTAGGTGTCATAAGATGGTTGAATTTCGAGATTTTAAGAATTTTAAATGAGGTTATTTATATAACCAAGGTTAAACCAAAGGAAGCATGCAGCTACGCACGCGCTCTTGAGAATGGAATGTGGACGTGACGTAAAGCCATGCATGTGATCGGAACCGATAAGATCACGCAATAATCGCATAGACAGACAAACAAATAGCACAGCTAAACGCTAACCGTACCCTCTAACGCTAACTGCAGTCCATCGTCCAGTGAAAACGTGCGAAAAATGGCAGACTCACACGCTAATCAAGCAGATCAGGTCGATCCCGATGCGTCAGGCTCAAGGAGTTCACCCGAGACGAGATCCAGCGAACAGATGCCATGGGACCACCCGGGTTTCATCGCCGCCATTCAGCAAGTGGTCACGCAAACGCTGTCTCAGAGAAACCCTTCCACGGCTCCCAACACTCCCACAGCAACCACGTCCACCAACCAACTGGGACGCATCCAAGCCTTCGAAGAAGCCGGGAACGCGCTTCAGGTTCTTCCCTCGCTCACTGCTCGGGGTCCGTCGCAAACAACAGCGAGTGGACAAAGGAATGTTACAAAAGGAATGGAAGGTACGTCTACACTACCTTCTTTTAGAGCCCCGTCGTTTGTCTCTGTTGCGGACGACGATGCGCAATTCGTGCAACCCACTGGCGCTCCACACGGGTCCCACACAGAGGTCGGAACCGAATTGTCAACCCGGGATACTAACACTGGGGTCTTTGCCCGGGCACAAGTCGCCGGTATCAACTCCCCATTTTCCCTGGGCTGAAGCCACACACCAATTCCAGCGAAGATGGTTTCTAAGATTCTGGCGGGGCAGTTTGTCGATCTTAATGATCTTATACCAGAGAATCTGGACGCGCCCGAACAGCAACAGCCAACTTTCACCATTTCCGGCTCCTCTCTCGTCCCCAGTCTTCTGAGCCACCCGAAAAAGAAAACAATCGCAGACGTGGTAACATGGGTCGAGTGCTTCGTAAGCTACATGTCCGTGTTAACAGCGCATGTACCACAACGGTCTCGTGATCTCCTGGCCTATATGTCACTCATTTTGCGCACCGCAAAACGCTTTGGAGGTCAAGCATGGCTCAATTACGACCGAGCCTTTCGACAGGAAGCAGCGGCCACCAATCTCAAAGACTGGAGTGTTATGCGGGCAGATTTATACAATTACCACACTGCCGGACGCAGCATGCCGATCACTTCAACCACCGCGCCCCCCTTTCGTAGATGGGACGGCGAAGCCGTCAGCATTGCATGTCAAGGCGAAATCTGCCGCTCTTGGAACAGAGGTCGATGCTCCAGTATTTACGCCACTTGCAGCTTTCAGCACATCTGTGAAGTCAATGGCTGCCGCGGTTCCCATCGCAGGCTCGACTGTCCACACACAGTTACCACGCGTCCCACCATACGCCACCGGTCCCGTTCCCCTGTCCGTCGCCGCCGCGTCTTCCCCAAATCCTTTTAGACCTAAAGCTAGCCTTCGCCCGAGAGAACAAAATACCCCACCTGTTATAGCTCCTTACCCCAGTTATTCGCCAATAAACGTAGAACAATTTAAACTCGAACTTGCACAGCACCCTGGTCGCCCGACAGCCCAGTACATCATAAACGGGCTTGAACATGGTTTTTCTTTAATGTTTGCGCCTGGCTCCAAACTCAAGCCAACAATTGCGAACTGCATTTCTGCGTGCAAACACCCAAAAGTCATTGATGACTACTTACTCAAGGAGACAAACTTAGGACGAGTCGCAGGCCCTTTTATCACCTCACCACTGCCAAATCTCCAGATTAGCCGCTTTGGCGTAATCCCAAAGAAATCCAACAACGAATGGCGTTTGATCCTTGACCTCTCCCACCCTGAGGGCTTTAGTGTGAACGACGGAATAAACCCCAATTCATGCCACACACAATACTGCAAAGTGGATGATGCCATCAAGTTAATAATGTCCACAGGCAAAGGCGCCTTAATGGCAAAACTTGACGTCAAAAGCGCATACCGCATTCTCGCTGTCCACCCTAGTGATCACTATCTTCTCGGCATGAAATGGTGCAGCAAGTTTTACGTTGATCTCGCGCTTCCTTTTGGCCTTCGTTCAGCACCATTTATATTTAACAAGGTAGCTGATATGCTGGCATGGATCTTGCAGCATAACTACGACATAGAGAACCTCATCCATTATCTTGACGATTACTTCACCCTCGGGCCAGCCGATTCCGATCAATGTAAGACAAACCTTGCCACCATCACGGATGTGTGCGCGAGACTGGGCGTCCCTCTTGCCCCGGAAAAATGTGTTGGTCCGACCACTTGCATGGTGTTTCTAGGAATTGAATTAGATTCGGTAGAATCATGCGCCCGGCTGCCGAGTGACAAGCTAACGGAGTTGCGCCGTCTTATTCCACTTTGGCTCGATAAGAAATCCTGCACCAGACGCGAATTGGAATCTTTAGTGGGAAAATTGCAGCATGCTTCTGCTGTAGTTAGACCGGGACGCACTTTCTTACGTCGACTCCTCAATGCCATTCACACCCTCCGACTTCCCAATCACTATTTCCGTTTATCACGCGAATGCAAGCTCGACCTGTCGTGGTGGAACGAACTGTTGGCTAATTGGAATGGCGTGAGCTTCTTTGAGAGTCCCGAGTGGGTGCCAGCCCCAGATATTTATATCTCTTCTGACGCATCTGGCAAATTGGGTTACGGAGTATTCCACAACAATGAATGGTTTAATGGTCGATGGTCGCCAATGCAAGAACCACTGGGCATCGCATATAAAGAACTCTTTCCCATTGTTTTGGCATGCTCTCTTTGGGCGTCGCAATGGCAGACAAAACGGGTGCAATTCCGCTGTGACAACGAAAGCGTCGTATCCATCCTCCAAACCGGTACATCCAAAGATCCAAACATTATGCACTTGATCCGGAACCTCTTCCTGATCACTGCCCGCTTCAATTTCACACTGTCCGCCATCCACATCCCGGGAAAGCAGAATGCAATTGCTGACGCTTTGTCTCGATTTCACTTACAGGAATTCTTCCGTCTGGTTCCCACGGCGGCACCATATCCAACGACCATTCCAGAACATCTACTCCACCGATTAACGTCAGTCTTCTCGAACAACGCGCTTTAAACCTTATGGCCCACGGGATAGCCGTCTCTACTCGACGTACATACACCACAGCTCAACGACAATTCATCACGTTCTGCTACACGACTAAACAACTTTCCCCGGCGGGTTTCCCCTGCCCAGCATCCGAATGGACACTCATACTGTTCGTTACACACCTGGCTGGCTCATTGAAGGCAAATTCAATCAAGGTCTATCTGGCGGGCGTGCGCTCACTTCATATTGAACAAGGATTCTCCAACCCCCTGGAAAATCGGCTACGCCTCGAACGGGTAATCAGGGGAATTAAGCGCTTACAAGGCAGTGACAAACGCGATAGACACCCCGTGACGATTAACGTTCTTCGAAAGTTCGAACGACAGATTACACATACGCGCTACGACGACTCGATGTTCTGGGCGGCGTGCTGTCTGGGCTTCTTTGGATTCCTCAGATCGGGTGAGTTTACCGTTGCATCCCACACGTCCTTCAACCACGACTTGCACTTCAGCATCGACGACATTCAGGTTGATCGACGCCACTCCCCAAACTTCATGCTTGTCAATATCAAAGCGTCGAAGACTGACCAGTTCCGCAAGGGCATTACCCTCCGGCTAGCTCGATCAGGCTCATCCATTTGTGCCGTGCGCACCGTTCTACATTATCTTCACTTCCGTGGAAACAAACCGGGCCCACTTTTTATTCACAAAGATGGAAAGACCCTGACACGAACTGACCTGTCTAAGTGGTTACAGGCAATCGCAATTCGAGCAGGCTGTACAGGGAATTTCTCAGGTCATAGCTTCCGGATCGGTGCAGCCACAACAGCCGCACAGAAAGGAATCCCAGACCACCTCATCAAGACATTAGGCCGTTGGGAAAGCAACGCTTACCACCAACTCTACATCCAGACCACAGCGGCTACACTAGATAACGTAGCTTCGCTTTTAACAAGTTAATATATAAGACTTATTGTGGTCGTCACTTATCGTTATGCATGCTTATATAATTAATAAATATACACTCTTTCGGGCTAATCTCTCGTAGTTTATGGTAGCACCTAGCATGGTATATATACTGTTGCGTATAACGAGCCACTTGCGCAATGCATGGGCATAACGAGCCCATTTACACAATGCATGGGTATAACGAACCCTTTTACGCAATGCATGGGTATAACACACCCATTTACGCAATGCATGGGTATAACGCACCCATTTACGCAATGCATGGGTATAACGAACCCATTAACGCAATGCATGGGTATAACGCATTCATTTACGTAATGCATGGGTACAACGCACTCATTTACGCAATGCATGGGTATAACGCACCCATTTACGCAATGCATGGGTATAACGCACCCATTTACGCTATGCATGGGTATAACGCGCCCATTTACGCAATGCATGGGTATAACGAGCCCATTTACGCAATGCATGGGTATAACGCACCCATTTACGCAATGCATGGGTATAACACACCCATTTACGCAATGCATGGGTATAACGCACCAATTTACGCAATGCATGGGTATAACGAACCAATTTACGCAATGCATGGGTATAACGCACCCATTTACGCAATGCATGGGTATAACGCACCCATTTACGCAATGCATGGGTATAACGCACCAATTTACGCAATGCATGAGTATAACGCACCCATTTACGCAATGCATGGGTATAACGCACCCATTTACGCAATGCATGGGTATAACGCACCCATTTACGCAATGCATGGGTATAACGCACCCATTTACGCAATGCATGGGTATAACGCACCCATTTACGCAATGCATGGGTATAACGCACCAATTTACGCAATGCATGGGTATAACGCACCCATTTACGCAACGCATGGGTATAACGCGCCCACTAACGCAATGCATGGGTATAACGAGCCCATTTACGCAATGCATGGGTATGACGAGCCCGGTTGTCGCTAAGTTTATGGTTGGGTGAGTCAGCTAAATACACACTGTGTCCACCCGAATTCGATGCTTGGATGCTGAGAATTCTACACCAGTGAATCCTCAGTTTGGTGATCGGATCAGGATCAACCGGTAGGACCAATTAACCTGATCCTAGTCCAAGCATCAGGAGCACAACAACCACCAGCCAGTCGGCCTGCCTGTCACCCAACCATCCAAAGGGTAAGTACAAACAAAAACAAGGTCGATATCGACCCACAGCCGAACAGAAAATGGTGACGTATGGTTTAAATGAGGTTATTTATATAACCAAGGTTAAACCAAAGGAAGCATGCAGCTACGCACGCGCTCTTGAGAATGGAATGTGGACGTGACGTCAAGCCATGCATGTGATCGGAACCGATAAGATCACGCAATAATCGCATAGACAGACAAACAAATAGCACAGCTAAACGCTAACCGTAATTTCCAGGAAGATCTCAGTAATCAACCCTGGCATCGTATAGATAATGAGCAAAATGTCAACAGCAAATGCTCAGTATGGAGGACCACTTTCCTGAATGTCCTTGAAACGCATGCACCCATACGAAAGAAGCGAATTAGAAATAAACGAAGCATCTCATGGCTTAATAAACATATTAAGCAGTTAATGGTTGAACGGGATGGTTAAACTGAGAGCTATAAGATCAAACTCTGAAAATGATTGGAATGAGTACAAAACACTCAGAAATAGGGTCACTACTACAATACGAAAAGACAAGGAAATTTACTATAGAAAACTGATCAACAAAAATAACAAAATCCTAAAGAAGCTTGGAAAACAATAAAAAGTATACTTGGACGCGATCAACAAAACCAACGAATGAATAATATAAAATTAGAAGAAAGAAATATTTCTTCGCCTAAAAAAAATTCTGAATGTTTTTACAGTTATTTCACTGATATAGGTGCTAAAATTGCGAATTCCGCTAACAATGCCAAACACAATTTTAGTGATTATATAAAGAAAATTCCTAATAACTTTAACTTTAAAACGATAGAATCGCAAAAAGTTTTCCAACTATAACTTTCTCTCTCAATCTCCAAAACTTCTGGGATTGATAAAATACCAGCAAGAGTCCTAAAATTAGCTGCTCCAATTATCCCAAATCCTTTAACGGGAATACGTAATCAATCGATTACTGTTGGAGAATTTCCAACTGAGTAGAAAATTGCAAAGGTCACTCCTTTACATAAGAATGGTACAAGAAATCTACTTGATAATTGCCGACCAATTCAAATTCTATCAACGATAAGTTAAGTTTTTGAAAAAGTTCTTTATGAACAGTTATATGATTATTTCACATCAAAGGACCTATTATCTAAACATCAATTCGGTTTTAGACTGTGTCATTCTACATCTGCAGCATTATTAGATAGCACAAACGAATGGTATGTAAACATGGATTCTGGAAAGTTTAATATTGTTGCTTTCGGCTTAGTTGAAAAAAAGCATTGTAAATCATGAAATATTAACAAACAAACTAAGTTTATATGGCATCGGTCAATCAGCATTAAACCTTCTTCATTCGCATTTAAGAAATCGATCTCAAATGTGTAATATAAATGGAAAATTGTCTAAGTTCAATTTTGGGCCTCTTCCATTCTTAGTAGCCTATACATTAATGATTTGCCAAATTGTTTGGAATGGTCAATTGCAAGAATGTTTGCAGATGATACAACTCTAAGTGCATCTGGCAACTCATTGGCTGAGATTGAAACTTTTATAAATCAGGACGTTAACAATGTAAAGGAATGACCGCTATTGGCAAATAAACTTTGTCTTAATCTTATTAAAACCGAATATCTAATAATTGGTTCGAAACACAATATCAATAACATATTTAATGAACCTAAGATTGTTGTTGGTAGCGAACCAGTCAGAAGAGTTAAAGTGACCAAATCCTTAGGAATTCATATTGATCAGTTTCTGTTATGGGAAAATTATATAGACAAAATATCTAAAAAAATTTCTAGATCTTCTGGTATTGGAGCAATCAAAAGACTAAAGCCTTATATAAGTCGTGGTACACTTATATCATGCAGTTTACAACGCTCTCGTTCAACCATAGTTCGATTACTGTTGCGAAATATGGCACTCAATAGCTATTACGCTTTTCCATAAATTACAAACATTACAAAATAGATCTGCTATATTAGTTATTATGATTAGATATTATATTATTATGAGTTATTATGGGTCATAACAATGAACATGGCCAATCTCAAGCAGCTCTAACTGAACTTGGATGAAAAACTGTGAGGGAGCATAGCTTACTTATTAAAGCCAGACTCGTGTATAAAATTACTCATGCCGATATAGCTCCAAAAACACTTACAGATTTATTCAATAGCTCGTCCACTACTCCACATCATTATAACTTACGGAATTCGGATATGAAGCTTTATTTTCCATTTCCGAAAACGGAAAAAAAGAAAAAAAGTCTGAGTATAGTGGAGCTAAATTATGGAATAGTCTTTCCAATGAATTGAGAAACGCGGAGACATTAAATAATTTCAATGTTCTCCTTACTGAAACCATAGCCTTTAACTAGCCTGTATATGGCAAGCCGTTTGTAGCAAAATTCAATAGTAGTCTTTATTGAATTCAATAACTGATTTATAAAAAAATTAAAGAGTATATACTTCAATAACTTGTCACATTCAATCATTAATTCAATGTTCAATCATTCATTCAATGTTCAATGAACACATTCAATGTTCAATGATTCATTCAATGTTCAATCATCACATTCAATGTTCAATCATTCATTCAATGTTCAATCATTCATTCAATGTTCAATCATTCATTCAATGTTTAATCATTCATTCAATGTTCAATGAACACATTCAATGTTCAATGATTCATTCAATGTTCAATCATCACATTCAATGTTTAATAATTCATTCAATGTTCAATCATTCATTCAATGTTCAATCGTTCATTCAATGTTCAATCAATCATTCAATGTTCAATGAACACATTCAATGTTCAATGATTCATTCAATGTTCAATGAACGCATTCAATGTTCAATCATATTAATTCAATGCCTAGCTTCAGAGCCTGCATCGCGGGCGCTCTGGCGGGTTCAGTCATGGAGTCCTGGGAACTAGCTTTCCCGCGAAAATTGTATCGGACCGCCATATTGGAATATTTATAGTTCTGGCTTATTTGATCTCTATGGGATCAGAAAACGAGACATTCAACTTAGAAAACTTACCCACGTTTTTATTTTCTGTGCTGGACGAAGTTGAATTAATATGCCGTTAAGAAATCATAGATGTCAGCAAAGTAGAAACACATTTGATTGTGGTTGATAAAGCTTTAGGTCTGCTCAGAGAATTAAGGTGACAAAGTGTTGCCATGGCCGGTGATACAAATGAGTTGGAACACCTTGAATCGCTTTCAGATGTTTTCGCAGATATCCTTTCTGGAATGCAGCAGCTTATATCAACATTGTCTTTTACTCCACCAACTGTTGCAGAAAATGATTGTTTGATTGATGGACGAAATCCTACCCAAGTTGGACGACCAAAATTTCACATAACATCTGAAGTCCTAGAAGACCTCCGAAGCCTAGGCTTTTCTTGGACAAAAATTGCTATGACGATGGGTGTCTCAAGATGGACTATCTCAAGAAGAGTTCGAGAGTATGGTTTGGAGAATATGTGTGGCTTTAGTTTGTAGTCTACTGAAGAGTTGGACAACCTCATCAGAAACTACATAGACCACCATGGGACAACTTCTGGGCAAACTTATGTTATTGGCTACATTAAATCTCTAGGATACCGTGTGCAACGCAGCGGAGTAAGAGAATGTCTAGCAAGGCTAGATCCACGAAATACTGCACTGAGATGGGCTGTTACTGTATCCCGCAGAGTCTACAGTGTACCTTGGCCAAATTCCCTTTGGCACCTCGACGGCCATCATTCACTTATTAGATGGAAACTGGTAATCCATGGGTGTATTGATGGGTTTTCTAGGAGAATGTTTCTACAATGCAGTTCAAATAACCTAGCTGAGACTGTGTTAGCATTATTTGAGGAGGCAATTGAAAATGATGGTGGTTTATGGCCTTCACGAATTCGTGTTGACTGAGGTGTGGAAAATGTTTTAGTTTGTGAGGCCATGGTAATGGCTAGAGGGGAGGGAAGAGGCAGTTTCATTCCTGGTCCTTCTACACATAATCAAAGAATCGAAAGGCTATGGAGAGATGTGTATAGGTGTGTCTGTCATATGTATTACTATATTTTTTACGGCATAGAAATGTCTGGACTTCTTAATCCAGACGATACAGTGCATTTGTTCACTTTGCATCTGGTTTATCTTCCAAGGATCAATCGTGCTCTTTTTGAATACAAGGAGGCATTCAACCATCATGCTGTCAGGACAGAGAATAACTGGACTCCTTATCAGATGTGGCTCAATGGAATGATGCATGAAAGAAACCCTCTTGCCCATGCTCAACTTGATGATGATCCTCATGATCTTGAATGTTATGGATATGATGCTCAAGGTCCATCACCCCTTGAAGACAATGGTGGTGTAGTTGTTTCGGTGGTGTAGTTGTTTCGGAGGTGAGGCTGGAAAATAATGAAGAGATGCTTTCATTTGTCTTAGAACATGTAGATCGCCTTTCTCCATCAAATGATATGGGAGTGGACATTTTTGTAAATGCTCTCCAAATTGTACAAGATAAAATAGGGAATTAAATGGACCAACCATTTGATGGCAATGCTTTCAAATTCCTGTGACTACATTCTCCATGCTGACCTTCCACCCCTGGGCTTGGTTCCTGAAATTCCACCCCACACGATTGTTTAACAAATAGATTCTATTTTGTCAAATTTATCTGTCTTCCAGCTGCAATCACCTCCCCCCCCCCCTAGCCAATCCCCAGGAATTAGATTTCAAAAATTTTTGGCTCTTCACCACTGTGCTGGTAAATACATTTGGTCAAATGTTGCACTTGTACGGTAGCTACAACAAGTTCAAATTCATAGGTAAAGCAGCTTTTCAAATGTCCATTCTTCTCTTACTCAGATCTTAGTTTGCATCAAATGCCCACCTATACAGAGCACAATCTGAGTTATACTCCCAGGTATGCCAGGGGGGGGCGGGGGGGGGGGTGTCAGTTGGAATTGACTTGTACATATTATTTTGATAAACAATATTTAATAGACAATACTATAGCTCATTTTATTGTGTTAATATTAACTTTGTATAAAGTATAATATATATATATATAATGCAAATATGAATAAAGTTATAAGTTGCTTGTATAAAAAGTGCTTAAAACAGATAAACAATGCATAAATACCCAAAAGGATAGCCTGTTTCAGTGTTTGTATGCTAAAACAATAACATAGGTTATTCGAAAACAACAAAAAAACAAACTTCATAAAATGGTATCACTTCATTAGATGACATTGTGCAATACTGTTACGAATTTAAATAAGGCCAAAATAACTGTTGCAAAATGCGTAGTCATAAACCTCAAATAACGGATCTTCTGTTGGTAAAGATATATCATGCGAGCACATTGGAAGCTTCATGGCCTGGCTGCACGTATTTGCAGAAGGAATAAATGCCCATTTAGAGGAAGATGTGGCTGTCACAAATTGGATAGAAGGAGGCATAACAAAACCAAGAAGGGGCTCGTTATCAGTCCCTGTGCAGAACTGCAGAATATTTCCCAGGGTTACTCCAGCTCTTCTCCCACTAGCTACAACACGAACATAACTTGAGAATGCTCTGTAAGTGGTATTCTCATACTGGCGGCTATTGGACCCTTCTTCAGAAAAAGATGGCTTGAGGAGCGCAAGTAATTTCTTGCGAGTCAACATGCTTGCGGTTTCTGAACGAAGCAGCTTGAGGAAAACTGGTATCTCCTTTCCAATCTGAATGAGGCCAACTTTAGCAAATCCTTTTCGCAGGTTACCATTACACTGGGAAGGAGTTTCTGATACGAACAGTTCTTGGATGATTTCCTCAGGCAAAAAACGAGGAATACATCCATTCTGTAACATGCTAAGTCCCATTATTAATCCAACAGCTTCATAGTCTGCACTCATATAATCTCGCAACCCTTGATCAAAGTATGTTGATTGAATCTCTCTCAGACATAGCATAAAAAACTCTTTTCGAGGGCCACCTAAATCTGATGCGAGTTCACCATAAAATGAAATTTCCAAGGTAAGTCTTGGATCCTCCAGTGAACTGAACTCTTCAAATGCAGATTTCAAAACTGCATGCCTGTCTACATGAATGAAGTTGGTTTCCCCTTCCACTGTATCAGTTGCTGAAATAATGTCAAGTGGGCGACCTTGTACAATGTATTTCTGAGCACACCTCAAAATTTCAATTGGATCAGAAATATCCTCTGTTATGCATTTCTTAATGCAGTCAGAGATGACCTGTTCAAAGCTACCTTGCACAAGGTTGATAGTCCTTTCACCTGAGATTTCTGGCAGCTGGTTGGACTCATTGGAGGTGGTAAAACTCTCGTGGGGATTTTGTATTTCTTCTGGCCTTGTATTAACAGGCTCATTCAATCCTGAGGGGACTTGACATGGTATATTTGTCATTTCAACATCAGTTGAGGTGGGAGAGGAATTAGGTACTGGTAGTGTAGATGGTGGAGGCATCAAATCTAAAAAAAGTAATATTCATGAAGTTTTAGAACAATATGTCATATAATGTAAAACAAAAGAACATGGAAACTCACAAAAGATATTATACACTAAAAAGAATAATTAATTGCCAACTGAACTTGGAATTAGACATTACAGTATTTAGAACTAGATAGGAAGAGACAGACAGTGTTCCTAAGGATGGTCAATACATGTACAGTATACCAAAAATACTGCTATTAAATCACATACATGTATTGGTTTGACAATGTCTTTTTCAGACATACAGTACCAATAGTTATAGACTGGAATTTTAACAGCAAAAAAGTGACAACTTTGGTATTTTTTCATGGTTCCGTAGATGGGATAACGTGTGACTACAAAGGCCCATAACTTAAAGCAGTATACAGATATTGGTATAATTTTAGCTGTACTGTACATGTATACCAATATCAAATATTTCTTATACCCAACATTCCTAAGTATTTCTGTTCTTAAATATTTCCTCACACTGTCAGCCAATCAAACTGAAGGAAATGGCCAGGATTCTGATTGCTCTAAATTTATAAAAATAATTATTTGTATAGGAAATAACACTGTTCGAGTGGTATTTACAGTAATTATGAATATTTCCCTAAACACAATTGCGATTTTTCATTAATTCTCCGAGAACAACTGTTATTTCCTTTTACACTAATACCATTTCAATCAATTTTACGAGTTCCTGAATATGGACAAATAGATAAAATAATTTTTAATTTATTTGGAATTCATAGTTTACAAAATTTTACAAGAAAGTGGAAAGGCCGATGTTTGTAAATTTTACAATCCAACATTCCAGATGTGTGGTATTTAGGCTGACTTGTACCCAGGTGCAACAGAAAATATGAGGTGGGACATTTTAATGGTGCATTGTGGGAATCTAGGGAAAGTACTGTATCACAATGTGCTATTTAAAAAATGTAAGTTGAATACTAAAGTAATTAGCCAAACAGGAATGGGTAAAATTGATTGCAATGGTATGAATATAAAAATATTTACCAGCATAATAATAAAAGATAGTTTATTATTCATTTAAAATAGTTATTTTTTATTAGTCAAATTCCTGGGGGGGGGGGGGGTTGTGTGTGTAGGGGGGTGTTGTAGGTGGAATTGACTCATAATAATTGAATAATTGTTTAAATAGGCCATTCTATATAAAACTTTTATATTTATTAAAATATGAATAAATTATTGAAATACCTTCCTCATCACTACTGCCATCCACAAACAAGCAATCAAGCCCATCTTTAACTTTTACATATATTGATCCTTGGCCAGCTAACAGCTTCACTTGCTGGTAATCATAAGACTGGCAACTGGCCGATTTCGAAAGTTTCCTACGGGTAGCTCGCAGGAATTCAAAATCGCTATCGCTAACCATACTGTATTTTGTTCTCGTTGCCTTGCCAATTGCAGAACGAATTTATTCTTCTTTGCTTTGTGTTGTAATCTCGATCAGTCCACGAAGTTCAACTTCAGTGATGGCCCAGTTTTCAGTTTCATTAGTTACGTTTACTAAAACAAACTCGAACGCCTTTTTGACAGGTACTTCCTCCTTTTTCTTTCGTTTTTTTGTGGGCTGGTTGTGGGCTGGTTCAGTTCGAGGTGTAGCTCTCAAACGTTCTCTTAGGCCAAGTCTTGAGTATGTACCTTGGGATGCTGAACTTGTTATCATCGATCGCGCACGAGAAACTGCACTTCCAATCTGACTACCAATCGCAGCAGACAATCCGATCCCTGACCCAGGTCGATCAGATGGTTGTCTCGTACTGGTCGAGCGAACGGAGCTAGTTGACACCGTCGTCGGTTGATTATTATTAGTGTTTCCGTCATCATGACGTGAATCCAGCACTGAATCCAACAGCGTTGATGCTTCCCTGAGGTGCTTTGCCAATTCACGTAAATTGTCTCCCATCTCAGAGATCAATGTCTCCCAGAACAGAGATCAATGACTCAATGAGCCAAGTGGCCAGAACTAATATTCCAATATGGCGGATACAATTTTCGCGGGAAAGCTAACTGGGACTAACCCGCAAGAGCGCCCGCGATGCAGGCTAGGCATTGAACATTGAATGAATGATTGAACATTGAATGTGATGATTGAACATTGAATGTGTTCATTGAACATCGAATGAATGATTGAACATTGAATGTGATGATTGAACATTGAATGTGTTCATTGAACATTGAATGAATGATTGAGCATTGAATGTGATGATTGAACTTTGAATGAATCATTGAACATTGAATGTGATGATTGAACTTTGAATGAATCATTGAACATTGAATGATTGAACATGACAAGTTATTGAAGGTTTTTTTTTATAAATTAGTTATTGAATTCAATAAAGACTACTATTGAATTTTGCTACAAACGGCTTGCCATACCTGTAACTAATCAAGTATACTATTATTTATTTATTCTTTTATCAGTTTTTGTACATTTGTAAATCATTTTCTGTTTGGAAATATTTTTATTTTATAATCGTTTCGTATCAATAGTTATTTTTCACACACCCCTGAAAATCAATATTATTTTATTGAAGGGGTTAGCGTGATTAAATACAGTTTACCTACCTACCTACATCTTAATAATGTATTTGTTAATTTATCTTAATTTGATTTTAACTTAATTTAACAACTTTATTGGGTGACTATTAACAAAAGTGAATGTTCGTATGATAAGACAAAGTTATCGAAAATAAATAAAAAGGAAATAATGCACTCAATACAGTCTCGTACCCAGGCGCTTTTTGTTCACTACGCCGCCGCGTGTGGTGCGCGCGTGGAACGTACGGCGTGCGTTCTGTCATAAGCGCCTGGGTACGAGGCTGTACTCGCAATATGGTAAAGGTGGAAACGGGATATGGCAACACCGCTGCCAAACGTTTGCGCATGCGTGAGTTTGCTAGAGTAAGCATTGCAAGAGAAGTGGGAACTAGCCATGGCGACAACAACTGGACAGTGAAGACTAAGTAAGACTCAACTATTCATTTGTGTATTAAAAAAGGGTAAAGAAAATTGCGAAGGGGTAAATTCAGGATATGTTACAATATTGACAAAGAAGCCATGTACAAATTACCTACCTTAACGTTTTGGTAGTATGCTTATAATTTTAACTTTTGTGTTGGACTCTCGGACCAGTCCAAATAGTTTCAGTGTTTTCCCGCCCTTTTGCTGCTTACGCGCGCATGCGCAAAACGTTTGGCAGCGATGTTGGATATGGCATAAGCAAGGCTAGTAACGGGCAAGCAAAAGCTCGTGCTGTGACCTTTGCACCAACATGCATGTCTAGAATTTGACATTTTAAATTATTTTATGTTTGATAGTTAAAACCCCATTGAAAAACGACAGGCGCATTGCTCGAAAGAATCTCATGCACTTTTGCAAAAATCCCTAAAAGTATTTGACAAACAACATTCCTACACTAATACAGACTTGTTAACAAATTAATTTCCCAAAAGAAATAGTCCCCTTGCTCTCAACTTCGCGTTACACGCAAAATGGTAAAAAGTAAAAGGCAGACAAAGAACTTTAAAATTTGAGAATGAAATACAGACGTTTCAAGGAAAAGCCTTTTATCAGAGTAAACTGTGTCGAGCAAAAGCTGCCCATAAAGTTTTGCTCGAAGGTCAGTACGTATATAGGAGGAACGACATCACAAAAAATTACATAAAATCGAATAATCAAAGTTTAAAGCTTACCGTCATCCATTGTTTCCTGATTGTCCAGACTTGGGTGATCATCATTTTTCAGTCCAAAATCTAAAACCAAAAATTGGACACTTTTTCCAGAGTATTTGAATTATGTAAATCTTAACTACAATCTAAACAAACCTTTCTGGATTTGTGGAGTTTTTTAACCAATCTGGCTTTGTCAAGTTTCTCTATTAAATTAGCAGGCATTGCTCCTCTTTTTACGTGATCCCTGGCGTTGACCATTTGCATAGTTGATCTTTTTCCCATTGCAGCCAATTCTCTCAGGCTTGATATAACTTCTCAATGCATTATCCATCCCATTGATTTTTAAATGGTCCATGGACTGCCTTATATCAAAGCCAAACACGTCCCCACACCCACAAATTCTAGCAGAAAAGCACGGGTTGAAGAAGTTCTTTACCTTTACATATTAGATGATGAACGTATTTAGTTGTGTGCGTATAAGTAGGAAAGATGTTGGATTCATTTGGAAGAGCACGTAAAAGTATTTAGAATGTCATCACCAATTCTTGAAAATTTATTTTCCATCTCAGGAGTAGTTTTCCGTTTTCTTCCAATATAACATGCTTATTATATGCTGAAGTCAAACATAAATTAATTACTGTATAAGTCTAGCCTATGAGCAGACGCTCCCAGTGAGACGCTCCCCCAAAGACTGTTTACAGGCTACTGTAAGTCTGACAACATTTTCACAAATCTACTAAAGATCAAGTCCGTCTTGTCAAGTGGTTACTATTATTTGAAACGGTTCATGGTTGCCAACGACAAAATTACAGGTCATAGCTAGGATACAGAAAAGGATTAATCACTGGCACTGCATAGAATAAATAGATATTAAAAGACTAAAAACACCATTCTTTGTCTTTTAAGCTCCCTTCCATGAAAAAAAGGCATATTATATAGACATGGCATGTTCAGTTCGATAAAATAGGTTGGGACTTACGCTAGCCTGAGAAAACAGCCGCCTCTTCTCGCTCGCCCCCTCGCGCGGAAGTCTTTTTCGCGAGGAGGAGAGCGAGAAGAGGCGGCTGTTTTCTCAGGTGTTTGCCATCAGACATCTTATCAAATCTATACGCCATTCTGATAGTAAAGCAAATTTATGCTTTGCCAGATGATATCAATAATAAACGGTTATTTTATAAATAAAAGGAAACGGAAACTGTTCCGCGGTGTTTGCATAACCTAATGAAAACACTCGGAGAGTTTGTAAGAACTCCCTAGCGGTTGCATGTGTCAAGGCCTCGACCTTCAGGCTCGGTCCCACACAACAGCTTTCAAGTTCTCCAAACTCTTTCTTGTGTTTGCATCAGGCTGTGCAAACATGGCAAAACAGTTTCTATTTCTTTTTAAAAAGCCATGCAAAATTTTAAAAATTACCAATTCTGGGTTTTCTGCAGCTTCTTTTACCAAATTGATAATGACCGTACGTGCGTCATAACCATGATCATCACTTGTTTCACTTGACTTCATTTCCAGTTGCATCGACCGAGGAATTGGACTCTTGCTCGATAGGACAGTCAATTCTTTGTGGTGCGGGACAACTGTATTGATGTACCAGTCTTTGACCCCAATGTTTTCAAGAAGCTATATACAAATCGAGTTCGATATGAAAGACACAAAGAAACTGGTTTGAACAAATTGGTACATAAATTACACATTTAAATTATTTACAAATAACTACTAGACTAGACTGAATTTGAAAATTCTGACCTTTCCCGTCGAATAGAGGAGCATTGTATAATTACATTGCGTCCGCATATCTAGTGCCTGGGCGTCTTCGTTTAATTCCAATACTTCCTTGAACAGGTCATCATTTTGCATGGACGAAAATGATGGCCCAAGTTCGAGTATTTTTCCTACGCTTTTTAGAGCAGAAGCTAACAATGGCTTCATTTTTCTTTGCATTGTTAGACACTTTCCTAGCGTTTGGGTCTCATTGACCTTTTCGAATGGGATTACCACAATTCGTGAAAATACTCTATATAAATAATAAATAAACTGACATTAATTTGCATGCACATGCATGGTGACGTAAACTGTTGGTATATATATATATATATATATATATATATATATATAGGGCCTGTGTAGTTGCATTTTTCGCAACTGCTCCCGGTTTGGTCTTAAAATGTATATATTCTACACTCGAATTTTCCTTCACCCTAAATCCTTAGAACATGCTATGTAATCGAGTGAAATGCCCAATATCATTTACAATATACCCAATTCTCTCCTGGCATTACCACCTTATTATATATACAGAACTCGCGATCAAGCTCTCGGCAACGGCCTCCGTGGCTCAGTGGTCAGAGCATTGCACTAGAATCGCAAGGTCGTGGGTTCATTTCCTGCCGGAGGGCCTGTGTAGTTGCATTTTTCGCAACTGCTCCCGGTTTGGTCTTAAAATGTATATATTCTACACTCGAATTTTCCTTCACCCTAAATCCTTAGAACATATATATATATATATATATCTACAGACGTGATTCGCTCAGTGTACAGTGGAACCTCGTTAATACGACCACCGTCGGGACAAAAAAATAGGGACCTTAAGATCTACGAGGGCAACTTCAACGACGGCGTCCAGGGGCGGATTTAATATACGTCAAACACGTCAAGCGACTAAGGTAAAAAATCTGAGATGCGAAAATTTAAGGATTTCTTCTGATTTTGCAATTTTTAACATTTTTGGCAAGATACGGTTTATTCTTTGCCGGAGAATAATTTCATCAGACGCTGCGGAAGTTATTCTGTGGCGACCTGTGGCCGCTATCGGCCCCGTAACCTGCAAAGCAGGCTTAGCTCGGTACTAGAACCGTATAAGAGGTAACTATGGCGGGAAGTAGTCACCGACCGGCACATTTATCCACGTCAAAATGGCCGAAATACGTCGGAATCATGAGCGCTGATTGGTCAAAACCAATGGAATTACGTCGGAAGTAAATGCAATTACGTCGGAAGTAAATTTTTTTAACGCAGGCTAGATTTTGATTGGCTAGAAACTAAATCTTGGCCGTAATCCGCCGCATGAAGATGCATCTTGCAGCATCTTGCAGCATGAACTGTTACACGCGTGCTCTGGGCTTTGACTGAGGATTGACTGTTGTGTCATAGCTTCGACAAACGTCTTAGAACGTGTGCGGAGCGCTCTGAAGAGTAATAACAATGAGTTATTGCGACCATGAGGCAGCCAAACAATCAAACCATTTCAAACAAACTCGTGGCGTCCACGCGTCGCTTCTCTGAGGAAGATGGTTTTGGCTGTCTCGATAGTTATAAAAATAAATTTATATTATTTTTTATATTAATTTATATATAAATAGTATACTTAGTAAGCATTAGTATTTAAAGCGTTTTATTAATTATTTATTGTATTTTACTGGCGGCCATCTTGGATTTGGTTGCAAGAATGGCAAAACTTGACATGAGGCGATTGAGGCCTGCTACTGCTAGTGATGTTTATAATTAAATATATATTAATGTTTTACTTTTGATGAATTGTCTTTCAATTCTTCGACGAAACACAATATTATTTTAAAATAAATTAACTGTCTTGTATAGATCTGAAGCGTCTGGGAACTGCTTATACAGCTCTGTTTCTTTGGCCCTGGTTGGTGACAATTCTCTTGTTGGTGATCTTCGAACTATGACAGTGATCGAGCTTTACCTTAAAGCTGGCTTTTATGATGATCATCCATATTTTTTGGCCGCACATGCTAAACATGGAGAGAAGGTTTGCCATAGTGTCAAAAATATTTTACCCATGTGTGTCTCTTTCCAAGCACTTGATTCTGGTTTGTCTGGGGGTCAGTTAGTTAAGCAAGAGGCTATTTTAAATTGCCACGACAATACGTGGTCTAGTTTTTTGTGTATTCTTGCTGTGGCTTCTGTCACAAATAGGAATATTTTTTGTTATTATCCTGACTTTGGAGAAGAAAGATTCAACTTACTATTTAATTGTGAAATTGAACCTTGCCCACCTTTAAGAGCTTTGTCAGATCTTCATTTACTGTTTTGTTTTAAAGGTATAATTAAGTCAGGTGAAATATTTCAAAGTAATCATTTTGTCCCTTTTATCCACCATGATAGAGCAGGTGGAGAAAAGAGGAAGTTACCAATACCAACTGTTTCCTCTAATCTTAACATATTAAGTAAATCACAGAAAAAATTATACATGGGGGATGGTGCTGTGACTACTTCAGCCAATAAGGTTCAATCCAAACTCTCTTTTTTTCCTGTTACCAGTAATATAAGTGATGGGCAAACGCAAACCAGCAAGAAGGCAAACTTAACCACATCAGTGGTTTTTCCTATATCTTCCACATCATGTGATAATAATAATAAAGTAATTATACCTCCTACTTCCACCATTACAACTGCTCCACCTCCTCAAATATTACATATGAGGAATAAGTATGACGTTGCTTATTATAGAGAAAATGTTAGGGGTATGAGCAACGAACAAATTGGAGATCTGGTTAAAAATGTTTTTAAGCCTGACAAATCTTACTGTTTCCCAACAACTAATGGAAGGAGTTTTCTTTATAAATGGTTAGAGGCATATCCTTGGTTGTGTTATTCTCCTAGTCTAAATGGTGCGTTTTGTCTTCCCTGTGTGTTGTTTGGGGATAGATTTCCTAGAAAGAATGGTCGAATTAAAAAATTATTTTCTGAACCTTTTACATATTGGAATGATGCCAGCCGTTGTTTCAAGAGCCACACAGGTATTGGAACAACACATAGTTCTAAATCAGGCTTACATGACAGTACCTTAGCTGTCCTTACTTCTATTCAGGGTCATTTAGCAGGCAAAACCCAACCGATTGAGCTAATGATTAATAAAAACAAGAGAAAATCAATTTCTGAAAATAGGAAAAAGCTTATTCCCATTGTTGACACTATTATTCTTTGTGGTCGCCTTGGTCTGTCTTTACGAGGTCACCGGGATGATTCAAGATATCACCCTGATGTTGGTAACTATTCTAAAGGTGGGGTGGGTAATTTTATTGAACTGCTCAATTATAGGGTTCGTGGAGGAGATGCAGATCTTGAGGAGCATCTTAAGACATGTCCAAAAAATGCATAATGCATTTCAAAGAACACTCAAAATGAGTTGATTAATTGTTGTGGTCAGGTTATTACTGAAAAGATTATTAATGAAGTTAAGCGAAACAAATTTTTTTCTATTATAGCAGATGAAGCAGCAGATTGTTCTAATAAGGAACAAATGTCTCTTGTTTTGCGTTTTGTTGATGATAATGATGATGTAAGGGAAGACTTTGTTCGATTTTTGCACTGTACATGGGGATTGTCTGGTGCAGATTTAGCTGCTGTGATTTTAAAAGCTTTAACTGACCTTAACCTGAATGTTGATGATTGTCGAGGTCAGGGGTATGATGGAGCTGGTGCTGGTGCTGGTCACATTAATGGTCTCTCTGCTCATATTTTAAGAATTAACAAAAAAGCAATTTATACTCACTGTTAGTCACCACCTTAATCTTGTCATAAGTCAATCTTGTTCAGTCCCATTAGTTAGGAATGTTTTGACACAGATCAAAGAAATATCTTATTTTTTCAACCTTTCTGAACCACGCCAGATGCTTTTAGTGAAAAATGTTTTAAAACATTGCCCTGATTCTCGAAAAATGAAATTAAAGGATGTGTGTCGTACTAGGTGGGTAGAGCGTGTAAATGGTATGGACACATTTGAGGTATTATTTGTTCCTATTTTTTTTACTTTGGATGAAATGAGTGCAAATTTGGAGAAACAATGTAATCCTAATACTTCATCCAAAGCTTGCTCTTTTTTAGGCCTTATTTCATCTTTTCAGTTTATTGTATCTTTAGTCATCACAAGAAACATTTTTGATCTTACTCTTCCTGTGACTCAGTTACTGCAGGATAAAAGTAATGACATTATGGATGGTGTGGAACTTATTCATGCACTTAAGAATCTAGGCCTTACAATAAGGAATGAAATTGATTTCTACCATGATCAGTGGTATCAGGAAGCCATTGCTTTAGCTGCAAAGGTTGAAATTGATGAGTCTATGCCAAGGAGGGCTGGAAGACAAACTACTCGTGATAACCACCCAGCATCTGATGCTTCTGAATATTTTAAGTGGGCAGTTACAATACCAGTCATAGATCATTTGAGCTCTGATCTGAAAAACAGATTTGATTCTGACAGTGTAAATGCTTACTATGGGTTGAGTATTGTCCCCACAAAAATGATATCTTTATTAAGTAATTCTTCTGGTATTTCTTGGAAGGAGCAATTTATGCATTTTGCTCAGTTTTATTTAGATGATTTCCCTAATCCTTTAGCTTTGAATGCTGAGATGGAATTATGGGCCAAATATTGGCAAAGTTTCCAGGGTTCTCGGCTTGATACTGTTGCTACTACATTAAAAGCTATTACTTCTGATGCTTTTGAAGATATTAAGGTTGCACTACGAATTTTAGCTACTATTCCTGTAAGATCTTGTGAGTGTGAGCGCTCATTTTCAGTTATGCGAAACTTGAAAAACTATAACCGAAGCAACATGGTTGAAGATCGATTGAATGGTTTGGCTTTGATGGAAATTCATCAGGAGATAGAGCCTGAAATTCAAGAGGTTACTGATAAATTTTCGTCTGGCAATAGAAGAATGGAGTTACTTTAGTTGACATGGTGCATGTACTGTAACTATTAAGTAGAGAATCACCATTGTACTGTACGTAATGTAACTATATTAAGTAGAGAATTTCTCCAGTAAGTAAAGTACTTAACAGTTTTTGTAAGTACATGTACTGTACTCCTTGGTTTTTCCATGTTGTGAATGTTTCACAATATATTTCCTAGCCGAACAGAGTTTATATGTTCCTTTCAACCCACAAACGTTGCACGCATTGGTTCTCTTGTCAAATTGAGTGTTGTTGGTAATACCATACTTTTCTTTAAAAGCGCATGCTTCATTTTCGCAGTGAAGTGATCCCCAGCAATCACGATATCGGACATTTTGGAATCCATTCCACTGAGTTTGTGAGGCTTTTTTCCAGCGTCTGCCGTCCACTATATTGACAAAATTATTATTACCTAATTCGTTGCACTTTAGACCATCAATCTTTTTTGGCAATTGATCCACTTTTTCTATTTTTACACCTGCCCATGAGTGTGGTCCAATTTTCCTGACTCTTTGACAGGTTTTCATGATCTTCATCATCACTGGAGCTCCACGAAGGCAACTTACGTCTGGAACGAATATCATAAAAACAATAATTTAGCAATGACACAGATTATGTATGTACAATGTGGCAGTATGTGTCTTTATTATGACGGTTACGTTTTCTACAAATAGATGTGTGGCAAAAGTAAGTGAGGTCATGCTTCTCATCTTAATCAGACCTCATGTTTATCCAGTCACGTTACAGTATATCACAAGTGCACAGCACTATTAAAACATTTGTCAAACGAAGCCACGTCCCCGTACCATTAACGAATAAGTTAGAGTAAAGTGATATCTGTTCTGCCATGCATCACCTGAACTGTACATATTGGATCTGGAACATATACAGTACTGCTATGTATTTTTATATACTGATTTGACTCAAGAAAAGCTGTTATTGTAGCAGTCTAATAATATGAATTTAGTATACACTCAGTCATAGTCTATTACAAATCCTGTGTTCTGATTGGCTACTCAACCGTTGTCTATTCATGATAGACAACGGTTGGGGAAAATGGCAACAAACCTGAGACCAATTGCTGCCGAAAACACAACATTTTCGTCAGTGTACACCAGAAAAGCTGTATTTTTTAGCGTGGGGTATTGTGTATACTAAAACAATTAGACAACTCGTCCTCGAGCATTCACTCATAGACAACTCGGACTCCTTGTCCAATTGTTAAATAGACTGCAAATTTCTGTGTACACTACCTTTTCTCGGATCTCCTTCGTGCGGAATGTGCTCTTTTTTTACCTACAAAATCTGCAGAATCATCACTAAAACAATGCAAATCGTCATCATTAAACAATGTCTTAAAAACCCATATACATGGTCAACCATGCAAGCAGGAGGCAATGTACAGTACTGTAATATATTAATGATACAGTATGAAGAAAAAAAGGGACAGTAACAAGTAAGAGCAAACCTTTTTAATGAGTCATCCAAATTTGCATATGCTGGGCTATCTCGATCACTTTCAGCTTTGTCAAACTACAGTGTAATTGAAAAAAAACTTTAACAGAAGGACAGTTAGGTTTCTCAAAATGAGTTGCTACACAACAACATATAATATAGTAGCAGGCTGCACATGCAGCACCAAAAAGAAGAAAGACTACCACGGGTTTTCTCTATGCAGTGTTGCTGCACAACTCTACTTTTTAAATCAGAAGATTGATTTGCTTTTCAGGTTTCAAAACAGGGGAAAATGTTTGGTATCAACCAGAAGTGGAACCAGCGATACCTCTCCAATGGAGGGTCTACTTGATGTTCCAAATGTTGAGCAGTAATAACTAAACATAAAAATTGCAAAAGGGGATAAAAATTCCCAGAGTTAGGTTCTAGAAATGACATATTTCTTATCCCAACTAGGAATATTTATTGAAATTTTTACGGCTACTTCCTTGATTAGCATACTTTTGCCGCATGCCTCTTCCCTACAAAATGAAAATTGACATTTCCCCCCAAGAGATGCGGCTAGAATTCCTTGACAGTGGACAGTAGCCCCCTGCTGGACCTGTGGTGGCACCCATGATGCCAGTACATTAAATGGAACTGACAGTCACCAATCATGCACTGTACCTATCCACAGTATTCTCTGTGATACAGTAAAAACCTGCATAAAAGAACACCTGTTTTGGCCGTTCAGGCTGATTTTGTTCTTATATATCGGGTGTTTTCTGCAACATCAGCGTGAAAATGTTCTTAAGGTGTTCTTAAAATTGTTTCTAAAAAGAAATACTGCATAGACTACCAACAGATGAAATCAATGTGCAAGCACAACATCTTAATTAATTAATAGATGGAACTAACCTTAACTGCATTAATCAAGGCAATAACATGTGTTGATCTACTTAGTACTGTACCCTAGTAGGTTATTCTAATCTAACTGGCAGCCAATTTTTTTATGATTATTCTTAATCCACGTGTTCTTTTATGCGGGTTTTTACTGTATGTGTTGCACATACAATTTAATAAATTCATAAGTAAGGGTAATAAATCAAACTTAATATGGAAATATATATTGCCAATGAGCTCTTTTAATAAACTACTGAGTACCTTAGTTTCCTGTTGCATTGGGCCACTTGATTCACATTCATCATCTGATATTAACACAGCTTCATTCCCAACACCAGCTTTTGTCTATAAGATATCCAATGCAAATTATTAACAGAAAGCCAATATTATGTGTACTGACCTTTTCTGATTTTATACATTTTATGCAAGACAATAAATTGATACCTCATTTTGTTCTGGGTCACTTGATTCATCTTCATTATCTGATATGGTGACTTCATCTTTAGTATCAACATTTGCCTGCTAAGATGTGATTGTGAATGTGAATTACTTACGGTGCTCCAAGGATACATATACTACCAACCCTTACAACGGCTTGTATTTCTCCCCTGTCTAATACCAGACAAAGGGAAGAGCTACAACCATTATTAGGTCATCTTACAATGAATTTACTGCGTATACAGTATCATTCAGCCTCAGTTAACCATTTTTGAGTCATCAATGCTAAAAACCAACAGCTGTACATTGGATAGTGGCAAAATTGAATCCTGTTAAGTTACCTAAATCTTGTGAAGTTCTTCAACGGTGGATTATCTACGTAAATGCCAAGCCCTTATTGGTAGTTCTAACATTCACTGCATTTTTACAGCTTATTAGTTTTTACAGACTAATTATAATTATTACAGACTAGTTATAATTATTGCATGATTGTATACTTTACCTCTGCAGCATTTTTATTGAATTCTGACAAACCAAACTTCCTTCCTTTAAAAATACTGACACCAGGGTTATAAGCATCCTCTTCTGGCCAATCTTCATCAAATACTGCTTTTGCCCTTTTTTTACCCATTTGGAAAGCAACCTAAAATATTTTTAATGTTTAATTTTAAATACAAAAGACACTTCAAATACAGCTTTAACTCAGAAAATGTTTGGCAGTTCAGCAGCTATGCCCTATGGTATTTATGAATATTGTACGATACCTTTCCACTTTTTGAGCTTTGTTTCTCAGGTGATGAAGAACAGGTTTCTGACCCTGATGAGACTATGAGAACCTCGATGTTTTCATCCTGTGTCTGTTCTGCTACCTAAGGTGTAGCAATAAAATAGAATAGTGCCATTAATGTATCTTCATGTCAACAACTACTGTACAACACAGTCACAATTGTTAGTGAAGCAATAATGCTTATTATGGAGATGTGCATTGGGATAGCACATTAATAAATTCTCTTTTGAAAAGTTTAGTATAATTAAAAGATATACATAATAAAAAGATCTACAGTATTTTATTCAACAGTTTTCAGCTAGGCCTTATTAAAGTCTAATAGTAATGATATCTCTCCCAGTAAATCCATTACCACAATCATTATTCTACTTTTATGGATGTACTGTATGATTTGTCAGGCCCACATGTTTACAGTATTAATTTTTGGTCATGATGTGTTATACAAAGAAAAACAAAAAAACTTTACTGTAAGTACCAAAGCCACCTCCCCATTTTCATATCACTTAAATCTACTCACATCCTGCAATTTTCCAGCCAAAAGCATGTAATGATCCCCTGTGTATCCAAGATGGATCTGATTCTCAGCTGATGTCTGGATAGGTTTGGTGTTGGTAATGTTCTACATTGAGTTTAGGTTTAGAAAGAAAATGGAATTAAAAATATGCTTAAATATTCATCTATAATTTAACAGGGTTAAAATGTTCCATGCTGGATCCTCTCAACAGTGCAAATTAAACACCAGACAATTTTACTCTTTCAAGGATGGTGGAATAGGCAGGAGCCCAATTTTGGTAAAAAATTATTTGTTGCAAGATCGATGATCAAGAACGGGCGCATAGGAACCAAGTTCAAGTCAGGGGCACATGTTTTATGGGGCACTTTCACCATGACCATAGGGTTTCAAGGAGCATGAACGCTGGAAGTTTTTGAAATATATAACCCTATAATCACCATTTCCTGCCATTTGAGCGAATGTTTTTAACTATACTGGTAGGCCAGGAATGTTTGCCTAATAAAAGGCAAAACCCTACTGGTGGCACATGCCACCAGTGCCCCCTGTTCCTATGCCTATGGTCAAGAAAGACATGTAAAACAATAAGGGTACAGGGTTGGCCTTGGTAGCCTGGTAACACCCTCTTGTTCCACTGTCCCTGTCGTTATTATGGCAAAAACCTTCATATTGATTAAATGGCGTTATGTAACACAATCAACTATATTAAGGATACTACTTGTGAAACGTTATACTTACGCCTTGCCAATCCACTATAAATATTTCCACTCCAAACAAATGTGCAGAAGCAGTGATTACTGCATGCGTGGTCATCTCGTCGCGTAAAGCCCTAACTGCCTCGTCCCACGAGTCAGGGCGCCTGTTTCCACATGAGGGAAAATCTGCATCCGACAAGAAGTTGTATAAATTGGCCTCCTCACTTTCGCCATTCTGTTCAACACAATAAGAGAAAAACCCAGCAATAGCAGCATGAAATACTATTAGAAAAAGCAGTGCAGAATATAATACATATGATACCATATACAATACATACTTTGTTGAGAATAGGAATGATTTGGTTTTCCAGCATGAAGGATTCCAGCATGTCTAACACAACATTTTCCAATAAACCCAAATATTTAGCCAAACAGCGATAAAAGCATCGGTTCAAAGCTCCAGGAGGGTCGTATCTTAAAGTCAATCCCCTTTTGCTAGCCTCCATTAAACATGAAATTCTTCTGATGGGCATCTGTTGAATTATTTATACATCACGTTAAAAATAATTTATGTGATCACTAGATTAATATTTATTAGTTAAAGACCTTAAAGACACATACCTTAATTCCTTAATATCTGATCGAAGTGCTTGTGGCAAATAAACGCGACCAAAAGTTCGAGATTGATAGTTATCCGAAGGATTGGGAACGTTTGTGAAATCAAGTTTGAACAGCGAAGGAGATCCAACGTGCAAAAGAACTGAGAAGTGTCAGAAATTTGCTATCGGAGATTAATTATCGGAAAAATTACCCGCTCCTGTACCCGCTCCATTTACCCGCGACCCGCCACCTGCTCCAAATAGATACTCCCGGGTATGGGTATTGGCATAGATTAGTTAGGGACTACAGATAGGATGACTGGGATGATGTAGAGAGTTGAGCTTCTCTATGTCCATGAAATGTCCTATTATAGTCATTAATGAAAGCTTCTCCTAATCAGACATTGTCTCCTTGGGTTGAGGTATAGGAGGCGCGTATCTGGCGCCTGAAAACCAGACAGCTCTGGGTAGGTGGGGCTCATCAGCCATGGAAGGCAGCCCACCTAGGAGAAGGAAAACTCTGGTTTCAAACCCCTTGGACCTTCACTTGTCGGCTCGGCTGTCCATGTCAGATTCACGGTACTGCAACAATCTGTATTTAGTGTTTCCTAGGCATGCTGATGAGCTCTGACATAGAGCGAAACAGCTTACAGGTATACTAAAATGTGATCATGTCATGTATCACATGTCATGTATCATTATTATGGGATTCCCCTTTTTGAGTACTGGAAAAAATTTAACATTTACAAACTGTCACTCCTAGTTTTGGGCTAAGACTTTCTTAAAAACAATTAAAATGTGCCATTAGAAACATGTTGAAAATTAGTTAAAATTTTTCTCTGAAGTGCTGTCAGAACGCGGAAAATGCCATTTTAGGGCCCCCGGACCCCCCTAGATTGTGTTTTACTAAGGTATAAATTTTCCTAAATCCGTCCCTGGCCGTCCTCTATGGTGGCCGAGGACTGCCATAAGGTTTTTCTTGGTTTTTTTAGTTTAATTTAAAAAAAAAAGAAAAAAAGAAAATTAAATTAGAATAAAATTAAAATTAAATTGAAATAAATGAAAAGTAAATTCAAAATAATTTAGAACTAAGTAAAAATTATAATTAATTCAAAATTAAAATAAAAGATAAGTCAAATTAAATCAAAAGTAAAATAAAAACAAATTACTCCATGGCCGAGGACTGCCATAGACCATAATGCATTGCGAGCTTAAAGTAATGGCGTCCAAGAAAGATTCGTGGCACACGTTCAAGGAGAAAATGAAACAAAAAAGAGGGGAAAAGAAAGAGCAACTGAGAGCAATAAAGGGATAAATAAAGGAGAGGTGATTCTACGTAATAGCGAATTAGTAATTCAAAGATTGAGCTCTGAAGTCTCAGGTAAGGCGCAAAAATGTAGTCGGATTGGTCCACGTGAGTTTGTTGCCTTCGAAGAAGACGAATTAAATATACCTGCAGTAAAGAAGGCATGTGAAACACATTATAAATCATTGACAGCTCAAGGCTTAGAGTGTGATGTACTGGCCGGTGATCAGGGTCCTTCTTGTTCGTCAATAGACATATTCCCGACCTTAAAATAATCCATGTGAGGTTGATCAAGCGTGAAATCAAGCGTGAAGCGGTTACAAATCCACGACCACTCAAAGATTTGGATAGTGACAGAGAAAATGCGCGTTTGCTGAGTGAGCCTGTTCGCGTAACTGATAGCCCACGAAAGAGAAAAGCAACCAGTACCATGGTTCGTCGCCTGGTCCAAAAAAAGCTTTCCCAAAAAGCTTAACTGTGTCACAAATGATAAAACTAGGAAAGTTGATTAAGCCTAGTGGTACATGCAAGACTGTAGTCATTGATATTTTTTCCTTTGACTTTGACACTTTATCATGGTCTGTGCTTCCCAAGAAAGTTGAATTTACTATTGAAAACAAAGTACTAGGTCAAGGTGGCTTTCGTAAAGCTTTTAAAGCAAGTAGTAGCACACATGGTTTTGATGGTCAGACATGGGTGGTTAAGAGATTTTTAGAAGATGTTACCCACGATATCACAGCAGACCTTGGTCAGTCCATGGAAGATCACACAAAGAAAGTTATTCAGATGCACTAGCTTTCTAAGAATTTTACAGATCAACTTGCAAAAATTGTCAAGGAAAAAAATGTTGGGGAGCAGTTTGGGCCAGTACTGCAGTTCGAGGTTGTCTACTTTGGCAAAATGGTGGATACAGGTGAATGTGTCACTGTTGAGCGATATATTGATGGCCAGTTTCAGAAGTATATTAACAATACTGGAGAACTTTCTGTTCCTAGTGACAACATTTTAGGTCAGAAGGCAGAGTGCTTAGCCCATTTTTCCTATGAAGAATCCAACAACCAACTGATGGTTCTCGATTTGCAAGGAAGCAACCACATTCTGTATGATCCAGAAATAGCTTCAACCAATCTTCTTGGGGAGGGAGATGAGTACATGTTTTGTGCAGGAAATCTCACTGTGAATGCAATAGACACATTCCTAAAAAAGCATCAGTGCAACAAGTTCTGCAAACTCATTGGACTAAAATAGTTTGACATATTAGGATTAGGAATGCACTGTTGTAATGTAGACATTTGAAACAATTTGTACAAGACATATGTGTGTTTTAAACTTTGAAACAAACTCACGAGTTTATGAAACAGTTATAGTTTTACTATTTTGATGTTACTATTTTAATGTTACTATTTTGTTGTTACTGTTTTGTTGTTACAGGGTACACTTAAAGAATTCATAACAAATGCATTTCAAAAGGGCTCATAAGTTCATAATTACCATGTACTGTTTTAAAGTAATAAAATGGGGGTGGGGGACATTATCTACAGGTATTTTTATTAGTGGTACTGTTTTCACACTTTTGAAGGGCAAGGCTACATACATAAAGTTTCTTGAATAATAATTTCATTGGAATAATTCGGTAGATCAAATATTTTTTATGGCAAAATGATGTTTTTTGATTTTATGTTTACTCATTCCTTTAGGAAGGTGTTAATGTGTTAAGAATTTGAGGGCCAACCACCACATTAAATTACATGTATATTAAATGGTAATTATCTCAGGCATTTTGAAATGTCATTGTTACCAGATCAACCACTTTGATTTTTTATTTTGTAATATAATGGTTTTTGATGCTCAGAATGTTTTACTCTGCATGACATTCAGTTTTATTCTTATTCCACAATCACCGGGTTGCACGTTATGTCATGATGGCCATTGTTGGTTGGTTGGTAGGTCCGTGTCTTTGTCCTGTAAATCTCATGGGATTGATTGCAAACCCACCAGTATTTATCCTCATATTTTTGTGCAGGCTTAATCTACAGCTGGATCTCAGAACCAAGTACACATTTACCTCCCCCACATACCAGAACCTGGAGGGTAGTTGGATATGTAGCCAGGTTTTTGGATCTAAAACTTGTATTTTTCTAATTTCAAGAAACTGTAGGGAACCAACTTAAGTCAATTTTTGTGGTTGATCACCAATTGACAAAATGCTTTTATGTTATTAGAACAATGAAGTTAATTAAAAGAACATGTGGATTTCACTCTTTATTTTAAGCTTGCACTCTTTCACTAAGGAATATAAACGCAATAGCACACTCTGATGGCTCCAAATTTATAGGATTTTGAAGCAACGCTTCGCATTTTTCTCTAAAATCAGGATCCAAATAGTCATCATTCACTGCCAAAACACCTGAAAGCTCTGCAACCTCTTTTAGCTGCTGTTCATTAATTTCCCAACCTGCAATGAGAATTTTAATACATGTATTGATTTTTTTTTACAATATTTTAAAATATATTTTCTAAAAGTGGGAAATGCCCCACACAAGTTCGGTGGGGGTTAAACTGACAAGTACAGAATACAGAAAAAATATGCAATTTATTATTACTGGTATTATACAATATAATAAATATTAAAGATTGACACCTGGGAAAGGATTGTGTAACAGCACATACCACACTCATTTAGGCCATATTTCTCTGGAAAATTGTAAATATGGTTTGGAACCCCATCTGGCAGCACAGTATTCTTCTGTTCCCGTATCCTATGACTGTTCCAAATACCAACAAATACATCAATTTCTTTTTGGATGACAGGAATCATAATATAAGCAAGCAGACACCTGAAAAGTTATTAACTTATTTTAAGCTTTCAACAAATTTTTAACTTATGGACTGGTACATATTGATAAAACTATAGCACACAATGGGTCATTCCAGAAAACGTCCACACACCCACAGAGGAAATGTTAAGTTGACCCCCTCCCCCCTTTGGATGTCCTAGTACATTTTACTATTATCAGAAGTAGATTTACCTCCCTCCCCTCCCCTCCCCAGATGGCACAAATTTCCTCTGTGGGGGCGGTATGGATCTTTTCTGGAATGACCCAATACATTAACCAAACACAAGTCTGTACATCTGTGATCATCTATTTTAATAGTGTCTATACTATCACAAATTACAGTACATTACAGTATGCACTGTATAAGTGCCCTACTGATTAAAGCTTAATAGGTTCTCTAGATTAACCTGAATACTTGGTCTATCAAAAGCATATTATATGAACTTCTCTAAGACAGCTGTTTTATATAAAACAACAACGAAAATGGTTAACTTCAGGTGTTTTATGTAGTTTTTTTTTATATACATAGCATAGCTTATGTACCTATATTATACCTGTGTATTTCATTGTGTGGGTCATAGTACCCCTGATCTTTAAGCCAATTTAATGGTTGCTTATAAAACTTTTCGAGTCTTTCATGGAGTTCCTTTCACCATCTTTCTATCTACAGTACATGTAAAATAACATCATAAATATTAGTACATTGTAATTGAAAAAGGCAACAAAGTAGAACCACAAAATAAAAAAAGCATAATTTCTTTAATTATACTTGGTTGTTCTCCTACCATAATTATGTAAAATGTTCATAATTACAATCACTAACAAATTCATGTAATCACCCCAAGTTATATTAGGTGTTGTATTTTGTTTATTAATTTATTAACTGACACATTTTCAGTATTGTAACCAAGAGGGGCTGGTCTGGCAAAGGTCCAATTGAACCACTACTCCCCTCTCCCCCCCCCCCCCCCGACACACACACACCATTGGAAGATAAAAAACAAAAACAGTGACAAAAAAAACAGAAATTAGGAATGAAGGAAAGAAGCAAAATACAGTAAAACGTATTTTTATGATTTCAAAAATCTCTCCCCAAAATGCCATTTTAGAGACCCTAAAATTCATCCTGGGGGGCATGTCCCTACTCATAGCAGTTCTCATTACAAAATCCTGGTTGCTTGCCAGCACATTTTACCTGGTTAGATGTTCATGGTCCATAAATGAAAGTTTCAGCAGGATCCATATCTCCATGTCCTTGGCGTAGGTAAGCGTGCATCGTTGCCATAACACCGGTCTCTGTGCCTTTATCAAGCCTTAGTCTACTAGCAATAGCTCTTTTTTCATAGAGATTTTCGAGATAAAAACGACCAATAAGCTTTGGGTCACTGTTACTAACTTTAATCCAGACAACTTTGCGACTACATGTATCCAAACAGCCGTATACTGCAATGGGGAAAGTACTGTTCTGATACCCCATGAGTTTATCATGGCCATCACAGGAATGCACCCAGTTGGGCCCACGGGATGTAAAATTCCCCTTCTCCTTTTTTGTCTTGAAGTCAGGGGTTCTTCTTTCTAATCCATCGGGGTCTTGGTCGTACATGACAGCATGTACCAAGTCCCTAGGCACAGCTAGGTCATGAACTTGCCGAATTTTCTGATGCAACGCTCGATACCCAAGTAATTTGCCAGGACCTTGCAATTCCTGTCGAACAGCTTCTTGCACTTGGTCAACTGTAACACCCTGATCGTGAAAGCGTATTTCAAAGTGTCGTAGCCTTCGATCGAGTGTCCTTACGCTCCACGCATAGTGGTTAAAATCTCTCTTCATAAAGTCGAGTATCTCCTCGATTAAGATTCACATGCTTGTGCAAGGCATCGTCAAGGATCCGGTCATCTTTCCATCCGTCATTTCGTATTCGCGCCATTTTGTTTTTTTGAGTGGCTTTGACACTCGTACCCAGTCTACCCAGCAGCGGGTAAGGACTAAGCTCGCAATGCATTATGGTCTATGGCAGTCCTCGGCCACGGAGTAATTTGTTTTTATTTTACTTTTGATTTAATTTGACTTATCTTTTATTTTAATTTTGAATTAATTATAATTTTTACTTAGTTATAAATTATTTTGAATTTACTTTTGATTTATTTTAATTTAATTTTAATTTTATTTTAATTTAATTTTTATTTTTTTTAATATTTTTTAAAATTAAACTAAAAAAACCCAAGAAAAACCTTATGACAGTCCTCGGCCACCATAGTCCTCCAAATAAAATTATTCTAGTTGTGAAACAAAGTGAATGAATAATTTGTAATCCCAAGAGAAATCCCAACACCGTCCTCGTTCTTTATACACTGACGCCACTTAGAGCATTTTCACGTCTTCAGGACGACGTCAACTCACCAAAAGATGAGAACTTCCCTTGACATTTTATCTGATAAGAAACTTCCTGATTTACATAAACTTTAGCTTTGGTTTTCTCGGATTAGACAACGTTATTTTTCAAACTTACTACGCCAATGAACTTACCAATAGCTTTTTGAAGCTATTTAAAACATTCGCAGTATGTGTTTTATCAGATCTAAAACACTCAGCTATCGCGTCGTGTTTTAAATATGATAAAACACTGCTGCTCATGTTTTAAATATTAGTTTCTCAAATCATTAAGAATTCATGAACCAAAAACCGAATAAATTAATGTTTAATCAGTGCTTTGAAATCGGAGGAAAAGCACTAGTAGTTTGAAATAATGCAAAATACATTCTCAAAGTCTTGGGACTTTGAAATAAGGCAAATTATATTACGTTTCAGAGGTATCTTTGGAGTAGTGAGTTTGAGACTGGGATTACAAAGCCCTCGTGCATTAAAAAGGCTCACCTAGCTTTGGGTCACCTTTTCAAAAAGCACTCGAACTTTGAAAGCCCGGTAAAGTCCTCCGTTTCGTATTTGAACTATTACATAAAAATTTCATTGAGGGAAAATATAATCTAATGGTTAGTTATTCATTGTGGCCGCACGTACCTTGTCAGCTTTTCGTGATCATTTTTTACTGATTTCTTCAGGGATTGCGGATTCATGGTAATTATCGGGTCAGGTCAGGTTTGTCTTGCTACTGGTACCATGTAAACCAGTACTACCTGTCTCATGGTTGGGTCGGCGGCGACTAAACCGGCTCCCCCACCAGGCTTGCCTGGTGGAGGAGGTTGCGTGGACACCCAGCGGCAATAAAAATAAGAGCCGTCAAAGGGTGGCGGATGAACTCATGGGTCAACGGCCACCCATTCACACGGGTAGGTGGGGCTTGTTAACCTTGGATGGTTGCTCGCCTAAGAGAAGGTAAGCTCTGATCTCAAACCCCGATCTATGAGACACAGGTAAAGGCGGACCTCAACAAAATGAGACTCTGGCTGTCCCCCCCAGCACAAGGGTATTGTGTGAAAACCCCAACGGCAGAACGAAGTGACCGCGGATGAGGGCAACGCGACGGAGATACGCGATAAAGTCGAGCCTAAGGATCATTGGACCCAACAATCTTCTGCAATCTTGGTCGATACTGGAACGTCTCGGGTCTCCTTGCCTTCTGGATATGTTGACTAAGACCAAGATATGGAATTGGGGCTAGCACGACCTCCTTTTCCATTTAACCTCATAGCGCAGGTTTTCCTGCCTCGGTATCCAATTATAATTTATACCAATTTCAAGTCCTGCGGCGATGGAAGACCTGGTGACGGGGACAGGCTTGGATAAGCTGAAAGTCTCTAGTCAGGTCTCTACACGTTAGGCGGATCAGGCAAGATGGTCGTTAGAAGGTCAACCTGGGACAATGTCCTCTTTCGGCAGCTACCTGATCGACTAAGCAGCCCTGTTTAGGACCGCACTGCTTACCTCTGCAAGAGGAGGGGCCTAGAAAAGGTGGCCTAAAAATTGCTTGTCCCGTTCAACCTGGCTGGTATACCGTAGCCAGCAAGGCATCCCAACTAACGGTCGAAATATGAAGAAAAGAAATATCATACCGATGAAAATTGCATGTTGGAACATGAGAACACTCTTAGATACAGGAAACAATAGTCGCCCTGAACGTCGCACGGCACTAGTGGCAGTGGAACTCCAACAATACGACATCGACATTGCCGCACTCAGCGAGACTCGTTTCCCTGAAGAGGGCTCAATCACGGAGGAAAGTACAGGGTACACATTCTTCTGGAAGGGCCTCCCTGAAGGTGTTCCCCGAATGCATGGAGTCGGCTTTGCCATCAAGAACTCTCTCCTAAAGGATCTACCAGAATCGCCAATTGGTGTCAACGAACGATTGATGACCCTACGAATTCCCTTGAGCAACAATCGACATGCGACAATTTTCAGTGTTTATGCTCCAACACTGAAAGCTGACGAAAGAAGCAAGGACTATTTTTATAACACCCTCGACAATGTCTTGCAGCGTGTGCCAAGAAGTGACAAGATCATCCTCTTGGGGGATTTCAATGCAAGAATCGGCAGGGATCATCTAACCTGGGGAGAAGTCATTGGAAAACACGGCATAGGAAAGCTAAACAGCAATGGCCTCCACTTGCTTGCTTTATGTGCAGAACACAAGCTTTTTGTGACTAACACAGCATTCCAACAAAAGAACAAGTATAAGGCATCCTGGATGCATCCACGCTCACGCCACTGGCATCTTCTAGACTACATTATTGTCAGGAGAGATGACCTGCGAGATATACACCACACTAGAGCTGTGCGGGGTGCCGAATCCTGTACGGACCATCGTTTGATTCTATCCAAGATGAAGATCGTCATCCGACGTCCTGTAAAGAAACAAGCTCCAGCTCCCCGGCTAAATGTGGCCAGAACCAGGAATCCTGAGGTCAAGGCAAAATTAAGATCATGTGTGGCTGAACAGCTGTCCAAGATCCCAGAAGTAGTAGAAAATGTAGCTGAAACTACCGAGGAAGCCCACAGAGTAGAAGGCAACTGGCACTTCTTTCGAAATGCCGTGCGGAAGGCAGCTGAAGACTCTCTTGGTTTTACAAAAAAACGGCAACCAGACTGGTTTGGAGAAAACGCCGATGAAATCCTGGAACTGATTGCAGCCAAGCGCAAAGCTCATGACGCCCATCTTGCCAATCCTGGATCCATGGATGCAAAGAACCGTTGGCATCAGCTACGTGCAGAAACACAACGCACGCTGAGAAGACTCCAAAATGACTGGTGGACCCAAAAATCACGGGAGATACAACACATCTGGCTGACACAGGCGATATGCACAATTTTTATGATGCTTTAAAATCCGTACAGGGTCCCACAAGAAAGGATGTAACCCCTGTTCGAAGTGAAGACGGCTCTACATTGTACAAGGACAAGGATCAAATCTTGAGAAGATGGGCTGAACACTTCAAATCCCTCTTAAACACAGTGAATCCCTGCGATCTCTCCATTGTTGACCTCCTACCATCGCTTCCCACCATCCTTAAACTGGATGAAGCTCCAACCTTCCAGGAAGTGAGCCGGGCAATCAAGACCCTAAAAAACAACAAATCTGTTGGTCCTGATAAGATCCCCGGTGAGGTATTGAAGCACGGAGGCTATCTTCTCCATCGACACCTTCAATATCTTATCCTTGAGATTTGGGACTCGGAAAGGGTACCACGGCAGTGGAAAGACGCTAATGTAGTTAGCATCTACAAGAAGAAAGGGGCCAAGAACAAATGTGGAAACAGCAGAGGTGTATCACTGCTTGCAGTAGCAGGAAAAGTACTTGCCAAAGTCATGCTCTTCAGACTACTGGATCAGGTTGTTGACAAAGTCATCCCAGAGTCCCAGTGCGGATTCCGTCGCAACCGCGGTACCATCGACGTGACCTTTGTCATGCGCCAACTCCAAGAGAAGTGTCGCGAGCAACATCAAGATTTGTACACTACGTTCATTGACTTAACCAAAGCCTTCGACACAGTCAACAGAGAGATACTCTGGGCTGTTATGACCAAGTTTGGCTGCCCTCCCAAGTTCATTGCTGTCCTACTGACTCTCAATGTCAATTATCTTGGAAGTGTTGTGTCTGCTGCCTGCAACATCGACATCGAAGTAGAAAGCCGCATCAACCAGGCGTCAGCTGCCTTTGGTCGCCTAAGGCAACGAGGATTTGGCAATCGAAACATCACTGATAAAACCAAAGTGACGGTCTACGAAGCGATGTGTCTCACAAGACTGTTGTATGGCTGTGAGGCATGGACAACTTACAGGCGGCACATTAAGATCCTCGAGGCCTTCCACCTTAAATGCCTACAGCGTATTCTCCGCCTCATTTGGGAAGACAAAGTTCCTCACTCGGAGATCTTGCAACAGGCCGGCTGCTTGCCTGTCGAAGCCACCATCAGGAAACATCAACTCCGATGGCTCGGACACGTCATCAGAATGCCTGATAATCGCTTGCCTCGTCGGATCCTGTATGGGGAACTCTCCCATGGTACAAGCTCAGTGGGGGGACAAAGGAAACGGTTTAAAGACGACATCCATAAAGTGCTCAAGCAATGTAACATCCACACTAGAGGCACTCGCGGCCAATCGTCCCCAGTGGCGCACCACCTGCCACAATGGCATCCGCCACCTTGAAGCTACGTGGCATCAGCACCGCGATGAGCTACGCCAACGTCGACACCAGGCAAGGGATGCCAACGCCAACGCAGCAACTACCGGGCCCTTCATATGCCCAACTTGCCAGCGACGGTGCGCGAGTCGAATTGGACTCCACTCTCACCAACGTGCGCACCAACGATAACGAGACAGAAACGTCCTCGTCGATATCGACGAACATCCTAAATCAGGGTACAGTTCGGGGGATGGTATTTCTTTCAGTCTTTGATGACGCTGTCTGTTTTTGTGACTTCATAATTAAGAAAAGAAAATTTTAGCTAGTCGTGCTATGCCTGCATGCATGACATGCGACACCGATACTGTTATATAGTAACTGTATACAGTTGATACGGGAGGTATACAGCATGTGGTTGCTGCCGAGTGTTAATAATTTTGAAAATACATATTCTACTAAAGCTTTTACCCTTTCAAACCCAAGACTCTCCCCTGTACGAGAAAATCTGCGAAGTCTGATACAAACCTGAAAGAGTTAATTTTATACTGTGTATTGCCAATTTTAGATACTACAGTACTCATATTATAGTGCATCATATATCCCCCCCCCCCCCAGAAATATAGAATCATATCTTTAAGCTGCTTTACATGTATTGCATATAATATATATATATATACATATAATTTTTGAATTTTCATAAGGTGTAAATAACAATAAGTCAAATAATATATGTGAAGCCAATTATTGAAGCCGCAAGACCAAAAAGAGACTTGTCAAAGACAAGTCTTATAGCGGATAATTGGCAAGTTGCCAAGTGTTGCGCACGCATCATTTTGGCGAGCTCGACTCAAAGACAGCAATGGATGTGGTGTATTTTATACAAGATTTCTAAATCCTAAAAATACTCTTGTCCATGTCCATAGTAATGTATTATCATATTTAATAATTTTAAAATAAAATCCACATATATTTTAACGGTTAGAGCATGGTAAGGGTTAGAATAAGGAGGGATACCGACAAAAACCCCACATGACAAAAACCTCACTGACAAAACCCCCACCGACAAAACGCCCGACGACAATATCCCCGGCGACAAAAACCCCAAATTACCGAATTCAGACAAAAAACCCACATTTTAATCCCGAGTGAAATATAAAAAATTGAGAAAAGTTTTTTTAATAGCACGATTTGCTCGCAGGCCCTGTTCGAAACGTCACAATTTCAATGAGCGATGACTCACAAAAGCATTCCGCATAAACAAAAGAACAATACATGTGGGCCACTGACAAAAGCAATCCGTAACAAAAGCAGAATGCATGGATGACTCTCAAAAGCATTTCGTAAAAAAGCACATTTCTATGAAGTGAGTCATCGCCTGAAAGATAATACGTAATCCTATAAAGAGCTGCTTTAGATTCTCAATTCATTTACAAACTACCTACCAATCAATCACGGAATTAATTCGAAGCAAGGAACAACCTTTGTGAGAGCTGGAATCGCGCATTTCGGCAATTGGTGGGCTACTCGCATCCAACCATCTGGGTAGCGATTGGGCTACTCGCATCCAACCATCTGGGTAGCGATAGAGTGTATTAGAAAGGATGCAGCCATGGTCCGTACCCATCTTCAGAATGACGCCAGAGGAGAGTCCTTAAGAAAACGAGTCAGGCGGGAAACCAAGGACCTACAGGAATGACTAAGAAACCTATGCGTAGACTTCAGAGATGGACGCAAGACTTTGGAGCAGATGCTGCGTGGCGTCGGTCACAACATTCGAATTTGTTAGTCACAAGAACAGTAACTTTTCATAATACTTTTCTTTACTCTTATTTATTTAAACAGTATTTCCACTTTTTCTATACAAATTATATTGTGTTAAAAAGTTTGTACTGATAAATAAATTTAAAAACTTGAAAAACAGAAATGTTTTTTTTTTGTCCGCATTCGGTAATTTGGGATTTTTGTCGTGGGGATATTGTCGTCGGGGGTTTTGTCGGTGGGGTTTTTGTCATGTGGGTTTTTTGTCATGGATTCTATCTAGGCTTACACTAGCCCACCTAATCTAACTTATAAGATAAGCTAATCTAATCTAACTCTAACCTAACTTAACTTAACCTGGAAAGTGGAAACGATGTTTGCACAACTTGATATTGTAATTATACACTTATATGCGGCTAACGCACTTAACGGTTGACTTACATGGCTAGCTAAAATCAGACACTACTGAACTGAAGTAATATTACACTATTGTTTAATTTCAACAATAGCTGAACCCCTGTTTCCGGTTTCGTAAGTTTCCTATCCAGTTCCCCATCCATTATCTATGGTGTGAGATTACACCACTTTTTTTGTTACCTCACCAAGTCTTGCTTTGACATTACATGTTCTCTTAACACCAAAGCGAGGTTTTGTTATGGTAACAATATATACTGAGATGTAAACTCGCAAATAAGCATCATTGATACCAGACGGACGGCTATACGGATGGGTTGAGAATATTTTCTAAGTATATTGGAGTTTTACTGGGTATATAGGATAGGCATTTTCACTTAATTGATGTATATATTATTTAATGGTAGTGTTTGTTAAAGTTGATAGTCTTGTATATTAACTAAATATTGTTTTTTTGTCGCATTCAACAACTTTAATCTTTAGTGTTACAAACTAGTAAATTCCAAAGTCAGAATATAAGTGTATTGGTGGTGTGCATCTTCCGTCATTGTCGCCATGGTGGATGAATTTGACAAAAGTTTTTCATTATCTGTAATTATAATTTCATCCAACATGGCGAAAATATCTTTGTCCTTCGAATCTCAAGGAATTGATGGCACACCACCTTATACATATCGGAATTTTAAATTAATACTTTATTAAAAACAGCTACGGCCATTCTTTCCAAAACGGCGAAATCTGCAGCATCATCCCACCAAAAAGGACGGGTTCTCTGACTTACCAATTTCAAAGCTCCTGCAGCAGTACATTCTGCAGAAAAAAAAGGCGTCAAATAATAAGAAAGTTTCAGCAAATTTTTATTTCAAGAACAATTGCTAAAGAATCGTTTTAATTAAATAACGTTTACGTTAGATGCTGAAATTAGTCATTAAACAAGTGTTGGTTGAGTTCTGTATAGTTTTGTGTATATTTAGAGCTATTTTACTTTAGTTCTTATTTTACACTTGTCAACAATCTTTATTCTAAAATCTTTCAGTTAGATAAGGATAGTCGGACAGATAGCTTTAATTTGTAGTTTGTAAATGCATTTTATCAGCGCAATTGTTTGTCAAGGGGCGATGGTCTGGGATCAAGGGATAGCAAACCGAAATGCGGAAATGCCGTCACATAAAATGTGTGGGCACTCACTTATATGACAATGACGTCATTGTGCACTTCTGTACCAGTTTAACCGATTTAAATTAAGAGGTAAAATCTGCTTTATTACTGATGACATTCTAAGGTAACATGGCGAATGCGAACTGTCTGTTTCATTTGAACAGTCATTTATAATAAATATCCCATTGGATGGTTTGACCGATAATACGGCCAGGCATTTTACTCGTTCTCGCACTTTTCCTTGCCCTTTCAGGACTCGGAAAAATACGTCTGAAATTTGTGAAATACCCGACCTTATTATACAACTGCATTAAAAACTGTCCAAATAACGCTAAAATTAGTACAAATATACAGCGATATTTGGATAGTTGGTTATTTGGATTGTTAATAGCCAATCAAATTTATGACACGGAGACTACTTCATGTATGCTTATTATTTTGTCTTGGTGCAAGTCACCTACTTCTCTGGCCTTTTTAGAGTTTTCTTTTTCCATAAAAAATTGTTGATCAGAGCAGTTGTATAATAAATCTCTTATGCGGGTTCGTCAAAATACGGCACAACTCGTAAAAATATACAGCGATACTACACACAAAAACATCTAATAAAATATAGTATCCAACTGATTATCTCAGTTCTACTCACAAATACTAACATACCGCCGTTTTACAAAAAAAGCGAGGGCAATCTCTTGCCCTCCCACTCAGCTTCGCGGTTATGATAAACAATTGAACAAATCTAATTCAATTCAATTCAATTCAATTCAATTCATAACCTAGCCTATAATCAGTCAAACAACTAAAATTATAGGAAGTAGCTTTGTCCTGTGGTATTTTTGGTGTCCCAGACAATGTTTTTCGGTTGCAAATAATGCATTCTGGTTGTGTAGTTACTTACTGAACCTGTGCAAACATTATACTCGTTCTGAAAACTTGACGTACAGGTCGGCACAATGTATATATACATGAAGTAATGTTTCATATGAGATAATCGAATAATGAAACAATAATTGAACTCGGCTGTTGCAAAATGCTAATACAATACAAAATTAAAACATACATATCAAAGCAATGTTCAAATTAACCATCGAGCTTTTATATCTGTGTACCTCCAATATTATTTCTTTGACCTATAATGGCCATAGCAGCATCAACGGCTGTCGATTTCCCATTAACAGGATGGCCATATGCCATCACTAGCGGTACACCATCATATATGCTACTCAATTGTTCGTAGTGGATTGCCAAACCAACTCCACCAAGGACAAGAAGTGACGGCAGAAAGTTACTACCCATAAATGCTTCCATAACTGATAGTAAACTGGCTAAGCTTTCTCCCGAATCAAGATCAGCTAAACAATAAGGAATGCATGGTATATAAGCCTTTGACATGTATGCAAGCATGCATGCATGCAGTGACTGCAAGACCTCAGTCTTATGAAAGAGCCATTTCTCCCAAGAAATTACAGAAAGATAATTCTGTTATCCTCCCACTCTCAAGAAGGTGTACTATATAAGAACATTGTGTTAGAATGGCAAACCTTAGTGGAACATGACAAAATATTTTGCAATATTTTGGAAAAGCAACATTGAAATGGGGAGCAGGGGAAGAAATTTCAAATTTACTAGAAGTGTCCGAGGAGTTTATTTAATTTTCAAGGAGTTTTTAATTTTTTGTCGCAATATATAATTCAACGAAGATTTATTTTTCGGATCTGGTTGTTGCTGAATAGCTCAACATTGTGGGAATCCGCATACATAAAGATGATAAAGTTTAATTTTGTCAATGTGCCCAATTGTCGTCCACAACCCGATTGTTCCGAGAGCACCTGCTGTGTGAGTTGTTGGGCTGCGACCTTGCAAACATTTTGCAGCGAATGCACTTGACCTATTCAGTGTCTCCTTTTCGGTTGCAGTTAGATTCCACCATACCTCACACCCGTAAAGCAGTGGGTATACCAAAACATTTCCAAGCACTAGCTCCACAAATGGGATTTATACCTCCGGCGCGAAATCCAGCACTCATTAGACAGCAAACAGCCGCCTTTCCGTTCTTAGCGGCTTTTACTGATCGTCCGTGACTTGAAAAGTTACCACTAAGTGTAATTCCCACGTGATCCCATGACGTTTTTTCTTCGATAGGTACACCATTAATAAACCACTGGCGTGTTGGTTTCCGTAACGTATTCATCTGTGTGCTTTCACCAAAAGTAACAACTACAGATTTATCTGAATTGAATTTAAATCTCCGCTTATTGCAATAGTTCTCCATAGCATTAATCATACATTGCAATCCCATTACTTGTAATGAGAGTAATGTTATGTCATCGGCAACAAGAACAGAATTACCGTGGATATTGTCAACAGCTAGCCCACCACCAGTAGACTCCAGGGCCGAAGGAATGTCGTTATTAAAACACAGAAAAAGCCAAGGCGATAGTACACCTCCTTGTCTAACTCCCTGTATAACAGGAAACATTGGCGATAATTTTCCGTTCAGAGAAACACAACAACGTATTTTACTGTACCAAGTTTTAAGAATTCTCCAAGACTTCCCTTTCATTGCAATATTAAAAAGTTTATAAAACATGCCATCTAGCCAGACGGTATCAAAGGCCTTGCAAGAATCTAAGAAGCAGCAGTACCGCGCTCCACATTATGATTGATCATTTCCTGGAGGACAAAACTGGCAAGAACACAACTTTTTTTTTTTTTGATAGGCAAACTGGAATGCATTTGGTATCCCGAGTCCTGAATGTTGGCATCCAGCGATTTAGAATTAAGCGTTCAAATACTTTTCCGATCACGTTAAGAAGCGTTATTCCTCTGTAGCTGGCCTTATCACGCTTATTTTTCTTACCACTTTTAAGAAGTGAGATAATAGTTCCAACTAGCCAATTCTCAGGAACATGTTCCAGTTCACGTATTGCATTAAATATGATCGTAAGAATCCTAAATAGGGTGATTCCTCCATACTTTAGGTGTTCGTATGTAAGCTTATCCAAACCGCCCGATTTCCCATTCGGAAGTTTTACACAAACGTCACTTACTTCATGTACATCAAAAGGATCATCTAGTGGATCTTCGCTTTGAAAACTGTCTTGAGAGTACTCTGCCAATTTTCTTTCAACAAAGAGTTTAAAATTATTGTCGAATTTAGGCTCATCTTTAGGATAGTAAAGGTCTTCATAGTGTGTTTGCCAGATATCTAGCAGTTCGTCCTCGTCATCCACACGTTTACCATCTACATCCAAGGCAACAATTTTTGATTTGTTCTTTCCTTTCAGCCGAGATACCTTCTTAAAAAATGTACTTCTATCCACATCATACTGGTTTTCCAAGCCGTTAAAGCATTTTGCTTCTTCTTCATAAACTGCAGGACGCTGGGCTTTGCAAAACTGTTCTTTAGCGCCCTTGTAATTAACATATGTTTGACGCCCACGACCCCTTGGTTTACCATCTTTGATCCATAATTTCCAATAGCGTTTTACATTTTTATCCAAGGCAGTTAGAGTTGCATTCCAATATTTTTTAATATAGGGTTTGGGCTTGCTGGTAGCAACAACAGATATTGCAGCTGTTTTAAGCCTATATACAAAATCGTCAACAATTTCTTCTACTTTCTCAACTGAGTTGATTTCCACACTTTCATACGATTCGCTCTGAAATACTGCATTTAATTTATTTTGGTACTTTGTGAGATAATTTTCGTCTTTCATCTTTTCCCAGAGAAATCTTTCTGGTTTATAATTTGGTTGTTTCTTTGAGAAATCTCCTCGAATAGTGCATGAAATAGGTCGGTGGAACAACAAATTATCACAACATTCACCTGAAACTGCACAATCAGTAATACAGTGAGCTTTCATCTCCGGAATCATAATGTGATCTAACGTCGTTTTCACATCTCCATCGTTCGCCCAAAATGTTTCGATAGGCCCCAAGCAGTTGTTTTGAGAATTTTCTGACACTAGGTGAAAAGTTTCCATAAACTTTTTTATTTCGTGTCCCCTGACGTTTGTATGATTGAAAGATCTTGGACCGCCTGACTCACCAATATGTTCATTGAAGTCTCCTACTATAATCGTTATTCCTCTCTCACATAGTTGAAACACTATGTTTTCTAAGATGTCTACACATGACTTATATTCTGCTATATGTTCTGAAGCTGTTGGTAAATACACCTGAATGAGGAAAAACCCTTCTTCAATATGAGGTTTCGCATGAATGACAGATATCCTATCATTACCCAAATCTTCCAGAACTTCAATCGAGGCATCTAAACTCTTCCGCCAAAAAAATTCTAAGCCTCCTTTTCCTCGTCGCGAGAGGGAATTTGAATGTAATTCTGAGCAGCTCCTTCTCCAGGTTCTAAATTTCGGATCTATCGTATGAAGGAATGATATGTTGTCCAGATAGAGCCAGTGTTCTTGAACACAGAAAATATGGGAGTAATTCAAGCACTGTCGCAAAAATTGTAAGTTGCACTTTATGCCCCTAATATTCCATGTGGTTTAGCCTAAGATTTGAGAAGTTGTCAAAACCAATTGTTCCTTTGTTTATTGTTCTTTTTACCAAATTTATGGTTAGACCCATGTACCCGATTCCGTATTTACATAGCCAGCAACTTGATTTCCATGTCGGTCATCCCATCTCGACTCATTATTCTTTTCTAATCTAGCCTTCAATAGCCACGGGCGACAACTAACAAAGTTTGGCCAGAATCCTTTTTCGACGATTTTCTTACTGTCCTCTAGCGATACATGTAATTTTGCTGAGACAGTACCCTTCCTCTTGCTGTTAAACACCTTTAACAGTGTGAAGAAAACTCCTCGGTTATTGAGATAGCGAGAAACAAGTTCTGCACCCACTTTTTCGTCAATACCGCTAATAAAATAGCGTTTGGTATTATTTCGTTTCCTTTGAATTCCAATAAAACCATCGGTTTCACTGTGGCTCACAGGTTGTGTTTCCTTATCTCTTGGTGGCTGATTATCTTTAGCATTGCTAATACTGTTGGCATTTGTTTCACACGATCCCTGTATAAGAGAATGAATTGGTGCCTTTCCAGCTTGGGAGAGCACTGCAACTGCTTCAGTATTTATTGATTTATCAAAAAGTGTGGACTAAAAAATTCAGCTGTGGTTTCTTCAGTTTCGTCAGCACCAGCGATAATTTTACTTTGACAGACGCTTTGGTGTCTGTCACTGTTTAATGGGCCCACAGTTGCTTCCCCATTGTCACAATTATTATTGACATCAGAAGCCGCGCAACTTGCATAAGTTGACATTGAATTTCTCTCTTCAACAGTTCAATTTCACCATTTTGATGTTCATTTTGTTTTTTCAACACTTCAATTTCATCGTTTTGATTCTTTATCTCATTGTCTTCATTCTTTATCTCATCGTTTTGATTCTTTATCTCATCGTTTTGATTCTTTACTAGTCCTTCTAAGTCCTTAATTCTTTTTTCTAGATCGCCAAAGTCACGGACAACTTTGTCCTTAAATAATAAATGAGCACTTTGTATCGAAGCAATACGACTGTTCATCCCAGACCAGCCACTCGACCGAATTACCGATAACACGGGGCTAGGAGTTACTTCATCCCGCACTGAATCTGAGATCGAGTTTGGAGATGATATTCCGCCATGATTTCCCACCGATACCGCGGCTATCGGCTTAATCATGTTTCTTACTTCAGGTGTTACTACTTTAGTGTCTAGACAGTTTAAAAGCTCAAAAACATCTGCCACTAAGCGCTGCTCCAGAGTAGAATAGGCACCAGTAAAATTCACCTTCGGGAAAATCTTTGATGGCACAACATTTGTGATAAAGCAAGAGCTTCATACTAGTTAATGATTCAATCGTTCCTTCTCCTACCAATTTGTCAACCATAACAGCTTTTGGGTAGGAGTTGAAATACGAGATCACACTTTCTAAGTCGGACGTGACTTTGCAACTATAAACTTCAGAATTTAAAAGCTGCAACAATAAGTCAATAAATAACCACTCTCTACCAAATGAATAAAAAGGTTTAAAATTGACGTTAAAGACGCCGTAATAGTATAATCCTTAACTAATCGATTGTATAATCCTTAACTAACTGATTACTGGTATAATCCTTAACTAACTGAGTAATAGTATAATCCTTAACTAGCTGATTTAAAAATCTACAGAGCTCAAAATGTACTTTTATATATATAATGTATAATATATATCGTTGAGACACCATATGCCTATTTCATTCGTAAAACCAACAATAATAGCAAGGATTAATGTAGACCGGAATGACCCATATACAACTAAAAGACTATTCAGAATAGTTTGAGTTTCAAACGACAGTTTGAAACACTAAAATTTTTAAAAATCTACAGAGCTCTATGGTGGCCTAACGTTGCCATTCGAAAATTATAGATAAAATACATAAATTAATAAATATTAAAATAAATAAATTTTAAAAACAAAATGTAAATAAATAAGAACAACTATTAAAAACAAAATAAAAACAAATAAATTTAAAAGAAATAATAAAAAAAGAAAAAAGTGATTTATTTAAAATCAAAATAAATAAAATATCAAAATAAAATTTTAGCGAGCCTATCGTTGCCATAGTATACCATAACCCTTTGTGGTCACGCGTTGTTCACGCTTGGGAGCTTGGTACTAGTATTACAACAAAATGGCGTACATGCGAAATGTTAATTGGAAAGATGACAATGCTCTCAAAAAAGATATGGAAAAGTATGTACGACAAGACCTTAGAAGAAAAGAGATGTTAGATTTTCTGAAAAGAGATTTTGCTCAATATTCGTGGAGCTTTCGCTCGCTTGACAGGCGATTGCGGCACTTCGACATTTATTACACTGATCGAGACGTTACTGTAGAAAAAGTAAAGGAAGCTGTAGAAAAGGAAATCAATGGCCCTGGAAAGTTGTTAGGATACAGAGCAATGCAAAAAAAAACGCTTAGACAAGAGCATGGCCTTAATATTCCGCGTGACCTAGTTCATGCAGTAATGTACGACGTAGATCGTCAAGGTTTGGAAGATCGAGGTGGTGTTGGAACTGGGAAAAAGAAAAAAAGGGAACTTTCACGAGCAAGGGACCAAACTGGGTTCATTCTCTGGATGGGCACGACAAGTTAATGGGTTTCCAAAACAGTACGTATCCGCTCGCTGTTTACGGGTGTTTAGATACCGCCAGTCGCAAAATTCTGTGGCTACGCATATGGGTAAGCAACTCGGACCCCCTTTTAATTGGCCGCTGGTATATGCAATACCTTTGTGAGACCAGACATATTGCATCCTATATAAATAAGGTTAGACAAAGGGACAGAAACAGGAACAATGGCAACGATTCATGCATTCCTTTGACAATACAACTATGAAGGCAATCCATGTGATACAGTTTTATATGGTCCTTCCACTTCCAATCAAGTAAGTACTTGCCAATACAGTTTATACTTGTATATACATGTATTTACCTGAAACAAATGATAAATTCTTGTAACCAATGTCCTGGGGATTTGTAAATTTTCTCAAGTTTACAGCAGATTTCTGATCTTCATTAGAAATATAATTATCCAAAGCTTCTCTATGACTGTTAAAAACATTCAATTTATTCATAACCCTTTGTGGGAAGATCATACTTTGTTTAATACTAGGTCTTCTACAGTATTTCTCCACTTTATTTTACTTCTGCTTCTGGGCTAAAGTTAACAAAACAATTTCCCATTCCAAGGAGGCCTGTACTCCCATGGTAACATGCAGAATCTATGAATAAATTACTGTGCTACATTAACTTACATATTTGTTTTGAAGATTGAGCGTTGGTGGAAAGAGTTACATGAACGGTTGGAAAAATATTTTAAAGAACACCTAAGATGGCTCAAAGATCACCATCATTATGATCCACACAATGAGACTGACAGGTGTGTTAAATACTAAAAATATTAATAAAACACAGTAAAGATATAAATACAGTACAATGTACCAATGTAAATAACAGAACAGTGTTCTGATCAAACAACCATATTTCAACCATAATCTACTGTATATAAGTAAATTATTTAGTCAGAACAGCCAAATGTTTTATGGTAATTTTCTTTTTCTCTCAGGTCTTTATTAGCATTCCTATTCATACCCATGATTCAGAGACAGTTGGATATCTTCAAGGATACAATTTGGAACAGCCATAGAATCCGTCACCAAAAAGACAGCAACCTCCCAAATGGAGTACCAAACCATATATTTGGTTTCCCAGAAGAATATGGTTTGGAAGAATGTGGTATGTAAATGGCTTCAGCCAAATGCAACATGTACTCACTAGTGTATAATACGGTAAACCAAACAATGACATGGTCAACATGTTATTATGTGCTGTATGTGTAAATCACACTCAACAGTTGATATCTCCAAAATCATTGACCACCCAAATAATATAAATCTGAATATGTTGTCATGGCAAGTTTTTCTTTATCAAGACATGATTACATGTACTGTATTTGTTTAGCAGTTTTTGTGTGTTAAATCTAGGATTTGCCATCACTGAAGAACAGCTGGAAGAAGTGAGTGAGGTTTCTGGTGTGTTGGAACAAAGTGATGACTTTATTTCAGCAGAATTTCGAGCAAAGTGTGAACAGATCATACCTTACCCAGGGAAGGTAGAACCACATGAATGCAAGGAAGCTTTTATGTACCTCAAGGACAACTTTACATTAGAAAATTAATATTTTAACTAAATGTTTTAATAAATGTGTTAATTTTAACAAAACCTTTTAAATGTATACATACATGTACACTGTAACAGTAACTGTAAATATGAAAATATAAACAAATGTACTTCAAATTGGAGTGACAATGTTCCACAAGTCTTGTTCTTCATCCTGTAGTTTCAGTTCCCCAAGCTTTAACATCTTACAATATTTGTTGCATGTGTGCATAATAATAAAGTTGTCAATGGCCTTTCTTGAAAGATTACCGGCACAAAATAGAACTTCTCCCTCCTGGATCAAATCTGAGGAGGCAATTTCTGGGTCATAGAGCTTCTCTCCACAACCTTGAATATCCATGACCATGAGTTTCCCCTGAGATTTAATGAATGAAAAATGGGAAAGACATTCAGCTTTTTGAGCATACTCGTTTCCTCCATCAACACACAATTGCTCAGTATTGTTCATGTATTTGATAAATGAACCAGGAATATACTTTTCAATTGTAACAAATTCTTGATTTAATTTGCCCAAGTAAATATCTTGATAATGCAGAGTTGGACCAAATTCTTCTTCGCATTTCACTTCTTTGACCTCTTTGGCTAACTGGTCACTGAAATTTTTGGCAAGTAAATGCATCTGCACTACCTTTTTACTATGGCCTTCCACAGTCTCATTCATTTGTTCTATGACATTCAGTGTTTCAGGAAGATACTTTTTTAATAATAATAGAAGCTTTAATCAAACTCACTAAGTAATACAGTACTACAATAATAACAACAGATCACAATACATTACAAACAGTAAAAGATGAGTTTGATAAGGGGCTAGCGAACGGACACGAGGTCCCAACTAGGCAAACCCCGTACATAAATCAGTAAATTCATGACAATACACATAATGGTCCACTATTTACTACTATACAGAATTCGCCATGATCCGCACCTGACGCTGAACTCAGCCCCGCCCCCTCTCCCGAAATCAAAACGATTTAGTTTGAAATAGACGAATAATGGAAGTATTCAAAGGGCTGATCCCGACGTCAAGCACTGAAAAAGACGCATCCTGCTATTCCTGAATCTTGCCTAAAAATCTCAGCAGCAAAAAGGTCTGTTAATTGTCCTACAATTAGGACATACTGTCTTCCACGTGCTTACTCTGTCTGTATCAAAGATAGTGTTTAACTTATTGTGATAGAGTTTATACAATTGAGTTTATACAACCCATGTTTGCTTATCAAAGCCCTTGGTTTGCGAGGTGGCTTTGTAAGCTTTACGGAACCCACCTGAAGCAAAACGCTCCTTAACAATGGTAAGCTCCACTGGCTTATCCAATTTGGACCACACCATCTGTTGTAAGTTGAAGTTGAAGATCTCAACAGATGTAGTGGTGTCTTCAATTTTCTTCCCTAGCTTTAACATTTCTGAAATAGACAAACTTTTAGGATATACTTTCTGGAAAGTTGAACTTTGAGGTGGTGGCATGACTGACATCACAGATACAGGAACAGAATTTGCTACATCAGCAACACGCGCTTTCTTATTTGTATTTTCCTTTGGCTTTACTTGGACATTAATTGCAGCACTAGTGTCGCTATCAGAAGCCAATGACATTGAAGTGGCATTGACAAATCGCACGTGAATTACTTTCGTGTCAGGAACCTGTTCGATGGTTCGACATGAAGGGCCCTGTTCGCCAGCCAAAACGTCGCAAACTAAATCAGATCCACTCAAAGCAGGAAAATGCTGTTGACAAGCATTCTCGATGTTTGGAATAGTTAGTTCTTCGTAATTAAAAGCAACGAATTCCCGTGGGCCAACTCGTGAATATTTCTGGGCTTTTCCGGACACGGAAGAGCTTTAGACGTTGAATAGTTATCTCCCCAGATGAACAAGATTCTCCTTTGCTTGTCCCCTTTCTTTTAGATACTCTCTTTTGCTTGATTTGATCTTTAAACTTCTTCCACGCTTGGTCTGCCATATTGTAATTCGTACACTCACGCGAATTACCGCTGTATAGATGCATGGCAACCATGGGCTCTCTAAGACTTTTTATTTATTTTGATTTTAAATAAATCACTTTTTTTCTTTTTTCTTTTTTTTTTTTAAATTTATTTATTCTTATTTGTTTTTAGTAGTTGTTTTTATTTATTTATATTTTATTTTTAAAATTTATTTATTTTAATATTTATTAATTTATGTATTTTATCTATAATTTTTGAATGGCAACGTTAGGCCACCATGGAGCTCTAAAAGTTGAGTCCGTAGATAGATAGATGGATGGATGGATGGATACATACATACGTACATACATACGTACATACATACGTACATACATACATACGTACGTACGTACGTACATACATACGTACGTAGGTACGTACATACATACATACATACATACATACATACATACATACATACATACATACATAAAAAAAAATATATATATATATATATATACACACATACATACATATATATCCTGATCAATATTTTCTTATATAATATACGAACTTATACCACATAAAATAATATAAATACCCATACCATATATGCATGTTACAGAGTACATTAAAACTACAATACTAGAAAAAAATAGAGAAAAACTAAATAAATAAATAAACACCGGAAAATGCAAACATATAATGCTAAGGTTTCCCAGACTTTGTTAAATTATTTCATTTCATTAATTTATTTCAATTTTAATGTTTTGCAATTTTCTCATTATTGTTGGCACATCAATATAATCCTCCTCCTCAATAAGTATAGAAAATAATGTTTCATGTAATGTTTTCTTGAATTTGTTTTTTTGAGAATTTACACAAATTGATAGGAATGCTATTCCAAACCCCAACTCCTGTTCTTGAAAATGATTTATTTTGTTTGTTTAAACGTGAGTACTTCACATAGTAGTTACCTCTTGAGGAAAATCTAGTGTTATGTTTGTGTACTTCCTGTGAAGAAGTAAACAAATTTGAAATATTTAATGGTGTCAGATTATTATATATATCATGCATTAAAATAGACACGGACTTAAAACTCACTCGGTTTTTTGCCATCAAGAGATGATTAGTCAACATTCATACACTAACTCGTCTGTTGAACGTTTGACTGAGATTGAATTAACAGTTTCTGAAGTGAAGGCAGTGATTAGAGGATTGGATCCTCATAAAGCATGTGGTCCAGATAATATTCCGGGGATGTTATTGATCAAGACAGTTGAGGAAATAGCTCCATCATTATGTCGGCTTTTTAACCTCTCCTTGTCAAAGGGTTATGTTCCCTCAATCTGGAAACATGCAAACATTACACCTGTGTATAAGAAAGCTGATCCAACTTTGGCCATGAACTATAGACCAATTTCACTGCTGTGTATTGTCTCAAAGGTCATGGAACGCTGCATTTTTAATCAATGTTTACCCTTTCTTACCCCACATATTCATGTTGGCCAGCGGTCTGTTGGTCAGCGGTAGACCGCAGGATTGTAGCTTGGGAGTCGGCCATGTTGGATTGAGGAATAAAGAATCAGTTGTCTTATTCACTAGTACTGTTCGCTAGACTTGGTGTCAGGAGTGATGTCACATCCGAAAAGACCAGAGCTCAAGCTGGCTGGCAATGTAAGTGAAAACTTCAAGAACTTTGAGCTTCGCTTCAATGACTATTGTATACAAGCAAATTATCGGGACCTGGCAAAAGACCCCGTCACAGCACGCGAGGCACACTACAAGAGTCCTCTACTTGAAATATCTGCCCTGCGATCCTCACTGCCCGATGAGGCTTTGTCCATCCTAAGATATACAATAGACCCGCAGATAACAGATGAAGAGAAGAACAAACCATGGATTTGGATGGAGAAACTACGAGCCCACTATACAGGCACCACAGGGAGCTCGCTTTTGACCGATAGATTCAAGTTCTGGACATCATGTCAAGCGAAACACGAGTCGATACAAGAGTGGGAGGTGAAAGTCAGACAAGCTGGCAGCCTCTGCGGCTACGGAGCACTCAATGACGAGTTATCTCGAGACAAATTCATCTTTGGTCTCAGTGGAGAGCAGATGAGAACAGATCTGCTGAAAACACATATCAAGCCCGACAACTCAAAGAAAACCTTGACGGATGTGGTAGCAGAAGCGAAAGCCATAGAATCTGCGAAGCAAACAAGTAAGCTCATAGCTGACTCGTCGGCAAAAGGGATTGAAGAGGAAGTCCATTGGACGGGCCTAAGACACAGCCAAATGAGACTCCGACGAGAACCAGGAACCTGCTTTTGGTGTGGTGACTGAAGAGGACCCCATCCCTGGAAAGAATGCCCCGCTAACGGCAAGTCATGTACTAATTGTGGTGGCAATGATCACTTCGCCCGAGTCTGTCTAGAAAGAAGACCACAAACCTCAAGCGTCCGGTCCCAACAATCGGAAACAACAAGCAAGGGGAAGACCTCAAACAAGGGGCTATAACCAGCGCGGTCAGCGGGGTTATCCACGTGCCCGCGCACCCCCTCAACCAAGAGACGTCCACTATACTGATATGTATGCAGAACAGCAGTATGGTACAGGCCCCAATCACGACTATGGTTTCAATATGTACGCGCTGGAAGCACAAGTACACAACATAGATATAGAAAACCCCCCAAAAGCCCTGGAAAGCGCTATTTCACGACTCTACCACTTTCAACGACAGGGTCGTCCTTCAAGCCGGTCAAGTTTCAGATAGACACTGCAGCTACCTGCAACACGATGTCCTACAACACTCTGCAGTCAGTCCTACCAAATGCAGAAATCAAGCGGTCCCCGTATCTCCTCTACCCCTATGGAAACTCAAAGCCACTTAGTCCAGTTGGCCAAGTGGAACTAATATGCGACAAGTCTGACAAGTACGAAACACTTGTCTTCCAAATCCTACCAGACTCCTGCATTGGCCTTAAGCCTGCACTTCTCTCTGGGAGCGACAGTGAGCTTCTCGGGCTGATCAAGGTGCAAGCAGACGAGATCCATTCCCTCTTTTCGACAGTCGACCACACCGCCACCAAGACTTCCGAAGGTCTCCCAGGGTTCCAAACGTCACCTCCAAATGTCGATGATGTCACTCAACACAGCATACATTCGCCCCATGACACAGAAACATCCCTGACCTGCAATCATCTACAACAAATACACGAAATCACTGCAACCCCGTGTCAACCCTCACCCTCACCCTCAGCGCCGATCAGGGTTGCTTCAGACCACCACCTCCCCCCACCGGGCAACCTGAGAAAAGAAGACCTACCTACTCAGTACACCGACAGCTTTGAAGGCCTCGGGCTCCTGGGCCCACCCGTTCACTTTCAATTGGACGAGAGCATACAGCCTGTTCAAATGCCGGTTCACAGAATACCCATAGCGAAACGAGAAAAGGAGAAAGAAGCCCTAGAACGGTATGTCGAGGCAGGTGTTCTCGCCAAGGTGACCGATCCAACAAGTTGGTGCTCAAACGAGCTCATACGAGAAACGCCAAAGAAATTCAGAGTGTGCATAGACCCAAAAGACCCATAGTAAACAAGGCCATCAATCGCCCGATACACCAGATGCCCACTTTAAACGAACAGCTTCACAAGCTAAGTGCAGCGAAATGCTTCTCACTAGTTGATGTCAAGGAAGGGTTTCTTCACATCCCTCTCGATGAAGAATCATCATGGCTGACAACAATGCACACATCATTTGGAAGATACCGATGGCGTCGCCTCCCATTTGGAATCAAAAGTGCCCCAGAAGAATTCCAGACGCTAACTCAACGGAACAACGCTACTCGCAAATCGAGAAAGAGTGCCTGGCTATCTGCAACTGCTTCCAGAAATTTGACCAGTGGCTATACGGCAAATCTGATATAGAAGTTCACACCGACAACCAGCCACTGGAAACCATCATGAAGAAACCCCTCAATAAGGCTCCTGCACGCTTACAGAGGATGATCATGAAATTGCAACGCTATCGATTTAAGCTAACCTACAAGAGAGGCCCGACCCTCTACCTGGCCGACACTCTCTCTCGGGCAGCCCTTCCCCACCCGATAACCGCGAAAGTAACATCTTTCGAAGTATTCCGCACAGAGATGGCGGCTACACACAAAGACAAGAACCCAAGGCTAACAGAGAACACCGAGAGCCAAATACCGGAAGAGACAAGCAAAGACGGACGCTACATTGACGGCCTTACAAGACGCCATCATACATGGATGGCCAGCAGACAAAACACACATGCAAGAATCACTCCGCCCCTACTGGAACTACAGGGACGAACTGTCAGTACAGAACGGCGTAATTTACAAAGGCACACAAGTAATGGTCCCCCAATCAATGTACAAAACCATGCTCTCCAAGATACACGCAAATCACTTTGGCGCGGAGTCCAACATACGCATGGCACGTGAAGTTATGTTCTGGCCAGGAATGAGGAAAGCTATTCAAGACACCTGTGAATCCTGTGGCACCTGTGCCCAATACGGTCAATCAGCCCCGAAGGAACCCATGAGGTCTCTACCCATACCTACAAGGCCATGGGAATTAGTCAGCCAAGACATCTGTGAACTCGAAACGCAGAGCTATCTAGTCACCGTCTGTCACTTCTCGGACTGGATCGAAGTTGACAAACTAGAAGACACCCTGTCCTCCACAATCATCGGAAAAACCAAGGCCCACTTTGCAAGATATGGCGTTCCGGTGAACTGCCACACTGACAACGGTTCGCAGTTCATAAGCAAAGAATACAGACAGTTCTCAGCGGATTTTGGTTTCAAGCATACCACGTCTTCGCCATACCACCCAAAAGGCAATGGAAGAGCTGAAGCTGCTGTCAAGGTCACAAAATCAATGTTGAAAGAGGCAAACGACTTTCACAACGCGATGCTGATGTACAGAAACACCCCACCTCAAGGTCACACCTACTCGCCAGCTCAGCGCATGCTTTTAAGACGGACCAGAACCACACCACCTACCACAGAACAACTCCTGGCTCCATCCATGGTCAACTTTCAAGTTGTAAAGCAGGAAATAATCAAGAAAAGAAGTGATACCAAAGCATACTATGACAAGACAGCAGGAGCACAGCAAAGACCACTTGACATTGGCAACTATGCATATGCCAAACCACGGCCAACCCACCGCGGAAAACCATGGAGCTATGGGGAAGTCATCGAGACAGATGAGACAGCAAGGTCATACACAATCCGAACCCCACGCGGAATCAACATCAGGAGAAACAGAGTCCAGCTGAGACCCGCAGCGCCACCGCCAGCTGACGGCCAACCAAAGTCGGGCAACACACCCATCACGGGTCAGATGAGAGTATACCCAACATCGGTACCATATATCACTCAACCAGCCCAGCTTAGTCAGCGCAAGGAAATCACTCACAATTCCCTTGCACTGCAGATACACGACAGCCAGTACCCGTCCTCCCAGGCTGAAAAGATCAGTAAAACAAACCCTGTTGATGGGCTCGCAAAAGAGATACCTCCGGCTCAAGAACAACTGGAGACGCTCAACTCGGCAAGACAGACAAGATCTGGCAGGGAAATCAAAACTCCAGAAAGATTTAAAGACTATCTCCTGAAGTAGATGTTTAGGACAATCATCCAGGAGTATCACAGGAAAACTGTAGAACATTATAGTATACCTTTAAGGTGTTTTTTTTTTGGTTAATACAATGTTAGACAATTTTTTTTTTCGTTAAAAAGGGGGAGATGTTGGCCAGCGGTCTGTTGGTCAGCGGTAGACTGCAGGATTGTAGCTTGGGAGTCCGCCATGTTGGATTGAGGAATAAAGAATCAGTTGTCTTATTCACTAGTACTGTTCGCTAGACTTTCATAGCCTTCAACATGGATTTTTCACAGGACGATCTACTGTGACCCAGTTATTATCTGTATATCATGATATTTTGGATGCCCTGGTGAGTGGTAAGGAAGTGGATGCTATCCATTTGGATCTCTTGAAGGCATTTGATGAAGTGTCGCACCATCTGCTAATAACCAAGCTCCGTAGTTATGGAATAACAGGATCTCTACTTCAATGGTTTGGCAGCTACCTTTATGGAAGATACCGGACAGTTGTGTTGGAAGGAGAATGTTCAGACTGGTTGCCTGTAACTTCCGGAGTACCCCAGGGGTCTATTCTGGGCCCATTATTGTTTATCATACATATCAATGATATGCATGAATACTTATCTGGAGTTTCCAAGCTAGCTCTCTTCGCTGATAACTCCAAACTGTATAATACACTGACATCTACAAGCTCTTGTGACATCCTTCAATCTGATCTCAATAGCTTATACAGCTGGAGTATGGATTGGAATATGACTTTTAATATCTCAAAATGTTTGATCATGAATATGTCCAGGAAACGATCACCACGTTATGCCACCTTGGACTACCATCTTGGGGGAGATTGTCTGCAAGTTGCTACTGTTACCAAAGATCTTGGAGTATCGATATCAAACGATCTCTCCTGGGCTGATCATATACATCAAATGTGTGCCAAAGCCAACCGAACTCTTGGCCTTATTAAACGAGTTTGTGGAAAAAGTATTGTGGAACAAGAGACACGGAAGATACTGTATATTACCTAAGTGAGATTGCAACTCGAATATGCTTCTAATTTGTGGTCTCCATATACGACTCAAAAACGTGCTGTAATTGAAAATGTGCAAAGAAGAGCAACCAAGTTTATTTTAAACTATTCCAGCCGAGATGTATCTTATAAGGATAGATTGAAATTGCTTCCACTGGAATACAGAAGAGAGATCGCTGATGTAGCCATGCTCCACAAATACAGAAGTGGAAAACTCAAAGTTGACTTTAGCAACTTGTACGTATCTAGTTCTTCCCACTATACTACACGGCGATCTGACAGCAATAACTATCGTGAACTTTCTAGTCATAAACAATCTTATTAATATAATTCTTTTTTCCTAGGTCAATTAGGTTATGGAACAAATTGCCACACGCTCCAAAAATAAGCGAAACTGTATCAAAGTTAAAAAGACAACTTTTCTCTATTTATCAGGGAAAACTATTGACCTATTCGCCGCCATAATTTTTTATTCTATATAATTTATTACTTGTCTATACTATTTTAACTTAAGCTAGTTAGATACATGTCTTAGGGGAGGTTATCAATTGGGATGTTTTTCCTGTTTCCCCCCCTGTCGCGTATCGGTCATTTATGTATGTATGTATGTATGTATGTATTAATTAATCAATGTATTTATATGTATGTATTTATGTTTTTGTGTATGTAATGTACTTTGCGACGAATTTGATTAAACTAAAATTAAACTTAACTGACAGGTTTTTGTTAAAACAAAAGACCAATTTAAACCGCGACACGAAGGTGCTGTGATTTTAAACTGATGAGTATGTCTGGAACAATGTGTTTTTTATTTATTCCATAATATACGACTGTCCTTCACATACTTAACTCAATGCAAATTTTTGACAAATCGGAGAAAAATGCACGGGCGGTAACAAATTTCGTGAAATGGTATTCTGTAACATTAAACAAGCTCTCAATATAGGGTATTCTGTAACATTAAACAAGCTCTCAATATAGCTATAATAGCTAAAATCGTTAGTAGTTCCAAGGCTCCTAAAAAGTCAGGCTATAAAAATCAATCAAACAAAAGAACTGTATTTCCTTTCAATTTTATTGCAATAACTCCGGTCACCAATAAATTTAATTTAATTGTATACAATTAAATTAAATTTCTTGGTGACCAGAGTTATTAAAGGAAATACAGTTCATTTGTTTGATTGATTTTTATAGCCTTTAATTTAGGATTTGTGCTTACACCGTCGTTTCATATTTTCTATATAGCTCCTCCCGTGTTCGAAAGCAAGAAAGGCGATATTCCAATACAGTTTTTCGGAAAACCGTTTTCTCTTGTGAGCAACAAAACAAGACATTGTCTACACGGATCTACAAAGGTGAAAAAATGTATACTAAATGCTGAAATTTCAAGCTAAGTGTAAAATGAAATGCTTTTAGTTTTGCTTACATTCATCTTTCAACTTTTTAAAAAATAGGACTCAAGGGGTACCTGTAAAGCAAATAAATCACAAGAGCACGACTACGCAACCAAGACGCGCATACGTTTGCAGGATACAAAAAAGTTAGATTGTCGCGCAACTTTGCAAATACGGCACGTAAAAGTTTACGAAGATTATTCCATCGACGGGACAAATTTTTTTACACAGAATAGTCTAACAATGGCAAAGAAACAAGTATTTAGAGATATTAAAGCAAAGGCTGAAAGCGATTCTGGTCATCAGTTTCATGTTACCGATCGTTACTACTTGAGGATCCCTCTAAACAACGCACATTCAAACCACGCGATTGGTGCCTCCGCGTCAGTGGGACAGCGAATGGATCCACGGCTCGTTGAAAAGATTTATGATTTGGTAAAGCGTAATGTCACTAGAATTCCTGAGGTAAAACGCGGTCTCTTGATCAGTACGTCGAGGAAACTCTTTTTTCTAGTAACTGTAAAAGTGCGAAGCCAAGAAAAACAAACGTAGCGAAAGCAATTAGCTCATTCAAGTACTGCGACGATGATCAAGAATCTCTTCGAATGAAAATTGTGGACTGGCAAAAAGAATCACCAGAAAGCAAGTTTTTTTTTCGAACAAGAGATGATGCCACCAACGCAGGTAAAGATGAACAGAAATTTCTCTTTGTTCACCAAGAACCGTGGCAACAGAGGCTACTAGACCGGTATGGCGGAGAGTTGTCCTTCATGGATGCTACTTACAAAACAACCAAATGTGCAATCCCTCTCTTCTTTGTGTGCGTTCACACAAACGTTGGTTACAAAGTTGTGGCGGAATCCATGAGCCAGTCCGAGGAGCAAGCTGCCATAGAAGAAGCTGTAGCTATGATCAAGCTTTGGAATCCGACATGGAATCCAAAATACTTTATGGTTGAGTACATCTGCGATTTCCATCGGATGCAAGCACAAGCAAAAACGGATTGTCACCAGCAGAACAGGAAACCTTTCTTTCCTGCATGAAGAAGCTACAATCTTGGACAATAATAGTTGTAACAGTCAACCCCTCCCCCCCGATTCAATGTTGTTATATGAAACTCCATTCCAACATTGTTACATTTCAGCCAACATTGAATCGGGGGGAGGGGGTGTTACAACATTATTGTCCAAGATTGTCCTTGACTGATTTTTCTTAATATTGTATAAAATGCAGCTAAAATATGATTTCTATTTGCAAATTAAAGTCAATAAACAATGGTGAAGTTTGAGACTGTTTCGTGCAATTAGTAGAGAGATATTTGCATTTAAAAATGTATAGATTGCGCTCTACTGCGCACGCTTCTCCGCCATATTTCTCTGCCTGAAGCCCTTTCTTTGTCACTCAATAATATCTACGTCACTAGTATTGCGAGAGAAAGTGTGAGAGTTGGTAACTTGGATAGGATAACTGTTGAAAGAGAGATGTATTAATAATATTACTATTGTTTAGATATGACGCTCATATTTCAGCCGTTGGGTGATTGATATCCGAGTCCGCTTTAACTGAATCTATATCTGACATTGTGATGATTGGGGAAAAATAAGCACGTACGGTGTATTTCATTTCATAATAGAACGTTTTATTTAAGTTTAAAAATTATTTCCCCGGCTAATACTATCAATGAATTGTTACCATTAATAAATATAATTATTTTTCTATTAAGATTAATGGCTTCAAAAACTAAGAAGACCCGCCGCTACCTTGTTGAAATTTGAGAAATTATCGTATTGCCGCACGCGTTTTAGACGAAGCGAAATCTCGAAGAGGTTGAAGTCATTCAATAAATAAGTGTAAAGCTGAAGCCTCTTTATAGAATGCTTGTAAAGCCACATTTATTCATAAGCAGTTGGTTTAATTTCCCTTGCGCAACTATATACCGCCTTTTGCAACGGTCTACCACGGTCTACCACGGTCTACCATGGGTTTCAAAGGGATTTACATGTATATTAATTCTGTTATATTGTAGTGGTAGACCGTGGTAGACCGTTGGTGGATGGTTCAGATAACTATTTATTATATAAATTATAAAAACACAATGAATACCGACATAATTTTAAGATATATTTTAATGTCCAATCGTCTTAGTGTTACTCTACATGTCAATACTTCAATCTCTGGCCTTTCCTTTCCTTAATATTTGTTATTCTTTTGCCCATGGAAGAGATTATGTTATTTATAATTTGGATGTCCAAACTACGGAGGGTATTTAATTCTCGATATTGAAAATTTGATGCAAACTAATCTTTTGATGCTGTATCACTACCGTAACATAAAAAAACTAGTTGTTTTATCAAAATTAGGAAAATTGGGTCTTAGACAATCTTGGACAATAATAGTTGTAACAGTCAACCCCTCCCCCCCGATTCAATGTTGTTATATGAAACTCCATTCCAACATTGTTACATTTCGGCCAACATTGAATCGGGGGGAGGGGGTGTTACAACATTATTGTCCAAGATTGTAGCGTACGTTAGATCAGAAACAGAATACAAAGCAGTTTTGAAGGAATTCAGAGAATCGCGTCTATATCGAAAACACGCTAATGTCAAAGAGTACGTGGAAAGAATATGGTTTTCCTGCGCTTTCCGATGGGCACATGCTTTCCGCAAACAGCAAGTGACCAACATTGTGAATACCAACAACGGAGTGGAGGCACAAAACCGGGTGTTCAAGTACGACTACTAACCACGTACGATAGATAAGTCGCTGTACAGCATTGCTGTGACGTTGGTCGAGTCTTTCATTCCTGATTCCCTCCAACATTGCTTAGACGCAAGCTTACGACTAAGTACTGCGTCCCGAAAGTACAATAAATCTGTTCCTGCATATTTACACAACAGACCACCCCATTTTGTGAAATGCTGCCTTAAGAATCGTTATTCCGCTGCAGTATACAAAAACTCCGACGTTACACCGGTAAATTTGACAAATGGGACGTTTAACGTCAGAAGCGAGACAAAGGTCGGACATAAACATTTCATCAACGAGCCAAGTTGCACCTGCTATGTGTGGCTAAACGCAATTCCCATGCAAGCATTTCTTTGCGGTATTTTTGTTCTATGAAGAATGGGGTTTTGACAGTCAACCAAGCGCTTACAGAAATACTGTTCTTATCACTATGGACACCCAACATCTTCATATGAAGCCAGAGCCATCCCAAGCAACGCCCGTCAATTCCGAAAGAGCTACAGCAGCAACCAAAGATAATATGCCAGCATCCAGCGATGATACTCTTCCAGCATCCAGCGATGATATTCTTCCAGCAGCCAGTGACACTCTTCCACCATCCAGCGACAGTTTCTTCACATCTGACGCTTCTTCGAGAGGTTTAAAAAGAAAAGAGCCTCCGACATGTGATCCTGAAAAAAACACTGTTCTTCCACCAGAGACAAGTTGCGGAAAACTTCGAAAGGCTCTGCAGGAGAAGCTCGACCTCTTGCGAAACACAACGTTCCTCGTCGACAACGAAGACGTTCTGGCGGAAGCAGTACAACGAGTGGACGCTCTACAGCAGTTATTGTCTCAAAGTTGTCCAACTGAGAATGGTCTTCCTCTCTTCGGTCAAGCCCTGTAAAGAAAAAGTTGAAAGTCACTGGTGTCGAATACCATCAGGTCTTGCACAAGCCACTGCCACCTCGACGGTGATGGAAGAGAAAGAAGGAAGAAAAACGAAACAATCCAAAAGAAATGCCTTTTGTTTTAGATTTAACCAAAGAGGATATGCACGAACTCTCACAGGTAAGATATTATTGACATATCTCGCACTCTCTCTCCCTTTCTCCCTTCTTTCGTTTCTCCCTCCCTCCTTTTTTAGCTCCTTCCCTCCCTCACTCTCTCCCTTTCTTCCTAACACCCCTGGTCTCATTCGTGTGACTTTTCTGTATCGAGTGATGAGTAATTAAGTCCAAGAAGCAAGCAAGATAACCAATTCAGTCCCTCAGTATGATAAAGACCTTAATAGGTACATGCAGGCGAAAATATACTGCATGTGCAATTATAATGATTAAACAAACGCTAACACTATGCCAAATTATTGTATGGCTTGGGTCGTGAAAGATCTCAGAGTGGCTCTCTATATATAGGGTTTTTACCGCACACAAGCTGGTTGCTAGTTTGGCAAAAAAATTATTGATATTAATCAAGTTTTTTTGTGTCAGCATGCGCATGCAAAACACCCAAAAATGAACGTAAATATAATGCGTTTCTTTGGGTGAATTTTTTTTAAAGCTTGCTCAGTTCAGGAAGAAGCTAAGCTTTTTGTTTCGTTCTATTTTTGTATAAAAAATTATATTAGGGATTTAGACAATTTTTGCTTAATGACAAAAAAATATTAGCTTTGTTGACAAAACCATTTTTGCTAACCGTACAATTATTTTAAAATAATATCACCAAATGAAACTCTTTCAAACAGAAAAACCAAAAGAAATAATTCGGCTATCTTACTAGAGAACTTTATAAATATAAATCACAAGTCCCTGTTTCTATAAGCACTTAGTTCATAGTTAAACATGATGTGTAAACCTTAGGAACTACAGTACCTCGATGCAGTTTTCTCTGTAAGTGTGCTCGTGTGCGGTGTTTTCACACTTTTCCGTGAAGACTTCTCGCTCGGTTAAGGAGTTTTTAATAACCCCCCCCCCCCCTGAGTCGACCATTGATATGGGTATATTCAAACGGATATGTTTCTCTTACAGGTATCCCACAACTGATAAATCAACAGGGCAGCAAGATAAATGCAATCCAATTGAACGTCTTTTAAAAGCTTCTCAAAAGGGCTTCAAGTTACACGACAACTTCTTGGATTTTGGATCCAACAAAATGACTTCGAGATTTGTGGACTCTTATTTCTCCGAATGAGATACGAAAATACGCGCCGAAGTTAATTAAGGAAGGAAATGTAATACCTGGATGGCTTACAGACATGGTGAGATGTTAGCTGTATACTAAAATGTGATCATTATGTGGCCTGTACGTTTAACAAGCCCAATTAACAATGCTCCCCAGGGGCGGATCTAGACTGTATCAACTGTATCGTATGATACAGTCAGATTTTCACTTAATAATTTAATTTAATTAAAATAAATTAAAATTCGAATAATTACATTTCACCAGTAGCTTTTTCAGCAACATCATTTTCAAATTCTTTGATGTTAATGTACGCAATTTTTCAAAGCTTAAAATCAGTTCTGTTCTACGACCAGCGAGACGAACTCGCACTTTGTGCAGGAAATTCTCGGTAGCCCGCAAAAATTGCCCGTAAGCGCATCCCCACCAGCCTGCGTTTCCTTGCCAGTGAAGCATCGCGCAAAAGGCGCTCTCGTCTCGATTCTTTAATGGCGATGTGTTACCGATGAGGTTACGATTGATACAGTTGTGCTAAATATAGTAACTGTAGCGACTGTATCTGATACAGTTGACTGTATCAAACCAATCAAAATGCTTGATTTTGGTCACGTTTTGCTGCAGTTTGCACACTTCCGATACAGTTGACTGTATCGGAGCAGTCTCCGACGATCTAAATATGATTACGGCGTGATGTGATTTAGTTTTATGCAACTTTACGAGCGGCAAGCGCCTCTAACTCTACAACAGCCGTTGTGTGTCTTGGATAATGGAAGTTATTCTCCGGAGGAAAAGGCGAGTAGATTACTCCCTCTTAAGCGTATTGTGAGAAGTGTCTTACAGCCGAATTTCTTGTCTAATTTTGCGCGAAGCTACAGTTCCCCCGCAGCCAGGAATCGCGCTCTTCAAATCAGCACCCAGTGAGGTATAAAGTTCATGAATAATAAATATTTTAGCTACTAATATTATGCACTAAATTTGGAGTATGCTAATGAAGCGACTGAGATTGTCCTTGACTTGTGTGTATTGATTTACATTAAAATGAAGACTTACTCGAGGCGGCGTAAAACCAAGTCTGAGTGACAGTTGCTGTTCTGATATGCTTTTGAAAATATCATTAATTTAGTTGTATTAAATGTTGTCGTTAATTCTAAAACATCATGAACCTCTCTGTATACTAGTGTCTGTGTCATCATCGTTTTGATCACAATGGCATTAACACATTTAGAATGTGCAATTCTGAGTATAATTATTTGCTAGTAATATTACAATGTCCAGGTAACTCACGCATTTAGAATGGGAATATAACTATTATTCATAAAAGTAGATGTTGTCTGGGCTTATTATAGCCGATACAGGTATGTTGACCTGTATACTGAGTATTAAATAATCTACAGTAACATAAACAGTTTTTGTTTTGTGCGTGGCGCTGTATTTTGTCTAAACATTCCCTCAGATTGCGGGAAATCGCATTTTCGGTGTCTTAATTTTCAAAATTTTCCGGGGGTGAATGCCCCCGGACCCCCCTAACTTTGGTGTCATCACAAATACGATACAGTCAGATTTTCCCCTAGATCCGCCCCTGCTCCCTGCACAAATCGAGAAATTACCCATCAAGAAAATAATATTAAAAGCGACGCCCCGCATACTGTAGTCCTCATTATAAAAATTAGAAGCATATTTTAGATTTTTTCAATATGACGAGAGATTCTATTATAGTAACTTAACTGGGAAAACTTTTAGAAATTTGAATAGTAGTCGCTTACAAGTGGTGGTCGCTCAATTAATGCGCAACCTCAACCAGTCCAAATACATGTATGTAAAAGTTGTTTATTAAGTTAATTGGAGTTAACGCAGGAGTTTCCTTTATGGCAAACTTGGTGATTTTGCAATCCTCTCTTCCGGTAATTCTACAAGAAACAATGTTTACTATGCGTAAAGAATTCTGGATAAATGCATGCACAAGTCACTATATTTTTCAATACGGTCAACTGACTCCATCTCCTAGACTAGTCTTATCAGTATGCCCATACGCTTATTAGAAATGTGACATTTTATAGTCATATATAACTCCGCCAAACTCGCAGTTCGTGTTTTATCAGATATAAAAACACTCGCCTTCGCCTCGTGTCTTTATATCTGATAAAACACTCCTGCTCGTTTATTATACAGTACATAAAAACTTTGAAATTATTCACATCCCTTCGGATGCAGAAACCCTGCTCTTTATGTTTTGTACAGAAAGTCAGTGAACAAGAAATCAGTGACAAGATAACTTCTCATTTAAAGTTACAATGACTTAAAAAGCCATATAAAAATATACTTTAATTATTGATTATCAATTGTCAACCATTGTTTATTGACTATTGATTGTGGAATATTATTTATTAATCATTAATAATTATTATTTAGTAATTATTGTGAAAATATATAATAATGATGTGAAAATATTAATGTGGAAATTATAATGTGGAATTACTAATTTTTACTTATTAATTATTCTTAATCAATCATTAATTACTAATCAGTAATTGATTATTAATTATTAAAATTTATTGGTTTAGATCATAGATTCTTTTATGTGGAAGCTTTCCATTACCTATGATGACGTTTTTGTTGCAAACTCGTACCTGTGCAAATTCGTCCAAAATAGTGCAAGCACACGTAGGCTCTAGTTAAGGGAAAACTTCCAAGCTACCAACAAATTGTTGATTCCACTAAATATCTGTGGAAACCATTGGACACTCCTGGTATGTCATATAATTTCTAAACAGGAGAAAATGTAGTTGGAGATGTTAGTCCAGAATAATTTAAATAATAGGTACAATTTGATCCTTATATACTGATCCTTACTGAGTGAATCTTTCAACACATTCCAGGTGATTGAAAAAGCAAAGAAAACCACATATTATTTTGACCCAATGCAAGGACGTGTCCATGAAGTCATCACCAAGGAATCCCACCCAGCACTTGCCAAACTAATAGACGAAATAAGGTGAGAACTACACTTTGTCGAAATATTTTAATTAGTACATTACTAGATGATTTTAAGTATTATTTAATTTATTTTTCCAAGTTTCGATTACTGGTAGCTACAGTAAGAAGTTGCAGAATCAACTTCAAATTTATTGCAAATTGCAAAGTTAACATTGTTTTATTGGAATTATAATACTACAGTACACCCATGCGCACTAAACTTGATTTCCAACAATAATTTTTCCCATGCGTAGTGACTTGGTTTAAAATCAAAATTAAAATTAAAACAAAATCCAAAATTTAGACAGGTTAAATAAAGACTAAAATTATATAAATAGAACAATATAAAACAGTGAAACAAACTTGGGTATCATTTATAAGATACTTGTTGTAGCTTAGCTCATTCTCGTGAGAAGATTAATTCTCCACTCGTTGAGTAGAATGATTTATTATTATAGGCAGTCTAGGGTAAAATACTAATGATCCGAGAGTAACATCAGCAGAGGAAAATGATAAATTTATAAAGCTAAAATATCTTAGAATGTGAAATGCTATACTTAATAAAATTCTACTGTAAGTCATTCATATAATCACAATTTTATCTTAATTTTTCTAACTGCAATACTGTGGTTGACATTAAAACGGGATGGGAATCAAACACACGGCCAATAATACAACCAAAACATTACACACAAACTGATGGATTCAATTGTGGAATATTAATATGCCTTGTAAGTAGCGCTGTCTGCATGCACATTTATAAGATAATTGTACTGTATACACATATATCTTTAATAAGTGTAATTACATGTATTATACAGTAACTTCATCACATGTTAAGAAACATTAATTTTTCTCCATTTCTACTATATATTATAATAGTTTGCTAAACGCCTCTGCCAAAATCTGCAAGTCAATGGCACAGGGTCACATCTGCTATCTTTGGCTCTTGTTATGATGACATTGAAGAGTAAGTTTCTGCTAGATTTATCACTTAATGTTATATTTATATATATATATATATATATATATTAAAACATATATATAAAACATATACAAAAATTAATGGCAGAGCTAGAAATACCTAATTTCTATTTTTGAGCCACTTTCTTTAAATGTATGACTATGTAATGCTTAAAGTGCTGTACATGTGCATGTGTGACAAATTACACTCTATCTTTGTAAGTTGCCAATTATTACATAACTACTCAATTGTTTGATTATGCCAAATTGTATAGTTTTAATTTTGTATAGTTATAATATCCCTCTTAATTTTGTATACTCTACTCATATATAAGTTCAAAGCTCAACAACAGGGTACCCCCTCTAACTGAGCGCATGGGCTTAACTTTTTGGCGAAAGGCAGCTCACTAACAGCACACACCCCCTGTGCTTCCCAAAGCAATGAATAATAAATAAATAAATAGTTCAACCTAACAACTAGACTTCTAGTATTAAATATATATATAAATATATACTGTATATACTGTGTATATATATATATATTTATATATATATATATATATATATATACATTTATATTTTTATATATATATATATATATATATATATTGTTATGAACGTTACACTCGAGTGAACATTGTGTGCATGAGGGAAATCCCCGAAGCTTAGTTATGTACATTATGTAAATATTGTAAGAACGTGTATATAAGAACGAACACTTTTATAATCAAGGTGTGGTACGTTAAATAAACGCTGTGTGTAACTCGACTTCGTTTTGTGTTTTTTCCGACTTTCTCTCGACTGTATGCTTGGAAGTAGAATCATTGTAACATTGGTGGCAGCGGTGGGATACAATAAACGATCTACCAAATGGAAACCAGTGGTTTTGCTTCCTTTGGCGGTGAGAATATCGAGCAAAGTAGCGATGAAGTCGAAATCGGCGAGATGAATTTTGGAATGTTGTCTTCTATGCTGAAAGACTAAATGGCTTTGCTTCACTCGCAGAGGGGATTACAATGAGAGCAAGCCGAGCAAATGCAGCAAGTAATGCGACAGTTTGGGAAACAGCTTGAGCAACTTGGAGGCCGATTAGATTATTTGGAACAAAAGTTGAGTACCGAATGTCAACAAGTTTCTTCGCTAAAGGAAGAACTGCATTTGTCCCAGAGGAATCAAAATAATGAGTCAATTCCCGTGGTCTTCGAAATAAAGATTGCTCAAATAGAAACTCGAGTAGAGCAACTAGAGCGAGCCGTAGAATTATCAAGTTGGACAGAAGATAAAATGACCGAGCTCATTATGTCTGTTTATGCGAATATGAAAACTGAGTTGCTTGAAGAGATACAAAAGTTAATCGTCGAGTGGGTTGGTGAAGAAAAGACGGTAGTCTCGGAGCGAAGAAAGGGCAGTGTGAGCATAGAAGAGAACATCGGCAATAGTTGGAAAGCAGCCAGTACTCCGCGGAGTTATCCTTCCAGTCATGTAACTTTATTGACCCCTCCAGAGATTGCAAAAAGACGAGTGGTGTCGGACGAGGCTGATGTGCTGACGACGAATTCGGATGGATTTTGTTCGCAACAACGGAAACCGGTAGCTCGGATAATGTCAGTTATGGAGCCGCGACAAGTTCGAAATCAATGGCCTGTCCAGAAACCAATGCCTTTCGACGGGGCAACCACTTGGGAAGCCTACTTCGCCCAATTTGAAATGTTTGCTCAGGTGAACGGCTGGAATGAGGAAGAGAAAACGGCGTTCCTCGCTTCAAGTTTAAAAGGCCAAGCATTATCTGTTCTTGGGAATCTGCGACCAGAAGACCGCCAGAATTTCCAGTGTTTGGTTACAGCTCTATCTAACCGTTTTGGCTCCGCCCATCAAACAGAGTTGTCGCGAGTTCGCTTCAAGAATCGACTAAAGCAACGTGATGAATCCTTGCCAGAACTCTCGCAAGAGATAGAGTGATTAGCGAGGTTGTCCTATCCTGAGGCATCGTCAACGCTGCAGGACGTGTTGGCTCGAGATCAGTTCATCGATGCTTTACCAGAGGAGGAAACGCGGCTAAAGCTGAAGCATGAACGACCGAAGACTCTGCAGGATGCACTGACGTTAGCATTAGAGTTCGAGTCGTTTTACCTCGCGTCACGACAGTATCGTGGGAGAGTTTCAAGAGAAGCTACCCTAGCACCTCGTGGTGATACGGAAGACGAAGCTGGCACTCCAAATAAAAAGGTTAGCGAAAGCGATCGGCTATCTTGCCTGGAAAGGGTGGAGAAAAGTAACGATCAACTGATGTAAGTAGTAAGTCGTCTGGAAATGTCCATGCAGAAGTGCCTCACGGGAATTCAATCGGCTGTTGAGGGGGGAAGAAGACGCCGCACGGGTAGTGGATGTTGGAATTGTGAAGCGAAGGATCATATTCGAAAGGACTGCCCACTGCTGAACAGGGATGACCGAAGGGACCGCAGCCAAAACTCCAACGAGATAACAATCAGCAGGGAAACGGGAGGTAGCTGGGTCTGAGGGGCTAGGCCCAGCTGAAGGAACACATCAAAATGCTCCTGAAATTGTATTTAAAACTAGAATGACTGGAAAATTCGTGAATAGTTTATCTGTCACGGGTTCGGTGGCTGGTAACCCTTGCGAAATGATAATCGACACGGGATCGAACATAACGATTATTAGACCGGATGTTTTGCGACGTTGTTGGGAATCTATGAGTTTGGGATTACAGCCCGTGAATGGTAGTGTGAAGACCGTTACCGGAGATACAACGCCGATTAGAAGCAAAGGAAAATTGAAAATCCTCATAGGTTCCACTGAGGTTGAACACGAACTGTGGGTCGCAGATATAGAGAATGAATGTATTATTGGGCTCGATTTTTTGATTTCGAATGACTGCATAGTGGATGTAGCTGAGACATGTCTCCGGATTGGATCCGACGAAGTGCAATTAAAGCGTACGGGCACGGTATCAACGCCAGAGTACCGACGAGTGGTTCTCGCAGAGGAGTGTATAGTCCCTCCAAGAAGCGAAGCTTTGCTTTTGGGGAAGCTAGACGGAGTATATGGCACCGATGAAGCGTGGGGAAGTGTTTCATCAACAACGAAACAAGTATTACCGAGTGGTCTCCTGGTTGGTAGAACGTTGGTCGACTTGAGGAAACCTCCCTTTCCAGTGCGAGTGGCGAATATATCCGATTTTATTCGAACTATTCCCAAAGGAACAGAGTTGGCAAAGTGCGAGTTGGTCGAAAGTGTATCTACGGGAGGTACGACAACGAGATCCACAAAGAGTAATGGTGTGGAGGTGCCAAGTCATGTTCGCGATCTTTTTGAGCGTAGTTCTGTCAATCTTAGTGCCGGCCAGCGGGAAAAACTTCAATCTTCGTTAACCGAATTTGCTGACGTGTTTTCCACAGGTCCTCATGATTTGGGTAGGACTTCCAGTGTCAAGCATAAGATTGACACAGGAGATGCGCGACCGATACGGCAGCCAGCAAGAAGACTACCACTTTCGAAAATGGAAGAAGCGTCGAAAGCAATCGGCGACATGAACAGGCACGGCGTTGTCGAACCATCGTCAAGTCCGTGGGCAGCACCTATCGTCTTGGTGAAGAAGAAAGACGGAACTAACCGATTTTGTGTCGATTACCGCAAATTGAACGAAGTGACCAAGAAAGACTCGTATCCTCTACCTCGGATAGACACCACACTAGACGCATTTGCTGGCTCCATCTGGTTTTCGACACTCGATCTCAAAAGTGGATATTGGCAGGTCGAGCAAGAGGAGGAAGACCAGGAGAAAACCGCCTTTACAGCAGGGAATGGCCTATGGCAATTTAGGGTCATGCCGTTTGGTCTCTGCAACGCGCCAGCGACATTTGAGAGATTAATGGAGATGGTGTTGGTCGGTCTGCCCTGGAGTGTTTGCCTCGTATACCTGGACGACATTATCGTCCATGCTAGAACATTTGATGATGCTTTGCATCATTTGCGAGAAGTATTTACCCGTCTTCGAAATTCATCCCTGAAGTTAAATCCGGTCAAGTGTGAACTGTTCAAACAGCAAGTTACTTACCTTGGTCACGTGATCAGTGCAGATGAAGTATCAGCAGATCCTCGTAAGGTTAATACGGTGTTAACATGACCTGTTCCCAAAAGTAAGAAGGAACTACGGAGCTTTCTCGGACTTTGCTCTTATTATCGAAAGTTTGTACGTTCGCTTGCCGAAGTAGCAAAGCCCCTGCACAAATTAACGGAGAAAGATATTCCATATGCTTGGACGGAGGATTGTGAAACGGCGTTCAAGCGACTGAAAACCCTCCTTACGTCGACTCCCATTCTTGGTTATCCGGTACCAGATGAACGCTTTGTCGTAGATACTGATGCGAGTGAGACTGGAATTGGTGCTGTCTTGTCCCAGGAACAGAGGAGGGAGGAGAGAGTAATTGCTTACTTTAGCCGAACATTAAGTCGCACGGAACGCAACTACTGCGTGACACGAAGAGAACTGTTAGCCTTGGTGAAAGGAATCGAGCATTTCCATTATTATTTGTATGGACAGCGCTTTGTAGCGAGAACAGATCACGCGTGTCTACGATGGTTGTTAAATTTTCGTTGTCCAGAGGGCCAGATTGCCCGTTGGCTGCAGAAACTGCAGGAATATGACTTTGAGGTGCAACATCGACCTGGGAGAAGTCATGGAAATGCAGATGCTTTGTCACGACGTCCCTGTATTGAAGCGGATTGCACGTACTGTTTGCGCCTTGAACAAAAAGATGAAACACAGATGCAGACGCAGACAGTCAGAAGAACTGTAGCAAGTAAAGGTCCTTGTCTTCCTGAAGAAAGGAGAACATCGCCGAGAACATCGTCGATTACTCGAGAAACGTCGATATTCCACGTTTGGAGTGAAGGGGAGTTGTTGAAGAAACAGACAGAAGATTCCGATATCGCCCCTTTGATTCAGTGGAAACCAAATTCGGAAGCTAGACCACCCCATGGAGTGAAGTATCTTCGACAAGTTCCTTAACGAAATCGTATTGGGTGCAGTGGGAGTCACTTGAGTTGATTCATGGCCTACTGTATCGGCGATGGGAAAACGACAGTGGTGAAGAAGCTAGGCATCTGCTGTTGGCACCAAAATCTATCCAAGATGAAATACTCAAACATTTGCACTGTTCAAAAACGGCAGGCCATCTGGGAGTAAAGAAAACGGCCGCTAGAGTACACCAACGATTTTATTGGATGAATTGGAAACAGTTCGTACAAGAGTGGTGTAAGAGATGCGGCGAGTGTGCTTCGCGAAAAGGTCAAACCCGAAAAGAACGAGCCCCCCTGAAGATATACAATGTCGGGTACCCAATGGAAATAGTGGCTATTGACGTGCTAGGACCTCTTCCCAAGACCGACTGCGGAAATGAATACATCTTGATAGCCCAGGACTATTTTACTAAGTGGCCAGAGGCGTTTGCCGTTCCAAATCAGAAAGTGGTTACTGTTGCAGAAGTGTTGGTCAACCAGTTCTTTTCTCGTTTTGGAATTCCGATGGAACTGCATTCAGATCAGGGGAGGAACTTTGAGTCGGCCGTTTTCCAAGAAGTTTGTTCACTGTTGGAAATTGACAAAACCAGAACAATGCCTTACCACCCAGAATCGGACGGAATGGTGGGGCGTTTTAATCGCACTTTAGAAGTTGGATTAACAATGTTTGTGAACGATAATCACTCGGATTGGGACAAACATATTACACTGTTTCTCATGGCATATCGCACGGCAGTTCACGAGACGACAAAAGTGACACCATCCCAAATGATGTTGGGTCGAGAGATGAGAGTACCAATCGACCTTTGGATTGGACGACCTGTAGAAAACGGAACTCTTGCCAGTTCAACAGAGTATGCCCAACATTTGGAGCAAAAATTGGATCGAGTTCATTTGTTTGCTCGGAAGAATATTCGGCAAAGCAGTGCAGCAATGAAACGCCGTTACGATGCTAGAGTATCGATCACTCGATTTGACGAGGGGAGTGGCGTTTGGCTTCGTAATCCACAAAAGAAGAAAGGAAAGTCCCCGAAAATATCGAAACGATGGGAAGGTCCGTACGTTGTAGTAAACCATCTTAATGACGTGATTGTGCGTATCCAAGGAAGTCTACGAGCGAAGCCAAAGGTAGTGCATGTTAACCGTCTAAAGCCATATCACGGTGACGAGTCTCTACAGTGTTTGCGAGTATTAAGAAAAACTCTCGAACGACAGAACAAAGTTGCCAAGTGCCGGTAACAGAACTTGAAGCTACACAGGTGTCCCAAAATGCAACGCCGGATCCAGAGTTACCATCTTCCGCCGAACGGCTACCGAAAAGAACAAGCACAAGGACGCGAAAACTTATCGTGCGTTTTCAATCCTAACTTAACTAATTTATCTGGGAAGATAAACTTTAGGAGGGGAGTAGTGTTATGGACGTTACACTCGAGTGAACATTGTGTGCATGAGGGAAATCCCCGAAGCTTAGTTATGTACATTATGTAAATATTGTAAGTACGTGTATATAAGAACGAACACTTTTATAATCAAGGTGTGGTACGTTAAATAAACGCTGTGTGTAACTCGACTTCGTTGTGTGGTTTTTCCGACTTTCTCTCGACTATATGCTTGGAAGTAGAATCATTGTAACAATATATATATAAATATAACATTAAGTGATAAATCTAGCAAAAACTTACTCTTCAATGTCATCATAACAAGAGCCAAAGATAGCAGATGTGACCCTGTGCCATTGACTTGCAGATTTTGGCAGAGGCGTTTAGCAAACTGTTATAATATATAGTAGAAATGGAGAAAAATTAATGTTTCTTAACATGTGATGAAGTTACTCTATAATACATGTAATTACACTCATTAAAGATATATGTGTATACAGTACAGTTATCTTATAAATGTGCATGCAGACAGCGCTACTTACAAGGCATATTATTATTCCACAATTGAATCCATCAGTTTGTGTGTAATGTTTTGGTTGTATATCCATATGCATGGACATATATTATGAGTATAATGGAACATAGTTAATAGAAAATATACATGGTTTGGAAACCGGGCAAACTTCAAAGCGGTTAACAATCAAGCTACGATTCATCTTGAAAGGTACATGAAGGTGCCAAATCTTTTGTTTTAGGTTTATTAATATTTAAACAGTACGGTTGAGTGATTGAACCCAAACGTTGCTATTGGATGATTGCTTCATTATACAGAAAACACAATATGTTCAGTAACCATGAAAGTGCAAAAATTTCCATAAACCTAAACAAAAACATAAAACAATGACTTTTGTGAGCTTCCAAACCATGTATATTTTCTATTAACTATGAATGGAATAATTCATATTTGTCTAACAATCTATTATAAGTTCATTTAGACTTATAGTGTACATTAACAGTGTATTAATTATAATTAAGAATTGTAATTATGGGACATTGATACACAGGGAATTGCATTTTTATTTCTTTAGAAGAAACTCGTCAGTCTGCAAGATATGTAAAGCTGACGACAGTGAAGACTGGCTGGGATGAGATGCATGTGGGCAATTTTTCCATGCAAGTTGTTTAAATGTTGATTTTGGCATTACACTTCAACAGCATTTTCTTTGCCCTTGAACGTGCTAGTCTCTTTGAGACAATTTCTTGACATGCAGGTCTACATTATGCTGATATAAATAAAAAATATTAATTTCTTTATTCCATCATACACTAACAAAATGAGTGTTTGTACTATTAAACACATGCTTACAGTATTACTAGTAAGATCATAACAATAATACCGTTTTTGATGTAGTCTGTATATTGGACTGTAATTACAGTATGAAGATACATTATATTTATATCATTAATTATACAATATGTCATATAATTATATATCGATCCCTTTCTGTAATTATCAAGGTCAATTATTAAACTATATTTAAACTATATATATATATATATATATATTATGTTATATATATATATATATTAATATTATATATATTGAGAGCATTAAGTCACCGCATTGTCTTTGTTTTATTTAATAGTCATTTCACTCATTTGATGAAATTGCCTAAATTGATGACTGTTAATACTAGTTGCTATTAAAATGAAACTGCTAGAACTATAAATAAAGATTTATAAAGATTAGTTTATTTATAAAGATTAGTTTATTTACATTTTACCCGAGTGCTTCTTCTTTCGCATTGTTCGAAACATTTTTAAAATCACCAAGCACATTTTCCATATTTGGCAAGACGTCTCGCTAGATGTTATGCAATATATTCGACTGCTGACCAAAAAGATTTTATGTTCATCCTCGATCATCGCCCGGTTATAGCAAACCCCACCATGTATGACCATTCGCCACCTACAATGTTACAACAACAGTAATTTCAGTATGACTAGCTGGTCTTAACATTGAACTGAATCTGCCTACTGCCTTAGGGGGTGTTTATATGGAGGTAAGGCTGCCCGGGTACCTGAGCTAACCCGCTGTGCTGAGGTGATTTTTTCCGTTTACATGAGAAGGGCTGGCTCACCTAGCCAGTCTGGCTTGTTTGTTGTGGTAATTGCATAATTTATCAGTTCTGGAAAGACATGAAATCTCGTTGTTTTAAATTTGAACTGTACATGAACTTGTGAATTATTAATTACAAAATGTATGTTGAAAAAAGCTGATAAAATGCATTTTGACGCATGTACGCAGCTTTTAGTGCCAGTCTGAGTAGGTGAGCTAGCCCAGTCAATCGTGTTTACATGGGAAAAACCCAACCCTAGGTGGACTGGCCCGGCTCTCATATAAACATGCAAGATGAAATTTAATTAACAAGAAATAATAGTCTAAGTGAGATCTTGGCAAAGCAGGCTCGCCTGAGTACCCAGGCTGGCTTGCCCCCATATAAACACCCCCTTAATAAGCAAAGGCTAAGGGTATATTCATTGACAGACAAGGTTGGTGTCAGGAAGGGCAATGAGACATCTGCCCATCAGTGTCCAAATTAAATAAAGAGAATAGTGAATTTTGTCCCAAGTTGTCTTTGTGGTATACATATGTAGACAGTTTTAATGAGTGTAAAATTGAAAAATGTTGGTCAGCAGGTGCTTCCAAACTATTCTGTGTCAGTGAAAGACGTTACGCTATGTTATAAGACATTACGCTATGTTCTAAGACAGCACACAGCGTAATGTTTTAGAACACATCATAATTAACATCTTAGAGCACAGTGTAACGCGTCCTATAGTATAGAACATAGTGTAAAGCTGGTTTTCCACAGGCGAATTTTGTCGCGCTAAGTGACCTTATGGTCTTGTGAGCTCCCGAGTGGAACTAATTAGAAATCTATTCCAACCTATTCAATTTTAACAACAGAAATGTCGCTTCGCGTGACAAAATTCACCAGTAGAAAACTTAACATCTTAAACACAGCGTAATATACTTGAACATGGCATAACGTCTTAAAACATAGGGTATATAGCATCTTACAATGCAGCTTAACGCTTTACTGAAAGGGTGTACAACCACGTGGCAAATTTTGTGTTCAATATAATAACAACACAGTACTTGTATAATACTGCACGTTTTGCTTTCAAAATAAAATACCCTTGAATAGCGATTTTTTGGTTGGTTGAATAGTGAAATGCTGAAAGTGAATAGTGATTCACTACTGTCTTAATTCGAACCTTGCTGCCCATACTGCAGTATAATTGCAGCTGTTTCCATACTGGACATACACGTGAGTATTATAAATTTTTTAAGTATTTTAATCTCATAATATACATTTCCATATGAATATCCCAAATTCTACATACAATTACACCCCTTTTCAAAATTACGCGACTAGGCCAGAATTATTGCAGTTGACAATGCAATGGACTGCATTGTTATATGGTTAAATAATTCACCATTCAGTCAGCATTAACATCCTCATTTAATTGTATTTTGACTCAGTTCGTATTGATATCCACCATTTTGATGACAACAAATTGCTATAAAACTACATGCATGTCAACTCAACTTCCAGGGGTGTGTAATTTTGACAACGGGTGTAACGGCTAACTAACCTTTTCACAATAATGCTTTATTTAAGACAAAACCAGTTGATTTCAATTTTTTATTTTACTACAGATAGTCTGACGTCATTTAGGATTTTATATGGAACTTCAACCAACATATAAAATCAATTTGTTATTGTAGAAATAGTGTATTATTCATATTAAAATTAAAACATTGCAGACGTTTTGCATCTAGTGACCTGTGCAATGTTTTGACCACTTGAGCTTATCTTATTCCCCTGATCGAGGACAAATGCTTATAAACTATGGAATTTTCATTGATTATCGACCATTTTGACATCATGTGCAAAACCTTGTTTTAAATGCAAATTCGAAATAACCTTTGATCCCGCTTCCCACTTCCGCTTTACATAATTTATTATACATTATTATAATTTAGTTAAAAAAAAGTTTTACCTTATTAATTTATGATGGCCGTCTATATGCCAAAGTGCAAGTGGCCCATACACGGAGTACTGACGTCTCGAGCACAAACCACGACACCTTTGAAGCACACCTATTGGGTCTACTCTTCTCAGCGATTCGCGGACTCTTGCTCTCGTTATTGTAGTCCCCCTGCTACGAAGTTCGCCTTCCAGTCGTCGATAGCCAATGCGAGGGAACTGACTTGCAATTTCCCGAACTATTCCATCAAGTTCGTCATTTGATACAATTGTGCGAAACGTTTGGTGAAATATACCGTATTCTTGAATGCGCCTTCGTATAGTTCTCAACAAGACTCCAAGCATTTGGCTTACGTCAGGTCCAGTAAAGCCATTTTGCAAAAGGTACTCGAGCTGATTCCTAGCAATATTAAATCTTGGTCTACCTGCCCGACCAATTTGCAGAAGAGGAGCTTGGAAACCTGAATGTTCATTCATGTTGTCGTTCAATTGTTCTAATTGCTGAAGCAAAACAACAGATTCTATGACGAATGATAGATGTACATCGTCTTCAAGCACGTTCACCCGAGTAAACTGAAAAACAGCCCTGCAAATCTGATCTAGTCGACGGTGAAAGGAGTCTGCATCCTGTAAATTAAAATCCCGACGTTCTCTGGTATACGTATCAAGTCGATCCACAATGCTAACAAGTTCTGTTCTCAATGCATGAATGCCATTCGCATCCACCATTTTGAAAATATCAGGCCTTCCTTTACCGCCAAAAAAGTCATTGTATTATAACGACCAACATGATTGGCTCCCAACAACCTTACGGCAAGCCTCGAGACTGAGGCTCGAGATCCGGGGGAGGTGGGAACGAAAACGAAGAAGTGTATCAGAAATCAGAATGCGAAGTGTGCATCAGAATACGAAGTGTGTATCAGAATGCGAAGCGTGTATCAGAATGCGAAATGTTCATCAGAATGCGAAGTGTGTATCAAAATGCGAAATGTGCATCAGAATGCGAAGTGTGTGTCAGAATGCGAAGTTTGTATCAGAATACGAAGTGTGTATCAGAATGAGAAGTGTGTATCAGAATGCGAAGTTTGTATCAGAATACGAAGTGTGTATCAGAATGCGAAGTGTGTATCAGAATACGAAGTGTGTATCAGAATGAGAAGTGTGTATCAGAATGCGAAGTTTGAATCAGAATACGAAGTGTGTATCAGAATGCGAAGTTTGTATCAGAATACGGAGTGTGTGTCAGAATGCGAAGTTTGTATCAGAATACGAAGTGTGTATCAGAATGCGAAATGTGTACTCTAAATTCATTTGAAATCGAAATGTCTGCAAAATTCGAAGTATGAATTTTGGCACCAATGGCACTCCATACAATATCGGGAGCACGTTTTGTGATCTCAGGGAGGTCAAATTTTATTACTTTGTGGACCGTACGTCGCCCTACCCCGTAGAGAGAGACCGAAATTGAGGCACCTAGGCCAAAATTCTGTCTCGCTCTATCGTCAAAACCATTAATAAGGTCTTGCCTTAAACGACGAACAAAAGAATGATCGATTATGAAAGCTTGCGGAACAGAAGTAGCCATTAGAATAAAACAAAGTAACTGATTAAAAGAATATACCTGGTGACCGGCTGAAAAATTTGAGTACCAACTTGAGATGTTGCAGCAGTCCTCGTGTAGTAAGGAATGAGAAGATAATGCATATCACAGCTATTATATACCACCTGCCTTCCCGTTTTCCCGCGCTTTGCACTCATGTGACTAAGCGTATAAATTAAATTATCCCGCGCAAATATTATATGCATATAATCTAAATAATTATTTTTAAAGGCGGGAAGCAATAAAACCTTTATTGGTATGCCAATAATTCCTTTATGTCCAGCTGCCAATGATATTGTTGATACTTCAGCTACATTAAGTGTGTATTCAAACTCAAGTCATGAGCACTGGCCACCTACAGACATCTCTAGTGGGCCTCTGCACAGTCCCAAGCAACCAAAGATTCACTTCCCCGCACGATCCTTTGGTCAAGGACGTCCACGAGCTTTTCACTCTGAGTGGTATAAAACTGTAAGTGGACAGAATATTCTATCGAGCGAGATGCAGCGTTTTGTTACCCATGCAGGCATTTTGGTGGAAGAAATGGCCGCATAGAGAAAACATTTACAATTACTGGTTTTCGTAACTGGAAGAATGCAATGGGTCAAACTGGTGTAATTACTGCTCATGATAAGTGTGCCACTCATATTGATGCAATGAGTTGCTGGAATGAGTACATCCTCAACTCCAAGTTTCACAGCTCCATAGCTGATAGAATAGATGTAGCTCGAGCACAACTGGTAAAGAATAATCGCCACTATGTGAAAACTCTAGCAGAAGTTATCCTGCTATGTGCAAATCAAGAACTTGCACTTCGAGGATATAATGAGTCAGATGAATCACGGAACCGGGGTAACTTTCTTGGAATTCTACATTTAATTGCTCATCATGATGAAATCATTAAGGAGAAATTATGTGATGGGCCTCAAAATGCCAAATACACATCCCCAGAGACCCAAAACACATTCCTGGAAGCACTTGGCGACACTGTTCGGTATAAAATCTGCAAAGCAGTGAATGAAGCTGGTGTATTTTCACTTCTTGTTGATGAGGCAAAGGATAGTAGTAAGCAGGAGCAATTAGCAATTATTCTTCGGTACGTTGATGTCAAAGAAGCTACAATGTACCAGCGATTCCTAACTTACGTACGAGCACCAAGTCTCACCGCAGAAAGTTTGAGTACATACATTCTAGACACTCTAGGAAAGCATCATCTACAACCTAAAAACATAGTATCACAGGGATATGATGGGGCATCAGTCATGAGTGGTTCTTTGTCAGGGGTACAAACACGAATTCGTGAAATAGCACCTCATGCACTGTATGTTCACTGCAACGCTCATTGTCTAAATCTAGTTCTGGTGATGCTAGTGAATTATTTTCCTTGCTGGAAACTTTGTATGTGTTTCTGTCTTCTGCCAAGTACCATGCAGTGTTTTTGGAAAAGCAGAAAGAACTGTATCCTAATAAACAGGTTCGACAATTGCAGAGGCTCTCTGAAACACGTTGGGCATGCCGGCAAGGTGCGATAACTGCCATATGTTATACTTTTGATGCTGTGGTGGAGACGCTCCAGGATGTCGTAAATGGGAATGATGGGAAAAGAGCTGCACAGGCCAGAGGTTTGCTCCTACAAGTTAAATCTTTCAGATTTTTATTGTGTTTGGTGATTTTCGATAAGATCCTTTCTACCACAAAGTGCCTCTGGTGTTCTACAGGGAACTCAGTTGGATCTGGCAAAAGCAGCTGACCTTGTGTCTTCCACAACTGAAATTGTACAAGAATTTCGGACTGACTGTGAATGGAACAAGGTGTTTTCTTATTCTCAGAGTGTAGCCCAAGTACATGATATCGCGACTTCCTCTGAAGACAGCCACTTGTCGTCCCAGAACTAGAACAACCCCAAAACGGTTTAGTGACAGTGTGATCTATGAAACGACCGGTGCTAGAGAATCCAATGAAGAACACATATCAGATTCTCTGTTCTGCAAAGTCAACCTGTACTTTCCAGTCATCAATGCTTTTCTGTCTGAGTTGAGGCGTTGCTTCAATGATAAGAATAAAGAAATAATGCGAGTAATCCAGGCTTGCAACCCTACATCAAATAGTTTTCTTGACCCAGAATGTCTGAAGCCAATGACAAGTATGTATGGCCTAAACTTGGATGTAATTAAATTGGAGTCACCAGTAGTCAAGCGCACATTGGCTAATAAAGAAATGAAAAACATCAGCGACGTTGTTCTGGCACTTGCTCCCCTGGGGGATGCATTCCCTACGGTGGTCCACTTGTTGCAGATAGCTATGACAATCTCCGTTAGCTCTGCCTCTTGTGAGAGATCTTTCTCTACACTTAAACGAATCAAAACCTACCTTCGTTCCACCATGAAAGAGCAGCGTCTCAATGACTTAGCTGTTTTACCCATTGAACGAGACTTTTCTGACAGTTTAGACTTAGATTATGTTGTTGATGTTTTTGCTCAAAAGCATGTAAATAGGAGGATAATTTTAAACTAATATTTTTTCTTTCGTTTTCACTTTGTACTTGGTATGCAGTTATAAAACTTTTTTCATTGGCATGTTTTGTTCTCATCTATGTTTTTGGCTCATGCCGTCGGTAACCTGCACCTCAATAAACCTTTTCACAAATGCCAGAATTTCCAGAATGTATACCATTCAAGTATTCAAAATAATACGTTTGTTTCAAATGCGAAAACTTTCTGGTATTTATGAAATAGGTTAAGGGTCTATTCAAGTTAAGAATGGTTTAAAATGGTTGGCTGATGAGTAACTCCCATTATTTTGTGTTTATAGTGCAAAACAAGCAACAGAATTACAGAAATTTAAATTACATGCATAAATAAGAAAGGCGGCCTGTTAGTCGGTCACGCAGAATTGCAGATACTTAAAAGCCTACATATGAACACTCTGCAGCGCACTCAAAATTTTCAAACTTTCAGAAATTATTTTGTGCCCCAGTCGTGCCCCAGCAACCTACAATTCCTGGCTACACCACTGCTGCATTGGTACAGAAATGTTTGAGATCTTGAAGTTGACGGTTGCTGGCCAGAACAACGAGAAAGTCCGTATGAATTCTGCATTCTCGTGCTAGCTGCAGAAGCCTGTAATGCTGTCCGTGTGCTTTGAAACATACGTCCGTACGAACTTGCCTTCTTTGAGTTTTCATGAGGTAATGGCGTCTTTACTTCATGTTCTTTGTCTTTGAAAAGATGTTGAACAAGAGTATACCTTGACTCTACTCCTTTGCAATCTGTATTAATAACAAAATGGGATAGATCAAAAAGCTTACTACAAATTACATTGTATCAACTGTATTCTGCACACATTAATCTAATCCGCAACAATATGTTTTTATACAACTACGATATGTACAACGTACAAGCCAGTGTTCTCATACAAGTTTAACCATGCTGCATAATATATATATATAATAAAATGCGGTTATTGTTACTCGGAGTTTCACGCCCGTGGACGATCTTCAGACAACTAGTAGGAAACCTGTTTTCACTATTCATTTATATGTGGGTTGATGGTGTAATCGTTCTGCTTGGTGTTACTTATGCGAAATTTATTCTTGTGGCGACATTTTGGAAATATTTCAGTTCTTTTGTTGAGGAGATGATTCTTGTCATTCATTGTTACTCGCTCTTTCGCTTGCCCTTTCGCTCACTCACCCACCCACCCATTCCACCCACGCACGCACGCACGCACGCACGCACGCACGCACGCACGCACGCACGCACGCACGCACGCACGCACGCACGCACGCACGCACGCACGCACGCACGCACTCACTCACTCACTCACTCACTCACTCACTCACTCACTCACTCACTCACTCACTCACTCACTCACTCACTCACTCACTCACTCACACGACTATGACTTATTGCCAATTCGATGCATATGCCTACAAATAAAATTGATCTAGTTTACAAGTATGTGATATACTTCAAAACGCCAGTATTATACAGCATACAGTATTGCTATGCAATTAGATCTGTACTGGTGCATATTTACCTTGCAAATTGGAAACAATCTTTCTCACATCCATACTGGATTTACTGATGTAATAGACTCTCTTGAGGATAGAAGCATTTGCATCCTTAGCCTTGCTGTGCAAAATTTCTTTGATTTTTCCCTCTTTGGTGTACGTGACAGCAATTGACCTCTTCAGCGAACCAATGTGGATCCATGCACCCATGTCGTCGTAGTTTATGTCGTTTTTGTTCTTCATACTTGCGTTACTGACAAAAAACGCTACGATATGGGCTACATTAACCGGTGGCGCAACGCACAAGCGTTCGGTGGCATACTCCCCGAGCAAAATTTTGACCAGTTCGTGCAACGAATATGCTTCACTTGCCCATTCAAACACAGGGGTTAGTGCGTCACCTTTGTAGAGTACTACCTCAGTGTCGTTATGTTCTTCAGAACTTGAATCACTATTTAAAAAGTATATCTTGGTTCAGCTACAGAATGGAGACAGAGAATTCCTTTTTAAAGCGCTAAATTCGTGGATTGAACAGTATCATTGCTTTTGATTGCTATTAATGTTTTGAACGTTATTAACGAGTAGGGGAGGGACTATCAATGACCGCTATAGACCAATGAGGATAATATCATTGGAATAGAATGATAGACTCTTGAGACTATTAAGAACATTTCGTCTCTGCGGGTGGTAAATATAGCATGTGGCAGCAAAAAGTGTTGGGACAGCTTGCAGTTTTTTCCCAATTTTTAACGATTTGCACTTGGTGTCCCAAGGACTTTTGAGTAGGCTATATTCTGACTTTATTTCATAAGCTGCTCGTCGGCAAGTAGAAACAACAAGGTGTAAACAAGGTGAGATCTACTTACAGTCAAAAGACTGCCTGAAGTCTGAAAGATAGAATAGTTTTGTTAATAAGAAAAGAGGAATATTGCTATTTTATGCATGTTGGCATGTCTCGCTCTTGAACTCATTACTAAATCTAAGGTGTTTAATTATATGAAGCCCGCTTTGCCGAGATCTCGCTTTCAATATTATTTCTTGTTATTGCATTTTTGTTTATATGCGAGACCGTTTGCGGGACGGAGATATCGTGGGAAAATATATGCTATTGTAACCACTCAGCTCGGGTGAATTCATAAACGAGCCAGCTCAGGTAAGAGGGCTAGAAATTCTCATATAAACACGGGATGAACTTTTGCTCGGCAAAGCGGCCCAGCCTGAGAACCCGGGCTAGCCCAGGTGACGAAATTTTATTATCAATAAAGAATGTATGACCAGGTCATTTTAAGCGCCTTACAAACTTTGCACAAATACCATGCCAATGACAATTCTTATCCACGATCTAGCTATTTATCGTCAAACATAATAAAATGCATGTTAAACAAAAGCTTTCTACCTATTAATTTGAAAAAATCTCCTAAAATACAAGCCCTTGATCTTCACTATAGTGAGGATATGAAAAATATATTTCACTACATATTCCCTATAGTAAAACACTTTATCCATCTAATAATAATCATTCTGCATGCAGTTAACACAATGATCATTCTGCAACATAAAATGTTTTTGGGCATCTTATAGACACTATACGAACTGACAAAATAGTGGCTCCCGTTACCTTTGTATGCTTACTAAAAAATATATTCAACAATCAAAAAATCTGTTGCATACATGGAAGGCCCGTTAACCCTGGCAATGTTGATTCATCACACATGCATGTGATTATTCATTCTAAGCTAAATGCTAAAATACTTTCCTAAGATAACTAGTCAAATTGCAGCGTGAATCGCCTGTGTAAACAGTCCCTTACATGTCCATGTATTTTACAGTACACGTACACGTAGATGCGTAATTACAACATCAGTTCCGAAACAACCAATAAACGCAAGACAGATTTTTACCTCAGATCCATTACGAGTTTCATTAGGTTCTAAATCCTCCAATATTATCTCGTTGGCATTAACACCATGGGGACTAGCTTCTTCCTGAATTCCACGAAAGTTGTCTTCGGTATCTAAATGAACGATCAATTTTGCTGTTTTAGTTTTATTGTTTAAATAAATAGCTTAACCTTTTGCAAAACATGCATGCACTTGCTACCAAACCACACAGCACTCTAATACCAAAAATGTTGTATGCAGACTGAATTTTTTTCATTCACTTGATAAAAATTCTGTAATTTTACTATGGAGAGATTACTTAGTTTCTCTTTTTTACCATGAGAAGACTCAGTCCAATACCGATTATATTTATATCTTCAAGTCACCGTGTAATTTTCTTTTGATTATATAGATTCAATGCAAAAAGCGGAAAAATTATCGAATAAAAGACGTTATTCGCCGCTCAGATCTGCTGGCGAGAAACAATCAATTTCATGACTTTCACGTGATACCCAATGAGATGCACGAAAACATAACTTTTTTACACTTGGTACTATTAGCAGAATATACACTATAGTAATCAGTAGCAGACTTGACAAAAAAAACTCTGGGAAATGATTAAGTTTGCTGTTTGTAGGAGCTTAAACTCCCAAATATATAAAAGCCAAAAAACATAATCTTATTACAAAAAACTTAGGTTGGTACATGTAATATACCTCCAGTTTTGTTTAACCACGCCAAACTCTGTGGCGTTTTCGCATCCACGCCACTTAGTCTTAGTCGCTTCAGGATCCATTGGGTTACCAAACTGCAAGAACGAGAGGTACAACAAGTATGAGGTAAAACATAGCTAAACACTTTCGTCTTTTGACAGTTTTGTGTAAAAGTTCGAGTGGTTTCAGGTGATAAAAATGAACCCTGCTAGGACGCCTCCCTGTGTATGAAATTTGATCAGGTGGCACGTGACCAGAGTACCAGGGTCTTTCCGCAGCAGGGGGCGGGGGCGGGGCAGTGGAGGTAAGACCCTGGGTACGAGGTTGAGATTCACGGTCATTCACCCATGTCATATACGTTTTAGCCGATTTCTTTGTACTTTGTACTTTGTACGGATATTGTACACTTAATGTCTGGTCACGCGAGAGAAAATTTAGTTTTGTTTTCGCGAGACTCGAGGGAAAACAAAACTAAATTTTCCCGAGGGACCAGACATATTAAGTGCTTTGTTATATACCTGGGTTTTCGTTGGATTTGTGCTTGGTTAAGATATTTAGCTAGGCTTTCACTATAAAGCAGTTGTTGCCCATTGTTGCATATTGCCCGTGCGAGAATCATTTGATTTGTCTTATCCCACGTGAGCATAAATGAACCAATAGCAGTCTGAGTTACAACTATGCAAAAAACCCAGCTATATAACAATCGGATTTATTTGTATACTTGAGAAACAAGTTGTGCGTGTTGATCGTCGCATTTCATTGTGTTCAAAGCTGGATGGAGAAGAAAGTGACGGTGATATTTATATTTTGATAATCAAACATAACTTTTAAGCCATTTTTCCACAGGCGAATTTTATCCCGCGAAGCGACATTTCTGTTGTTAAAATTGAATACGTTAGAATAGATTCTAATTAGTTCCACTCGAGAGCTCATAAGACAAAGGAAAAAGGTCGCTTCGTGCGACAAAATTCGCCAGTGGAAAACCACTTTAGGATGGAGAGTGGAGAGTGAGAGAAGCGAAGTTCAAGATAACCCTGTACAACGTGTTTTCTGGTTCATTTTAACTAATAAGGTATTTCTTTCTTTATAATTTTATTATAAAGAAGAAAAAATTTATAATTTTACTTAAAAGTAAAATTGCAATGGTGTATACTTAGGCACTATAGGGTGTATATAGTTAAAAGCTTCTAGGACAGCGTCGGCCACGGTTGAAATCCAAATATTACCAGGGTTAAGTCACGTTGGCCTGAAAAACAGAGAAAATTCTTCTCGACGTTTCGAGCGAAGGCCCTTCGTCAGGAGAAATTAGTAAACAACTCACATGTGGTCACGCATATTTATAGCACAGCTACAATGGGAATCACGTGAATACATGTAAGCCAATAAAAATAAAGTAAACAAATAAATTAATATGTAATTTTAGCCTGTGTGCAGGTGCTGACCCAATTTGTGGGTCAGCTACCTGCAAATAGGCAAAGAAACAGGTTATAAATTACTATTTAAATCATCAGAAAAAGGTTAAGAAAAAGGTGTGGAATATGGTGGTGGAGTGAGCTAAATGAAAGAGAATCGCTCATTGAGGCAGTGAGGGTGAATGGTACCAAGTTTGTAAATGAGACGCATTTCTTGTTTACGACGAGTATCGTTACAACCTGTAATGGGCTGAATGGCGCAGATTTTCATGTTAGAAAAGGAGTGGTTGGCACTGTTGAAGTGCCTGGCAACAGGTTTGTTTTGCACATTGTTTTTGACATCACGAAGGTGTTCAACAAACCTGTCACCTAAACGTCTTCCAGTTTCTCCGATGTAAAGCATGGGACATTTACTGCAAGAGATACAGTAAATGAGGTTGGAGGAAGTGCAGGTGAAACTATGGGTTATGTCGAACCTACAATTTGGAGCCTAAATTGAAATTGAGGAGTCTAAATATTTACAGGTGTTGCACCTGTTTACTGGTGCCAACATGTGATACCAAGGCTTGCTGCAGTGAGCTGTGAACAACGTTTTCCCGGATGTTTTTGCTATGCCGAAAAGATACTAGGGGTTTCTCAGAGAAAATGGAAGATGTTTCTGGGTCATTTTTAATGAGGTCGAAATTGCGGCTAATGATGCCCCTTACTTTGAAATTGAAGGGATGAAAAGTGAGAACTAGAGGTACTTTTTCATTAGAAATGGTAGCCCCAAAGGTTCGCTTAAGGTGTCTGAACGGGAAATGTTGGAGACCTTGTGTAAGGCAGTGTCTAAGAGGTGGGAAGGATAACCGCGATTAACAAAAAAGTTTCTCATTTCCAAACATTTGGCATTGAAATCGTCGTCTTCACTTCAGAGGTGGCGAAGACGAAGAAATTGAGAGAAAGGAATGGAAGTTTTGGTGTGTTTAGGATGATGAGAGGAGAAGAGGAGGTAGCTATGAGAGTCAGTGGTCTTGTAAAGGACAGAAGTGCTCAGCTTATTACCATTAATGGAGACGAGAATATCTAAGAACGACACACTAGTCTCACTGATCTCCCATGTGAACTGGAGTGCTGGGTGGAAGTCATTAACATAGTTAATGAAGCAAAGCAGGTCAGCGCGCGAACATGATGCAGTGCCTAAGCAATCATCAATGAACCGACCATAGTACAGGTAGGAAACCAGTGTATTGTTCAAAGATTTGTTTTTCCACATAACCAACAAATAAGTTGGCATAGTTGTAGTGATTACGTCACTAGTGAGCAGCCCCCATGGGAGAGAGTTAGGAAGAACCACGAAGAAGAGGACTTCAATAAAGTGATATATGAACTAGTCTATTAAAAAACCCTAAAATACAACATTGGCGACGAGGATGGCCACTCCAATGGTACAGCCAATGCCGAGTTTTGATCCCGACACGGAAATCGGCACGAATTTAGCTCCGAGATGGAAGATATGGCTCGAGGATTTCCAGACATATCTGGTTGCCAATGGAATAACTGACAAGAAACAACAACGTGCTTTGCTCTTATACCAAGCTGGCCCTCGCATTCGCGAGATTTTTCGCCAGATTCCTGACAATGGTGACGACGATGACTTTGAAACTGCTGTAACAAAGTTGAACGCGTATTTCGAGCCTCAGAAGCATCGCCTGTATGAAGTCTATAAGTTTCGTCAAACCACGCAAGAGAACAATGAATCCATTGACAAATATTATACCCGATTACGCAGTCTGTCGCAGAGATGCCAATTCGCCGAGGCTGATTTTGAAATCATGCTACAAATTGTTCTTCACGGATCGTCGAGAAGATTACGAAAGCAAGCCTTACGCGACCCCAAGATGACGCTTAAAGATTTACTTGTGGCGGGTAAGCAATTGGAGATGTGTGATTTACAAGTGGCCGACATCGAAGCTAAGAAATAATCACATCACAGTCCGAGATTAACACACTCCGAAACAACGTCCGACAACCGCGAAACACGCCTAGATCGACATGCCGAAATTGTGGTGGAAAGTGGCCACACGACCATGGAAACTGCCCCGCGAAAGGCAAAGAATGTCGTAATTGTGGAAAGTTAAACCACTTTGCTAAACACTGCCGCTCTTCAGAGTCAATTCAGTCAAAACCAGACAGACCGGAAACGAAGCACACGTACAAACGCAGAGATAACATCCGCCCTGTTGTTGACATTTCAGACAGCGCAAGCGAATCAAGTGATTCAAGTAATTCGAGCTATTGTTATGCCGTCCAAATGAAGGATAAAACGAAGGGTAATAAGAACCCAGTCACCAAGGTCAAGATCAACAAACATCATGTGGAATTTACCATCGATACTGAATCAACTATCAACATTATCGACCAGAATACGTTCAATCAACTCGGACAAATCGACCTTACCAAGACACACATCAAAGCCTACCCATTCAACTGTACGAAACCAGTGAAAATAAAAGGCAAATTCCAAACTACAATCGAATCACGCAAGAAGATCTCCGTGGCAACAAACTATGTGACAGCCACGGACGGAGGATGTCTTCTCAGCGCAAATACAGCCGAAGAATTGGGACTTATTAGTTTACATCTGAACACAGTTACTACTCCCAAACCAACCGCCAATGATGCAGTCAAGAAGATCCCTGTCAAGAACAGAGGAGTACAAAACATTGTACGTCGACATCCAAGTGTTTTTCAAGGACGTGGAAAATTGAAAAACAAAGAAATTCAGTTAATTATTGACACAAGTGTCAAGCCCGTGGCTCAACAACAAAGGAGAATACCATTTCATCTTCGAGAGAAAGTTGAAGTTGAACTAAATCAGTTGCAACAACAAGACATAATCGAAAAGGTTCCTGACACCGAAGAAACAGTTTGGATTTCACCTATTGCTATTGTTCCCAAGAAAGACAACAAAGTACGGCTGTGTGTTGACATGCGAGCTGCAAACACTGCTATTAAACGTATTCGACATCCAATTCCCACAGTAAAGGACATTTCGCTAGAACTAAACGGTGCAAGGTTCTTTTCTAAGTTAGATTTATCACAAGCGTACCATCAGCTGGAGTTATCCTCGAATAGCAGACAGATCACAACCTTCACTACTCACACTGGGCTATATCGATACAAGCGTCTCAATTATGGCACCAACTCAGCCGTCGAGACATTCCAACACACCTTGCAACAAGTATTACAAGGCATCAAAGGTGTCCGAAATATCGCTGATGACATTTTAGTGTTTGGACCCACTTATGCAGCACACAACGAAGCGTTGGAAGAATGCCTTAAACGATTGGAAGACCATGGACTAACTCTGAATCTTGGTAAATGCCTGTTTTTGAAGCATAATCTCGAGTTTTTCGGCTTAGTGTTCAGCACAGATGGAGTCAGCCCAGATCCAAAGAAAGTGTCAGCTTTTACGAACAGTTCCACTCCAACGACAGCAAGTGAGGTTCGTAGCCTGCTAGGAATGGCAAATTACAGTGCCCAGTTCATTCCCAATTTTGCGACCATCACAGAGCCACTCCGACAACTTACACACAAAGACAGTAAATTTAAATGCGCCAGTGAACACGAAGCTGCATATCAGAAACTGAAAAGTGCCCTAATAAACAGCCCGGTGATGAGCTACTTCGACACAAAAAAAGAAACCATCATCCTGGTAGATGCAAGCCCCGTAGGATTATCAGCAATCCTATCCCAATGCGCCAAAGGATCAGCGGAAGCAAAAATCATTGCCTATGGCAGCCGTGCTCTTACAGCAACCGATAAACGATACTCGCAGACAGAGAAGGAAGCTTTAGCCATTGTCTGGGGAAGAGAACATTTCCATTTGTACCTATATGGTGCGCCTTTTACCCTATATACTGACCATAAACCACTAGAGTTGATCTACACCAATCCCTTGTCAAAACCACCCGCCCGAATCGAAAGGTGGATGCTTCGCCTACAGCAATATGATTTTAAAGTTGTCTACAAAGCTGGAATAGACAACCCGGCAGATTTTCTGTCTCGTCATCCTTTGCCAGTCAATGAAAATCAACGCAGCATAGCTGAGGAATACATCAATTTCATTACATGTGCATCCGTTCCAAATGCGATAACCGTCAACGACGTAAGCAAGGCCACCGAAGACGATAAAAGCCTCCGAGCACTGAGAGCAGCCATTCGTTCTGGCTGTTGGGATACCGACCAGCTACGACCATATAAGCCGATCAAAGAGGAACTAACAGTTGATCACCACAACGATGTGCTATTGAGAGGTACAAGAATCATCGTTCCGACATCCCTCCAAAAACAAGTAGTACAAATCGCTCACGAAGGTCACCAAGGCCAAGCCAAAACATCGGCGCTTCTGCGAGAACATGTCTGGTTCCCAGACATGGACAAAGCTGTGAAGAAAGAACTAGAACATTGCCTTCCATGTCAAGCCACATCACTACCAAACCCGCCGGAACCCCTCCGATCACTGCCAATGCCCAGCTGTCCCTGGGACAAAGTCAAGATTGACTTCTATGGTCCCCTCCCATCAGGACATTATGCGCTAGTGGCAATCGATTGCTATTCGAGATTTCCAGAAGTGGAAATTCTCAAATCTGTTTCAGCTCAGCGGGTTATTCCAAAGCTCGATTCCATCTTTGCTCGACATGGCATTCCCTCACAAGTAACTTCTGACAACGGACCACCCTTCCAAGGTAACGAGTTCAAGCAATACATGAATACAATGGGCATACAACACACCACATCAACACCATTATGGCCCCAAGGCAATGCTGAGGCTGAAGCCTTTATGAAGCCTCTTGGCAAAGCTATAAGAACAGCACACCTCAAGAAACGACCTTGGCAACAAGAGTTATCGAAGTTTCTTTTAAACTATCGCCAAACACCACATTCCACAACAAAAGTCCCACCAGCTCAGCTGTTGTATAACCAATTAACCGACACAGCGAAGCCAAGGACAACCAAGGAAAACAGAAAGCCAAAGGAAATAAATATGCAGATAAACGCCGTCATTCCCAGCCAAGCAACATAAAGGTTGGTGATAAAGTCTTAGTAAAGCAACAGAAACGTAACAAATTGTCAACCAACTTCGCAGCTATACCATATACGGTAGTCACAGTCAAAGGGTCGAAGATTGTAGCAGAAAATAGCTACCATGGCATCACCCGAAACTCGTCATTCTTTAAGAAAATCCCGAAAGACATTGTAGCAGACGATGAGGATGAACAAGCTATAACGGAATCTATGGCAAGCCAAACTTGACAAAAGTGTATCGAGAATTCCATGCGTCTGTCGAGAATTTGAATCGTATATCGAGAATTTTATGCGTATGTCGAGAATTTCATGCGTACGCCGAGAAAAATATAATGTGATAGTCGAGAATTACAAGTGTGGTTCGAGATATATTTTAAATATTGTCGAGAATTTAAAATTCCAGGCGTATGTCGAGATTTCTGACTGTAACACTGGTCAGCGGCTTAGGATCAATACTTTATGTGAGCTTTCATTTTATGTCTTTAGTTATTATTCGAAATGGCGGAAAGTAATGATCCGGACTATGTGAGGAATACGGGCATTGTTCGGCAACTTCTGGCAAACTTAAATGAGCTCTCATCGAGAATATCATCACCGCAAACAAGTAGCGAAACAGAGGCCGAAGTAAGACGTGTTTTTACTGGCCATTTGAGTGGCAACGTGGTGAATGTGCCAATTCCATCTCCAAGTACATCGATGCAAGCGTCGACCACAGTCACACCGAGTTCGAACGTTGCTCAGGTTCGTGTACCGAACAGAAGTTTCGTAATGAGGCGAAACTTCTCAGGACAGCGGCCTTCCAGTTCTAGTCGAAGACAGACGAGGCAATCAAGGCAAAGAAGGCCTAGTGCGATAGAAAATAGACCATTCTTACGCGACTTGGTTTTGCTTGGGGGACCAGATTCGGTTCATGTTCCACGTCAAGGGGCACGGCTTGCGTTGATGAAGCGGGGTCACATGATCTCTGGATGCAGATTCACCAGGGGGATGAATGAAGCCCAAGTGGAAATTGCCATTATGGAAGCGTTAGGTGGCAAAATCCCTGATGGTGTGGATATAGAAATATTAATGTCAATGCACACATCCTTAGTTGCACCATCTTTGGCACCTGGGCAGGAGGGAATTGATGGTGCCATTCTGCAACGACTTTTTCAAAGTAAACCCATTTACATTCGCCCAAGTAGGCAGATCGTCATTGAACATCAGGTATGATTTTTTTCTTCTTTCATTTGTTGCAGGATCTGAAACAATTGTGTACCCATACAGTGTAGTTTGCCCATTTGCAGGATAGAAAGTAGGCATAACTGTAGAGAAACAGAATGAAACACGTAGAATTTGTGTTTCACCAGAAACGTAGCCTACAGTACAGTAAAAAATCGATTTACTCGGTTTTTCCCCGGGTTATTTATAAAAAATGCCTGTAGCTAAACCTCCATGTTGTGGTATAACAAAATATAAAGACCTGGGCTATCCCTAACTCATGTTACATGTTGTCTCATGTTACTAACTTACTATCTTTTGGACAGTCAAAATATTCTATATTTTCATATATTTTATTATGGTGTTTTTGTAGGAAACTATACATCAAAGTACAAGTCAAGATGGTAAGTTTTGTAGTGGTAAAAATGTTTGGTTGTATTTTTCCTCATTTTAAAATTTCAATGTACATATATGTAGGCCTGTGTGGTATCGTTTGATATAGTGCATGCATGCTTTTTGAATAAAAATGTAGCACATGTTTTTACACAGCTCTTCTGTGAGTATCTAAATGTTTTGCTCCATAATATTACCAACAGTCCTCTTTCATTTTTTATTAGATTTCCCTGATTTAGAAGATGATGACAATTTGCTCGCAGAAGTATTGTCACTGGAATCAGAGCAATCATTGCCTCCGGAACTCGAGCAATCATCATTGCCACCAGAACCAGAGCAATCATCATTGCCTCCAGAACCAGAGCAATCATCATTGCCTCCAGAACCAGAGCAATCATCATTGCCTCCAGAATCAGAACAATCAACAGTTAATGCTGAATTCTTTGATGTCCCATCAGATGCCTTACCAGGTTGTATATGGTAAAGAACTGTATCATACATGCACCACTGTAAATAACACTGTGAAATAACTAAACCATTTTAATATGACAGGATTATTCCAGAAAAGATCCACACCCCTCCCACAGAGGAAACTTTTTGCCGTCCGGAGGGGGGATGGGGTACATTAACATATTAACTATAATTGTTCTATGTCCAGAGAGGGGGGGGGGCTATTTGGTATTTCCTCCATGGGGGGAGTGTGGATATTTTTTTGGAATGACCCAATGATAAAAAGGTATTTTTATTTCTTTTCTTTACCCTAAAACAAAGATAACAATATTTTATACACATGCACATTGCACAAGTATGAATTATTACTAATGTATTATTAATATAATCTATTTTTAATAGTTGTGACAGAGACGCATCACAATGAAAGCATCGATTTACATGCCGAAACTGTACCCGAATTCAAAGAAGTTGTAGTACACCGATCAATGATTCGCCATGATATTATTAATATCTTCAAGGATCCGAACATACTCGATTGCATACTGAACATTACAGTTATAAATGCAAATGGCTATCCAGAAAAGGGGGAGGGAGAAGGTGTATTGCGTGATATACTGACACATTTCTGGCATGAATGTTTTACAACTCTCTGCATAGGTGGAACTGAGAAGACACCATTCATCCGACATGACCTTCAGAAACCAGAATGGGAAGCGATTGCCAGAGTTCTCGTGTTTGGTTACAAAAAAGCCACCTACTTCCCAGTGCAGCTGTCACAGTCGTTCATCCTCTGCTGCTTATTTGGCGAGGATAGTATCGACAAAGAATCTCTACTCAAATCATACCGTTGTTACGTAGCTGCAGATGATAGAAAGGTCCTTGACATGGTGCAAAGCAAAGAATTTGATCTTAATGATGAAGATCTTTTGGATTTCCTATCGGCGAGCAAGTGCTTCAAAGTGCCTACGACGGAAAACATCATTTCCATAATTTTTGAACTTGCGCACCAGGAGTTGATACAAAAGCCCAGGTACATCACAAATTGCTGGTCCCCTATTTTGAAACTTCTTCAAAGAGGCCCAGATTCTACATTCCAAACACCAGCAGGAGTTGCAGAGCTCTATGAGAAAAAACGCCCAACAGCTAAAAAGGTGAACAAGCTTTTCCATGCTAACATATCCAGTGATGCTGAAAGGCAGAGCATGGATCATCTGAAGAGATACGTCAAATCGTTGGAAGGGAAAGCCCTAGACAGGTTTCTACACTTCATCACTGGAAGTGACGTTTTGACATGCGATTGTATTGAAGTAATATTTACTACGTTGGATGGTTTTCAGCGACGCCCAATTGTGCACACCTGTGCCCCCTCGTTGGAACTTCCAACCACTTACGAATGCTTTACAGACCCCGCTGAAGAATTTACAAGCGTGATGAGAGAGAATACATCGTGGTCATTTGACATTGTGTAATGCCCAGATCAAATAAGAATGCAAGTTATCACAAGGTTGCAGTCCGCAATTGTTTTAACGGTTGTTTGAACACTTATAGTGGAATGTCAAGCTGAATGAATGACTGCTAATTTGCATTGACTTGTATTCTCGTTTTATGAAAATCCTTAACTGTGTCTTAACTGAAGAGACTGGTAGCGACAGTTTTGAAACATTTTACAGTATATATAGACATGGTTCCATTATGTACGTTTTAGTACGTTAAGTTTGTACAATTACTTCATATTTTACATGGTTCTTGTTCGTTTTGTTCATTTTGATCGTTTTGTTAGTGAACTGGACAATCATAGTATGGGATAGTATCAACTAAACCATGGTGTACTCTAAGGTACTTTGTTGAAATTGAATTCACCTATCGTGAAACTAGTTACCTGTAGTTTTGTGTGATTTATTCATTTTATGATATAAAAACTAAAAAAATGTAAAAATGGCCGATGTCTTCAAATTACTTACAGCTAGCAACAGGAATTGCAGCGAATATGACCACTCATTGGTCAATAAATATATAGATCTTATGATTATTAATATGTAATTATAAATTAATGTTGAAAACTAAATGTTGAGCAAGACTTCTCAGGCTTTAATTCCTTTAAAGTATTTTTCATAACCCTGTGTATATTTGCCGGCAGCCAGTCACGTTGCAAAAAGTACTAAATACTGATTGACCAGCAGTCGAACCCTAACCCAAACAAGAGTACTAACCCTAACCCGAACAAATGTACTAACCCTAACCCTCTCAAAATAAAGTCCGACCGTAACACTAACCTAACCTATAATGATAAGAAAAAAGAAAAGTCCAAGATTTTAACAAAATTTGGGAAGGAAGTCAAACTACACTACAAAATTATTCTAAAGTTTCCATTGAAAATCGTTATTTATATTGCATGATCAATAGAAGAATGCCGGTCAAATAGTCACTGTGTATTTTTAAAAGAACACAGAAGCGTCACAGAGGCATTGATTGCATTGAATGTCTATAAAAGATGGAATTCGAATTGCAGCATTTCCAAGTAAGTCATAAACATAAATTATAAAATATTTATTGACCATTGAGTGGTCGCTGCAATTCCTGTCGCTAGCTGCAAGTTTCAAATTGGCAGTTTCATGTTTGGTCAGATGCTCGGACATTTGAGCATGCATTGCCGCACATATTCTTCAAACTTTTCATTTCTAGGAGTATCTAATGTCTTAAAGTGAGGTGTGCAAATTAAATATGTTACAGTTAAACTTCTTCAAAGTCATCCATTACTGGAAAAAGGTTTCGCACAATGTCAACTGCTTTCAAGTAATGTTCGATGCCATTATTGCCATCATCTTCAAGGGGCCGAACATTTTGTTGAAGGTACTGATATTGGTCTTCACTAAGCTCCACATCCGAGGCAGGCACAACAACATTATTTGTGGTAATCTCAGGCAATGGCCCACCATAATCGATACCATAGACATCATGATTGACCCCCGTAGGGTCATTAGGAATGGCATCAATGTTGGTTTGAAACAGAGCCAAAGGTGTTTGGTGATTCGCCGTTCTAATACCATGGTGATTCCACTGCAATTTAAATTCATCTAATGATGCATTTATGCGTGGTAGGTAAACATAATGTAATGCGAATAGGTGAACTTCATTAAGAGAGTTGAGTAATTCATTCTTCTCCAAAAATTGAAATACATCTTTGTAAAGTGCTGACATCACTCTATTGACTTCTGCCCACAATCGTTCTATTCGTTGATTGTGGACACTCCTTCCTGCTATGAAGCTTCCTCTGCCAGTGCCTCGATTCTCCACCATAAACCTTGCTACATCCACATTTTCAACGCCATGATCACCTCTTACACGAGATGGTAAACTGCAGTCTTGAATTCCACTTTGAAATAAGTCAAGCACAGTGTCAGCCCTGTTATTTGTGCAACAATGCAAATAAACAATCATTCGGCTGAAACCATCTATACAACCATGGATAATGAATCTCTGCGAAATCAACTTGTGATTTGAATCAATATGCCATAGGTAATTGGGACCATGGACATTATACACGCGGCGACAGATTGCATACCGTTTCCGTATGCTTCTGCCAATTTGATCAACTCGCTGAAGACTTTTTCGAACTCGAGCCCGTTGAACATGAATATTTCTGCCTTTCAAACTACCCCGGATGTACGATTCACCACTGTATGGTGTTAGTTTAAGAACTTCCTGTACACTTGTTGATCCAGGTCGGCATCACTTATTTCTGAGAAACTTTCCTCAATCCCAAACTCCACTCTTCTCCTGTGCAGAGTTCTATCAGATACACCAAGAAAGTTTGCAATGCCTTTCCAATTCATTCCTGTGTCTCGCAGTTGCTCAATTTGATCCTTAGTAATGTTGAAAGCAGGTCTTCCTCCGGTGCTTGTTAACGTCGAACATGCATTTATGGTTATGTTTCGCTCAGGACATGTTTCAGCAACTTGCGACAGTTTTTCCAGTTCCTTCTCCATCGCAATAACCATGTCTTCTAGCAACATGGGCAGATTATTATCATTGGATGCGCTAGCCATGTATACATTTTCTGAGAGAGCCCCAGACATAGCTACAACAATTGAAATGTAGTTTTCCAGCTTGGTTTTGCAATATTCAACACCTATCGTGTCCTTGTTCTGAAAGGCTCTCAGGCTGCGTCCAAACAATGTGTTCAAACCAAGAAAGAAATCTTTGAGCTCTTCAACGTCTTCCGCCATCATGCTATTAAAAATATAAATCTGCAAATGACATGAAGTATGGTTTCAGCCGCTGACCAGTGTTACAGTCAGAAATCTCGACATACACCTGGAATTTTAAATTCTCGACAATATTTAAAATATATCTCGAACCACACTTGTAATTCTCGACTATCACATTATATTTTTCTCGGCGTACGCATGAAATTCTCGACATACGCATAAAATTCTCGATATACGATTCAAATTCTCGACATACGCATGGAATTCTCGATACACTTTTGTCAAGTTTGGCTTGCCATAGGAATCAAGAGCAGAGCATGCCCAAGTACGACAAGAGCCTGACAATCAACCATCGTTAAGATCAACCAGAAACCGTACCCAGATCGAACGATATGGACAACCTATAGACTCTTCAATTATACCTTGACATTGTTTTAAAATACATATGAACTGCGAGCTAAAAAAAACCCAAACTGAGCGATATGGGAAATCCATATAGACTCTTAAATTATATCTTGACATTTTTATATAATGCACATGCATGATTTTCTTTTCTTTTAGTTTTAGTTTATTGTTATTGTTATAATTCCTCTCTAAAAAGGGGAGTGATGTAGTGATTACGTCACTAGTGAGCAGCCCCCATGGGAGAGACTTAGGAAGAACCACGAGGAAGAGGACTTCAATAAAGTGATATATGAACTAGTCTATTAAAGAAACCTAAAATACAACAATAGTTAGGGCCCATTTTGGTACCCATGGCTACACCACTAACTTGTTGGTAATGCTCACCATCAAACGAAAAATTGTTGAGGGTGAGCACTAACTTGGCCAGGCGTAACAAAGTAGTGGTCGATGGCTCCCGAGTTGTGAGTTGATCAAAGAAATATTTAAGTGCTTGAAGACCATCGTGATGCGGGATGACAGTGTAGAATGATTTGACATCCATAGTGAACATGAAATGATGTGAACCCTGAAAACTAATGCGGTCACAAATTTTCAGAGCATGTTTGGTGTCCTTGATGTAAGAAGGTAAATTCTTAACCAAGGGCGCCATGATGTGGTCAAGGTAGGATGAAATGGCTTGGGTAGGGCAACCACAAGCAGACACTATAGGTCTGCCTGGGTTGTTGGGTTTGTGAATTTTGGGAAGGACGTACATGACAGGTGTGCGTGGAGTGGTGGTTAGGAGATTGCTTGCTGTATCAGGCAATTCCCCAGTGATGATGAGGTTGTTGATGGTGGATTTGACATCCCAACACAACACCACTATTCGATCCACTATCAACAACCTCATCATCAACCTTATTTGTTGGTTATGTGGAAAAACAAATCTTTGAACAATACACTGGTTTCCTACCTGACTACTATGGTCGGTTCATTGATGATTGCTTAGGCACTGCATCATGTTCGTGCGCTGACCTGGTTTGCTTCATTAACTATGTTAATGACTTCCACCCAGCACTCCAGTTCACATGGGAGATCAGTGAGACTAGTGTGTCGTTCTTAGATATTCTCGTCTCCATTAATGGTAATAAGCTGAGCACTTCTGTCTTTTACAAGACCACTGACTCTCATAGCTACCTCTTCTCCTCTCATCATCCTAAACACACCAAAACTTCCATTCCTTTCTCTCAATTTCTTCGTCTTCGCCGCCTCTGAAGTGAAGACGACGATTTCAATGCCAAATGTTTGGAAATGAGAAACTTTTTTGTTAATCGCGGTTATCCTTCCCACCTCTTAGACACTGCCTTACACAAGGTCTCCAATATTTCCCGTTCAGACACCTTAAGCGAACCTTTGGCTACCATTTCTAATGAAAAAGTACCTCTAGTTCTCATCATTAGCCGCAATTTCGACCTCGTTAAAAATGACCCAGAAACATCTTCCATTTTCTCTGAGAAACCCCTAGTATCTTTTCGGCATAGCAAAAACATCCGGGAAAACGTTGTTCACAGCTCACTGCAGCAAGCCTTGGTATCACATGTTGGCATCAGTAAACAGGTGCAACACCTGTAAATATTTAGACTCCTCAATTTCAATTTAGGCTCCAAAATGTAGGTTCGACATAACCCATAGTTTCACCTGCACTTCCTCCAACCTCATTTACTGTATCTCTTGCAGTAAATGTCCCATGCTTTACATCGGAGAAACTGGAAGACGTTTAGGTGACAGGTTTGTTGAACACCTTCGTGATGTCAAAAAGAATGTGCAAAACAAACCTGTTGCCAGGCACTTCAACAGTGCCAACCACTCCTTTTCTAACATGAAAATCTGCGCCATTCAGCCCATTACAGGTTGTAACGATACTCGTCGTAAACAAGAAATGCGTCTCATTTACAAACTTGGTACCATTCACCCTCACGGCCTCAATGAGCGATTCTCTTTCATTTACCTCACTCCACCACCATATTCCACACCTTTTTCTGGTGATTTAAATAGTAATTTATAACCTGTTTCTTTGCCTATTTGCAGGTAGCTGACCCAGAAATTGGGTCAGCACCTGCACACAGGCTAAAATTACATATTAATTTATTTGTTTACTTTGTTTTTATTGGCTTACATGTGTTCACGTGATTCCCATTGTAGCTGTGCTATAAATACGCGTGACCACATGTGAGTTGTTTACTAATTTCTCCTGACGAAGGGCCTTCGCTCGAAACGCCGAGAAGATTTTTCTCTGTTTTTCAGGCCAACGTGACTTAGCCCTGGTAATATATAGGGTGTATATGTTGTGTTATGCGTTATGACAATAAGACATGTCGGTGAACACAAAGTTCGAGATGAAATTTTAGTCTGATTTTTTGTATATCTTTCCAACTCAACGAGTGTAAAATCATATCAAAATTTCAGCTCAATCGGTTTACTTTAGCTATGTAAAGTAAAATTGGGGTGTACTTAGGCACTATAGGGTGTATATGTTGTGTTATGCGTTGTGACAACAATACATGTCAGTAGTAAACACAAAGTTCGAGATCAAATTTTTGTCTGATTTTTGGTATATCTTTCCAAAACAACGAGTGTAAAATCATATCAAAATTTCAGCTCAATCGGTTTACTTTAACTATGTAAAGTAAAATTGGGGTGTACTTGTATAGGCACTATAGGGTGTATATGTAGCGTTATGACAAAAAGACATGTCAGTAGTAAACACAAGGTTCGAGATAAAATTTTTGTCTGATTTTTGGTATATCTTTTCAAACCAACGAGTGTAAAATCATATCAAAATTTTAGCTCAGTTGGTTTACTTTAACTATGTAAGTGGAACTATGTAAGTGGAACGGAGTGGAACGGACGTGTTGTTAGAGCTCCGTCATATGTTAACATTAAACTTGTACAAATAGTCTTATTGATCTATCTTTAATCTTAGTAAAAGATTCATCATGTCCGATGTTAAGGCATTTAGAAAAGAAAACCAAGATTTGAAGACTCAAGTGGATAAATTATCAAAGGAATTCAAGAAGTTAAACGATCAGATCAAATCGCCGAAAGACCAAAGCCCCAAGATGAACAAGACGATAAAGAAGACTCGATTCATTTTCTTAGTAGTCAGTACGATGATCTCCTTTCCTCCAACGGGGAAGTAAAGAAGGAACTTGGGCGCCTGAGCTCTCGTCTAAGTGAAATTGCCATGCAAGTCGAGAGAATTGAAAAAGCTCGACAGCTTCGAAGCCTATAGTTACCAATATAATGTGAAAATCATTGGTGTGCCCGATTGCAGCGTGGCCGAATCACCACTAGCCACTACAAAGCTCTGTGTGAAACTGTTTAATATGATGGGGGCCAGTATCTCACTTAATGACATTGCCCATCGTGTACCAGTACGTAATTCTGGTCAGGAGAAGCCGAAGCCTATTGTGTGTAAGTTCACTAGGCGGTTATCGAAGGAATCGCTCGTGCAAGTCCGAAATGAATCCCTCAAAATCAAGCCTTCACAATTAGGATTCGGTGGTGACCTTGATAATTCTAATACTAGTGGAATGTAATTTCTCGGGAATCTAACGTACTTTTGCCTATTTACAAATCACTGATAAGACCACATCTTGAATACTGCGTTCAGGTGTGGGCACCCCGTCCTAGATATGGTAATTGGCAATGTATAATGGAACTTGAAAACTGCCAACGTAAATTTACAAAATTAATTAGGGGGTTGGAAAATTTGTCATATAAAGAAAGACTGATGAAACTGGGACTAACAACATTGTTGGAGCGAAGAACGCGAGGCGACCTCATCGAGATGTTTAAAATTCAAAATAAAATTGTTTCTTATGGTCACCATATGTTTAGAAGTGGCAAGTCTGGTAGGCAGAACTTGTTAATGCATGGGTCTAACTCAACTTTGTACCAGGACTTATTTAAGTGTAGATCGCTTAAATATTGGAACAGATTACCCTTAGCAGTTAGGACTACTTCTTCAGTTATAAGTTTTAAAATATTATTAGAACAGTACAAACAGGATTCAATTAGGCAAGGAATTAATAACGGTTTTTGGGAACTTTCGGAGGAGATTTTTAAACGAGTATAACTTTTTATTTAATATTTTTTATAATAATTAGATGTGTATATTGTATATAGGTTTATACTGTAATTTTTTATTGCATGTTTGAGATAATTGTATGTATGTATTTGAGATGCTTAATGTAGCATAATTATTAAACTTAAACTTAAACTTAGTATCAGGGTCTTTGATCATTAATCTATTAATCTAGATTTTATTAAAATCAAACTGATATTGTAACCGAAGGTTAAATTGCATCAGTAATTACAATATATAAATAAAAAAACATTTATATTTACAATAAAGTTAAAATGTAGCAAACCTATAACACTATATATTTACTATTTACTGTTTTCTTTAGAAATAATTTGTGGTAAAAATGAGTTCTTAAATCTGTCCGTTTTACATAAGAAGTTCTTATATTTACATTTTGACCTCATGTCGAGGTCTTTGGGATAAGATGTTCACTAACTGTACTGTTTTTTCCATTCTTCGCAAAGAATTGTTTACATAGTTCTTCACGCCGTATTTTAAGTAACGGGAGATCAGTGAGCTCACGTGCTTGGCTATAACTTAATGAAGGTAACATAATTTTAAATGCACGTTTTTGGATTTTCTCGATGTCTTCACTGAAATACTGTTGGATGTTAAAATGCCATACTTGGCAAGCGTATTCTAAGACCGGTCTTATGATGGTGGTGAAAACCGTGCACAATATCGTCATGTCAGCATTCGATCTTTTTAGAAGTCTCAGCATGTAAAGTCTTTTCCCAGCTTTTTTAACGATTTGATGTACGTGGTCATTCCAATTCATATTATCTTGAAGAGAGATGCCAAGGATACAAGCGGATTTTACGCGTTGTACTGCTACGTCGTTAATCATTAAAGGTGAAAAATTCCGTTTTTCCTTCGAAAAGTCGATGACCATTTCTTTACACTTAGCTATATTTAGCTTCATGTTGTTTGCGACAGTCCAATCATGAATATAGTCCACTAGTTCCTGCAGGTTACTGCTACAGTGAGGTGAAATACTTTCAGTGACCGTGCTATCGTCGACGTACTTCCATCGGTCAGGCCATTCGGAGAGCAAGTCATTAATCATTACAAGAAAAAGAACAGGACCTAGCACTGTCCCTTGGGGAACTCCTCCGTTTACATTATGCCAGTCCGACAAACTGTTGTACAGTTTTACGCATTGTTTGCGATCTGTAAGAAAACTTTGTATCCATTCAACTATACTTGATGGTACACTCATATCTGATAATTTACGCAAATGGTATGGTCAATACGGTGGAAAGCTTTGGAAAAATCGAGAAGGAATACTCTTACGGCACTTTTTGCTGCGTCTGACTCACTAAGTAAATGATGGACGAGACTTATCAGGTTGTGCATCGTCGAAGTGTTTTTTAGTGAACCAAACTGTCTTTTGTCAATTTGTTCTTTAATCGAATCGATCAACCAATCAGCAACAAAACTTTCGCAAATTTTTGACAAGGTGGGAGTTAGTGATATAGGGCGTAGATCGTTATTTATATCGACAGGTGCTGATACTTTTGGAATGGGGATAACATTAGCTTCTTTCCACGAGGTAGGAACAAATGCTTGCTGGAACGAAGCATTAAAGATGGAAGAGACAGGCAAAGCTAAGATGTGAGCGTTGTCCTTCAGTACCCAATTTGGTGTTTCATCGGGGCCAGGTGATTTTGAAGAAGATACAGCAGCCAATTTGTGGTATACATTTTTCTTCACTGAAAAAATATTCCGGAAGGATTAAAAATTGACTACTCTCTGCATGGGTCTCGGTGGGGGATTGTTTTAGGGGGGACATTTCTTGGGTAACTGATGTAAAGGCATCGTTAATTTTATTAGCTAGGAGTTTTCCATCTTACGCCTAAAGCTCAAAGTCTGCTATTTAAAGCGAAGAAGTTTAAGTCAAAATATGATTTCACTTGTTGGGCCAAGAACAATTCCGTCTACCTTCGTGAGCGAGAAAACTCCCGTATTTACAGGAATGGTGAGCTTGACGTCTTAAAGAAGTTAGCTGAGACCTTACACGCCAATGCCAATGAAATGGACGGATCGAGATAAGTAACTGTAGGTTTTAATGTCAATTATTAGTATTTAATTAAAGTTAGTTGATATGTCCAGAATGGCTTCAATATGTAAACAACAGCGTAGAGAAAATTTGCGATTTCTCTCTTTCCTGTAATAACAACTTATCTGGTGCATTATCCTCGAGAAATACTCTAGATTCGCTGCCTAGTCTATTTGATGTTGATGTTTTTAAGTTGAATGCTACCTTTGATAAAGAAATTAACCCTGATCACAATTTGCATAATATTGTTCGGCATGAGTGCCGTTATTTTTCACCACAGTTTTGATATATATAAAAAGAACCTTTCTGATTGTAACTCAATGCTATCTGTGTTACATAATAATGTTAGTAGCCTCAAAAGAAATATCGAGGCGTTTCAAAATCACCTACTTTGCGAATTAGACTATCCTTTTAGTATTATAGGTGTATCGGAAACGAGGATAGTCGGTAATCAGCCTTTAGATTTTAATCCTGATTTACCTGGTTATATTTTTCAACATGTTTCTACACCACTCTCGGCAGGTGGGGTGGGTATGTATATTGCAGACAATATTAATTACCATATTGTAGAAAAGACTTCAAATATATACTTTCAAGCTCTGTGGATTGAACTTGTTAAAGAAGATAAGCAGAGTATTATTTGCGGTGTTCTCTATGGACAGCATAATGATCCAACTAAATTCTTGGACTATTTGAGTGAAACCTTATACAATTTCAACAAATCATCTAAGACTGTTTGCATAATGGACGACTTTAATATTGATCTTCTCAAATACGAATCGAGTAAATATAGCAAGCAATTTTTAAATTATTTATATAGCTCTGCATTTTTTCCCGACAAGTACTAAACCCACAAGAATTGATGGCGAATCCACCACCCTTATAGATAATATACTCTTAAACAAAATTGAATACAATTCAGTTAGTGGAAATATTGTATCTGATATAAGCGATCATTTCTCTCAATTTTGCCTTCTGTATAATTGCAAAGTCAGGCGTAGTAATGGGAAGAGAAAAATCAGAGACTATACAATATTTAAAACACAAAATTTCTTGTCAGAGCTTCAAGCTAATCTAGATAATGGCCATGACCAAGCAACTGATGTTAACACTTCATTCAATACTTTTTACAACAAACTCAACAGATTGGTCAATAAACACGCGCCTTTAAAGCCTTTATCTAAACGTAAGGAAAAACAACTATCCAAGCCGTGAATAACCAAAGGAATCCGAACCTCAATTAAAATGAAAAATAAATATCACAATGGTGACCGTGGCAAATATAGATACTATAGAAATAAGATTTCACAGCTTTCGAAACATAGTAAGTCCTTATATTATCACTCCTTCTTTGAGTCTAATTATCATAATATGAAGCAAACTTGGAAGGGAATAAATAATCTTATCTCTAGCAAAAAGACAACAAATAAATGCATCAACACTACCTTAAAACCAAATTCTAGTGTTAAAACTAGTAATCAATTTGAAAGTAGTAATATATTAAACAAACACTTTGCCACTGTTGGGAACAAATTAGCTAGTAAGTTTTCATTGCCCCAGAATTCATTTTCTACATATTTAGGAAATTCTGTTAAGGAATCCTTTCAGGGGTGGCGCTAGAGGGGGGGGGGCAGGGGGGCTACAGCCCCCCTGTCGGGGAACCTTAGCCCCTCCGTCGGGGAAAATTATTACATTTGTCGGGGAACAAAGTTGAAGGGAAAAATGGCTTAAATTAAAAATTAAACTGGTAAAAGATCTTGTTTTTCTTAATGTCCAATAATAAACGCATCGTATAACAACATATCTAATTTGAAAGTGAGAATATAGGAAATCTAGAAACCAATGCCGTAGTCGTTTTGCGCAAAACTTACTAAAAAGCTAAGAAACAGTTATATATTAATAAGTTTGTAATCGGATATTCGAATTACACTGTCAACTACAATGTGTTATTCAATTGAGTAGGCTAATATTTCATTCTCAATGATTCACTTCTCATGGCGAAAGCTGTTCGCTTCAAGGTGCGTTGCACCATTTGCGATGAAGTATTTCAAAACGACTACGCTGGAAGGCATACGAAATCTAAGCACAAAGAGCTGTATGCGTCTGGCACCGACAACAATCATACTTGAAGAAGCCGAATCTCGACAAAGGACGATGGGTTCATTCTTTAATAAAGTTTCCAACGCCGCCGGCGCTTCTACTTCCAAAAGAAAAAGAATCGATTCGACAGAATCTGTTGACAGAGAACCCGAAGAAGCAGACGAGTTGAGTCAGTTGGCTGAAGTGATTCGAACTAGAGATTCAAGTTCTCCAGATGAAGGTAAATGATCGTGAATTAACACAGTAGCCAATAAATCAATAATCAGTGATGAATATTCTGTATATTAATCCACGAAGCCCCAGTGTTCTGTTCTAACTTCTAACCCATGTCTTATGTGATACCTTTGTAAATCTAATTCCAGTGACTGATTTTGAAGAACCAATACCCAACATAGAAATTGAAGAGTTCAGCAAAGAAGAAAGTTTAATTGGTGATATTCTAGAAGAGACTGAAGAGTCAGAAGAAACCAATCCAGCTGGTCAAGAAGACATCCGCGAAGGTATTTTCACACTGATTTGCTAATTTTGAGATACTATATGTGTTAACTATTTTTAGGAATGTTGAATTGTCGCTATAAAAAACGAACGTAGAAACTATTTACCACGACTTGTTTTCTTGAAAATGCGGTCATGCGGTCATTACTACAATTCATGTTCAAAATACTTACCGAATTGTAAAGTTCTTGAATGAATGTTCTTGAAGTCGAAGATCAAAACGAGAACGAACAACCACGAGATCAAACAAATACTTATACTAGGTTCCATCCGCCAAACTGACAGCACGTACGGGACGCAAAAAAATTCTGAGCTTTGATTGGCCCTGATTTAATCATCGCGCATTGGTTAGAGTTACACAAAAAGCTAACACAGTAACACACACACAACACGACAGCAATATATCTGTATACCATGCCTAAAATAAGCGAAGGGTTTTTGGAAAAAAAATTAGGTACGCGTACCATCGTACCTCGTTTTGACAGGATCACAAGAATTAAAATACAAAATATAAAGGAATGAAAGCCGCTAATAAGAAACATTCCAATTTGTTTAACAAAAAATACTGTTTTACAATTACTTTTAAAAAACAAATAGAATACAATACAATACAGTAAAAGCCTGCGTATAAGAACCTAGGTTTTTCCAAGTTAGGCTAAAAAGGTTCTTATATCTTTGATATTAACTGAGAATTTAGGCTATTTATGTTCTTAAATATAGGTTATTTTCTTGAGAGTAAAACACTTGACAGTCAACACTGGAACTACAGTATCTGTACTCTACTCTGGTTGATACTGTTGTTGATAAGAGTATAAAGTATATAACATTCTCGCTGATTCTATATAACTCTATAATCAGTGTAGAAGAACTTATTTGTGTACAGTATATCAAATTTTTATATTGAAATTACAAAATATATTCAGCTATGATAGTGCCGTACCAACGTACCTTGGTACCTTGAATATAGAAATACTGTATATTCATGCAGCTACGATAGTGCCGTACCAACGTAGCTTCGTACCTTGAATATAGAAATACTATATATTCAGCTACGATAGTGCCGTACCAACGTACCTTCGTACCTTGAATATAGAAATACTGTATATTCAGCTACGATAGTGCCGTACCAACGCACCTTCGCTATGAAGGTCAGGCTACAGTAAAATATACCAAAGTACGCATGGTTCGAAAACGAAAATACGGTAGGCTAGAAGTTAACAATACATAGTATAGTCTGATTTTTTCACCATCTGGCATTTTGAAATGTAGACGTCATTTGTGTACTTCACTTCGTTGACAAGTTTTAGTGAGTTTGGTAATATTCAAGTCCTTATACATGTAAAGAAAAATGTGAATTGAAAAACCAGTTCGTCTACTGCGTAATCAATGAAATAAAGATGTTGTCAATTTTAATTATAAAAACACTTAATTTATTTGATCCAGAAGTTTTAGAGATTATTTTTAAATTGCTGGGAAATAATTTTGTTACAACAGCAGTCATCAATTACTGCGCGGAAAAATGCAAAGAAAAATATCAAATTAATTTAGGGTGTTCTAATAGTTATTAATGATTTTATTAGCTACTGATTATTTATTTCAAATTTTAGCATCAAGTATAAAGTAGACTATTAACTATTAATTATCAATTGTTGGTCAATAATTACTAAATATGATTATAAAATATTGATTATTAAAAAATTATTGTTGTTATATGGCAGGAATACGGAAATCGTACACTATTATTGGTTCATAAGCGGTCAGATATTTCCCGTATCTCCTCGCTCAGGAGCGAGAAAATTTACAAAACTTAGTTATGTCAGGGGAAAAAATCTTAAATGTTTTGGGAACATGTATAACATAGAGTTGAATTACAGTTGATTTTACATTACTTTGTGTTGCAAAATTTGTTCGGAAGTTCCGAAGTTCGTTTCCAACGTTGACAATTATCCAATCAAATTGCGAGTTTTATATTAAAGCTCGGTTTTGATTGGATTATTGTCAACCTTGTCAACGAATATCTGAACTTTCCGAACGAATTTCGCAACACAGGGCCGTAAAGTAATGTTAAATCAACTGTAAGACTAAACTAAGAAGTGAAACAAATTATCTTTGTTTCTAAAAATTTGTTCCGAATAAAAATAACAAATATCTGAAAAACAAAACGGTACGCGTTTTTGCAATGGAGTTTTCGCGCCTTTAGTTTTTTAAGTTAAGTAATAACTATTTCATGAAGGCCAGCCAAGGTGAAAGTATTCTTTCATATAGCCACAGGTCTATACAAAGAACAAAATCTATTTTATTCTTATACTAATGATGCAACAGTTATAAAATAACTATTTGATTTATTAAAAACATCCGAAAATAGGATGTACTTGTCGTTTGCAATGTATATATCACCACTGAAAAGAAATTAGAAACATTCACTAAACCGTTTATGGAAAATGTCAGGAGAGATGAACCACCAGCAGCAAGGCAATCTACAAGCATTGTGGCCCAAACAGTTACTCAGTTGGTTGGTGAGTGTTTTGACCACCTAAAACTTCAGCCAGCCCTGTAGTACACTACCATACAACAAAGTGGTAACCTTTACTGAGAACTTTCCAATTGAGTCGCTGTTTATATTATTGAAATGTGAAACATTTATGCGTTCATGTACTTTAGTTACAATTTTAATATTTTGGAAAAATGGCTCAGTTACAGAAGAGGACGTTCAGCCACCATTTAGTGCCACCCTTTTCATTAGAATAGCCAAAACGATTGTTGTAAATTTGAAAAAACCCTGGTGGTCTAGCTGTGGTCAAAGTTTTGGCCAATTATTAGTATTTGGTCAATTTTCCACTTAGCTAATTTGAAACACAAAAAGGATGATTTAAATAGAATTGTTTGAAGCATGTTTTATTATAGAATTACATTCATAATAAGCTTTTTTTGTAATCTACATCTCAATGATAGTTTACTCCAAAAAAACATGTATTAAAAAACTGTTATATTTTTAGAAAAGCAAGCTTTACATAATAACATCACAGAATCTTGTCTTGATGACTCTGGTAAGTACTGAGACTTGTAACAATTGCATATTTAGATGTATATAAACCTGCCCCATACATACATACATACATAAATATATATATATATATATATATATATATATATATATATATATATATATATATATATATATATATATATAACAATAATAAAAGACAAAGTTGGTTACTTCATTCGAATTTTATTTCACTACAGACTGTTTCGTATGGCAAGTAATACTTGCCACACTCATCAGGCGAATACTGCGGTTGTTGTTACACGCGAGAAACTTAATATGTGTTGATCTATGACGTATTTACATGTTTGAATAATTAATTATGAAAATGGTATGCGGCTGTCAACCAGCTAAATGTTTTCTGCGGTGTCTACAAGTTGATACGAGTTCGTTTCTGTTATTTAGAGAACATAGTTCAGGGTGGCAAATGATAATAAATTTTTCGTACAAGCATAGGTTACAGCGCTTGGTAGCGTTAGAGTACGTTTTACACTTCTTAATTATTTTCCATTTCATATCAAATTTAATGTTAGAGTTCTTTAGTTTCCATATATGCTTGCTTAGTTCGGTGGCCGATTTGTGCTTTTCGTTTCTGAATGAGGCTAGGTGGTTCGCGTATCTTGTTTTGAAGGCATTTTCTGTTAGGCCTACGTACGATTCTTCTTTGTTGTCGTTTCTGGTGTGCACTGTAGCTTGGTAGACGATTCCTTTGGTGAGGCAGTTGCCGTTAAGTGGACAAAGGTTTTGTTGTCGGCAGTTACAATTCTTTTCTCTGATTGCGGTATTCTGCACGGGTTCCTTCTTCAGGTTAAGTTTGTTGTGAGTGGAGATTATGTTTTCTACATTTGGCATGCAACTATAACTTAGTTTAAGGGTGTTTCGATTAAAAATTTTATTCAGCGTATGGTTTTCCGGGAAGCATTGGTTAATTAGTTGCAAGAACTTGTGGCCAATGTTGGTGGAGACATTTGAGTTGTAAGGAGGGTTGAACCATATAATTTTTCTGTTTCTGTTTCTTGTTGGCCTGGGGTTGACGGGTTCGTGTTGAAACTTCAGTGTGTGGTCGTATCCACTTTTCTTGAGCGCTTCTTGGTAGGGTGGAATGGCTGCATTGAAGGATTGTTCGTCAGATGACAGGTCGGACAGTCTCTTGTTTATTGCTTCTGGGATGTTGCGTATTATTGAAGGAGGATGGTTGCTTTGGCGGTTAATATACTGTGGGATGTTATTTGGTTTGGAGAATGGTTTGTAGGAGCCGGATGTGAGTTTTAGTGTGATGTCTAGGAAGTCGACGGATTTTTTGTTAGCTTCGATAGTTATTTTGAGGTTGTGTTCGTTAAAGGTTGCGCATATATCTTTCTTGATATTCTCTATCTGCTTTGGTGTTTTGTTGAAAGCGCCCAGACCGTCATCTCTGTAGAGGCCGATGTTGTTTCCATGCTTGTTTGCCAGTTTTGATAATATGTATGCGCCGACTAGTTCACAAGTTTCAGCGCCGTCATCTCTAACGCTACCAAGCGCTGTAACCTATGCTTGTACGAAAAATTTATTATCATTTGCCACCCTGAACTATGTTCTCTAAATAACAGAAACGAACTCGTATCAACTTGTAGACACCGCAGAAAACATTTAGCTGGTTGACAGCCGCATACCATTTTCATAATTAATTATTCAAACATGTAAATACGTCATAGATCAACACATATTAAGTTTCTCGCGTGTAACAACAACCGCAGTATTCACCTGATGAGTGTGGCAAGTATTACTTGCCATACGAAACAGTCTGTAGTGAAATAAAATTCGAATGAAGTAACCAACTTTGTCTTTTATTATTGTTATATCCGCTCTACTTCGGTATTGAGCACTCTAATCTATATGATTTTGACTCTGACATTCTTATATATATATATATATATCGAAATATAGTTTAGGTTAGATATACTGCTGAAACAGAGAATGTAGGAGTCTAACGTTTCGAGTGAAGGCCCTTCGTCAGAGAGAAATATATATATATATATATATATTGATTAAAATATTCCTTTAGGTGTTGCAGAAGACTTGATAGATGAGGAAGAAGGTATTTTTAGTTGTTTGCATGACAGCTCACTAACACCATTCTACCTTATATATATTACTCTACCTTAATATTTCTTGTTGTTGAACCTTATTACAGGAAACCACTACTATCATTTGATTGTTAATCAGTATTACTGTAACTCATTGCAGGGGAAACTTCTCATCCTCCCATGAAAAAGGCAAGAGTAGAGGCGGATCAGGACAAAACAAAATGTAACCTTTGTGCCCAAGATAAGAAGAAAAACAAGAAAAGGTCTGGAATGGTACAGTGTGTCACATGTACCCAGTGGCAACACTTTACATGTGCCAAATTTTCCTTTGAGGAAACCAAAAGTGACAAGGATGGTTTTTTTTGCAACAACTGCAAATAATAACAATTACTAAAATGTATAAGTGTAATTTCATCATTTCAAACAACTGTGACTATAAAACAACTCAATTCTAATTTGAATATACTGTACACAAAGTACTCCGCTGAACTGATGGCACTAACAGTTCATTTATAATAATTAGATTATTTCACACTAATTCTTAAAGTAAGTTAGTAAGTTTCTGGTTCAACCGTGTATTGAAAAGTCTCCAAATAGTGAAATAAAAGTAGTGTGCTGCGTAGGCAGTGTAGAAACGACAATCGAAATATTGTAAGGTTAGAAATACTAATGAAACAGAGAACGTAGGAGTAAGGGCCTTCACTCGAAACGTTAGACTCCCAACGTTCTCTGTTTCGGCAGTACTGTACCTATATCTAACCTTACTATATTTCGATTATTGAAAAGTCCATTTTTCCTGAACTTTCATCTTGGGTAGCTCAGGACTTCTTAGTTTGCCTGCTTTGAAGAAGTCCTGAGTTCTTCAGGACGAAGGTTCAGCATAATAAACACTTTTCAACATATAGTTGAACCGTAAACTTATTTTAATAAATATCACCATGGAAAGTTTTAAATCACATTTGTTTATCATACCTCTGAGTTTGGGCACTTTAATTGTGACATCAGCTGCAATAATAATTAGAGCTGCTCCCAATTAATCGATTATTTTTTCGTTTTTTTCCACAATCGATTCTACTTAACAATAATCTGATCATCTACAACAACCCTGCACAGCATGATGCTGGAATGATTCAATCTTGTTTTCTTAAACAGATAAGTAATGACTGATTACGAACACGCCTTAGTTAAACCAATTATTCATAAACTGATTAGCCAATAGTATCACAGTGTCGTTTAGGAGTGTCAAGTGTAAACTAAACATCGTCTCTGACAGTCTTGTCATGTCTCTTGTGTGAACTGTGAGAGCGTGAGAAAGTGTGCAATCTATAACCGTGATTAAACAGTGCTTTAAAACGTGAATAGTGACTGAATTGTTGGGCGACAACAAGGGAGGCAATCTAATTTAGTAAAAATTTTATAAAAGCACATGTCATATTTAATTCATGATATATTTAATCAATACGATTAATCGATATTAATCGATTGTTGACAACGATTAATCAATTACAAAAATGAACCGATGGGAGCAGCTATAATAATAATGCACTATTTGACTATTTGTTGTTTTATCTGAAGAAATTAGGTTCAATTTTAGGGTTAAATAAAAATGCGTTCATTATAAATTCTCATTAATTAATTAATTAAATATACGGGTAGTTTACTGTGTAGATTTCTTTCCCAGTTTGGGAAGAACTGGAGTCTTACAATTGGTACGACATTTCTCTGTGTACTTATTGCGATACTTGGTTATTCTGTGAAAAAAAAAAGAATTGGTGAATGTGTGGCACTGCACACATTTTCTTGAACCTGCTTGCCCAAACAAAGGTTTGTTCACATGCCATAGTATTAAAGCTGGGTGGTATTATATCATCTGTGTTGTAAAGCCTTTTGCATTTTGGGTCAACATGATTTCTGAGATGTAACCTGTCGATCACTTTTGATATCCGCTTCCAGGCTTCATTAAATGGAATTGGTAACGGTAGATCATTTTTGGAAATGTGGAGACTGTCCACATGACACATATTGTCATATGACAGGCAAAGTGATGACATGGTTTGGCGTACATTTTCATCTGAGACTCCTTGATCTTTTAAAAGTTTAAATTTGCGGAACCACAAAATGATTACAAGAAATGCCTGTGTTGGCGACTCTGACCCAAAAATAGAGTTATTTCATTCACATTAAAATTAATTTAAGCTAGAAATGTGCTAGATACTGTTAGCCAATTACGCTCACTGTATCTCTACAGTCGAATTGTCTACTACAATACATATACACAGTACCTGTAAAGTGGTTGCCAATACTCTATGTGACCTCCAGCATTTACAATGAAAAACATCCCTCTGGACCATGAGTGCAGAGCTTTCAAACCACCAGTGTCTTTATTACAAATGACATCATCTACAGTTGCTTCATTCCCAACAAATTCTGGATTATCTTCAATAAAACTGGGTGTACCTATATGTTTTAATGGGGGGAAAACATTAAATAAACCACTGGCAAAACATTGATATAGATACTGTATGGGAACTTTCATATCATTGATAGACCTGATATTTCCACACAAACCAATATAACTTATAAACACAGGAACCGAAAGGTTGCAATATTATAGAATGTAATTAAATATTTTAAACAAAATTAACTTTTAAATTTAGTGTGAATGTGTGACTAACTAAAACATTCAAATAATTTTCATGTGTAAAATACATACATTTACATGTACAGCTGTAGTAAAGCTTGAGCAGTCACCTTATCTACATTTTTCTGTGGAGACTATAAAATTTAACCCATGCAACACATACCCTGAAATGTGGCACCATTGGAAGAGTTCTCATTATTGCTACTGGTAGCTAATGTGCCCAGGCATTTGTTTAGATTTTCCAAGGAAGAATCTTAAAATAATAAACAATTGAATAAAATTAATCAATCTTTCTGATTACACTAAAAAGAAAAGGTGAAATTAGATTAACTTTTCTAATTGATGTTTAATAGCATAGATGAAAGACACATAATGGAAAAATGATAGATTGGTGCAGGTGATTAATAAACAGTACATGTAATGCAATCTGGACTACACATCACAATGACACATTTTGAAAAAAAGTTTATCACTTGTGGCATTAAAGACACACTGATAAAGTTGTGGATGAATAAATTTAAAGTTCTACAATTTGAATGAAGTGTAAACATTTACAGGACAGGTACTATTTAAAAAAAAAATGTTTGCTGTCTTACCACATAATGACTCTGATGATATCTCCTCCACAGCTGGAAAAAAGAGATAAATAATTTATTAATAATTTTAACAATAATTTACTCATTAATTTATTTGTTTACACAAACCTTCATCAATATTTTTGTCAGCAACATTACAATTCTTAAAAAATTGCCTTAGTTCAGTTGCCCATCCCAGTGTTTGTGCCTTTTCGCAATGTGCAACACAAAAAGCATGTCCCCGTTTTGGTGACAAAGGACAGATGCTTGGATAGTTGGCATTTCCGAATCCTGGTATTAGTACTGGCACTTTCCACATACAATGTGAGTATCTCAACTTCCAGTTGCCATCCGCTACATATAGTTTTCCACATCCTACAAGAAATTGAAACATAAGGACAGTTTAATTAAAGGAGAAAATTTATATACAAATACATGGACTTCCTAATGTTAGTTCATCATCAACATACAGGAACTTTCTAAAGGCATGTACAGACGGTACTACAAAATTTTAAAGCTTACAATACCTTTCCCTCTGCACTGATCAGAGCAAGTGTGCTGGTACAGTTCTTCTGAACGACTTTTGTCAACAAATTTCATGGCATCGCAGGTCCCACACATAGGCATGTGTTTGTCTGACGAAAACACCCATTTCTCTCTTAAATTCCGGTCCAATAGTTCTTCTTCAACCTCTTGGTGCCAAAAACACTTGGCTGCAACCTGGGCTAACATTTCACCAGGCAAGATACCTTTATAAATAAGTTTTGTGGAAACACCACGTAAAATATTTCTTTGCTGAATATTTCTTTTCTATATTTTTTTTTTTTTTTTTATATTACTTTATCGCCATGAAAACGTTCAAAGAATTAAGATACCTTTAACTGACGTTTTTAAAAAATCCAAATTATTGTTACAATATTCTCTAGCATATTGACAAAATAACAAACTGAACAACTACATTTGTTATATAGCTAGAGTTTCACTGGATGCAATGATGACTGTCATTGGTTGGTTTGTGGTCACATGACCTTAGCTAAATTTCAATGTCTACCGAGCAGGTAATAATTGGGAACTTATTGCCTGCTCGGTCAATAAGTTTTCAATTGTTGCCCGGCTAGAACTTTGAACTCGTCACGGCAAAAAGCTTGTTTGGTATGAAAAAAAGAAGAAATTTATAGGTCTTCAAAGATGTATTGCTGTTCTTTTGTTCTGAGACTTATATTTGTTTGGTTGCAGTGAAATTACAGAGCCAGGTGAAATGTTTTGGTAACATAGCATTTGTCTTTTGTGTACTTCCCTTGAAAAATGTCGAAATTATTCAGCGAAACTCAAGTATGTAACAAAACACTTAATGTCTGCTCCCTCGAGAAACAATTAGTTTTGTTTTCCCTCGAGTCTCGAGGGTGTCCTTCAGTGGTTTCGCCGAGTCATACAACGATGTGTATGAAAATGAAATTCAGCGTTACTGTTCTTTCCTGTCAGGTTAGTTCCTATTAATAATACTTTCAACTATTATTTGTTTAATATTTCAGGAAGAACAATAAAATATTTTCAACTATTATTTGTTTAATATTTCAGGAAAAACAATTGTTGCGTGCTATCTAACATAAGATTATATTGCCACTATTTATTGCTAGACAAAGGAGAATCACTGGACACCCCAGCGGATATAGAAGACAACGAAGAAACAAATGACACGGATGTTGGTTGGTACTCTAGATCTTTAATTCATTTTTTTAACCAAACTAAAATAGTGATCCACACTTGAATATATTGAATATATTCAACAATGCTGTTTGGCTGAAGCCATTGTAATCTATTATGATCTATTATAATTACTGACCCTTATCAAATCCATTGTTTTCTGTCTGGATTCCTTTCTCGTTTACAAAGGTCTAATATCAGTGTTTCCTTAATATTTTATTGATGACATTTGAGATTTAATTGATTTTACCAAACAGAAACTATGATAGGGGTCAGTAATTATATACTGATACTATAACATTTCATTTCTAGCATACTGTATATTATACACTTAATGTCTGCTCAAGACTCTCGGGAAAACAAAACTAACTGTTTCCCTTTAGAGCATACATTTAAGTGTATAATATACAGTATACTAGAAATGAAATGTTATAGTATCGGTATATAATTACTGACCCCTATCATAGTTTCTGTTTGGTAAAATCAATTAAATCTCAAATGTCATCAATAAAATATTAAAGAAACACTGATATTAGACCTTTGTAAACGAGAAAGGAATCCAGAAAATAATCCAGACAGAAAACAATGGATTTGATAAGGGTCAGTAATTATAATAGATCATAATAGATTACAATGACTTCAGCCAAACAGCGTTGTTGAATATATGCAATATATTCAAGTGTGGATCACTATTTTAGTTTGGTTAAAAAATGAATTAAAGATCTAGAGTACCAACCAACATCCGTGTCGTTTGTTTCTTCGTTGTCTTCTATATCCGCTGAGGTGTCCAGTGATTCTCCTTTGTCTAGCAATAAATAGTAGCAATATAATCTTATGTTAGATAGCACACGACAATTATTGTTCTTCCTGAAATATTAAACAAATAATAGTTGGAAATATTTTATTGTTCTTCCTGAAATATTAAACAAATAATAGTTGAAAATGTTATTAATAGGAACTAACTTGACAGGAAAGAACAGTAACGCTGAATTTCATTTTCATACACATCGTTGTATGACTCGGCGACACCACTGAAGGACACCCAACAGTGATTACTATAGAAATATACAAGCAGAAAACGAAAATATTTAATAATCTACACAATTTACGCATAGTACTGTAAAGTTTTTCAAATGCGTCATAAAAATATAAAATATCATGTTACCTGAGAGATGGAAACCATCGATACAACTTTATGTCAAGATAAGTGACATTGCTCACTTCCACAAACTCATTGATGTTAGCTAGATCACGCGGATAGAAGTGAGTTCCCAGTTTGTCGCGATAATTGCTAATTCCATAAATAAAACAGCAGTCTCGAGCGTGACTTTCGAACACGGAATTGGACCGTTTAGTGTGAATAATTTTGCTTTCGAAGGATTGTTCCGCATAGAAAGCTTCTCACATTGCATGCATGACGACACTGGTGGTGTAAGAAACCTATTGAATGGTAACTCTTCGCTTTCCGTTAGCGTCCAAAGATGATTGTCATTTTCCTTGAACGAAAGGAAAGAGGAGCAATAAGTCGACGCAAAATCCATGTATAATTTGAAATCCTCGGTAGACATGTTGTCACTGTTGTGAGACGACGATAAATTCTTGAATATTTTGAAAGTCAGTGCCGATCGCAAAGATGTGCCATTTACCACGCGGGTGATGTTCTGTGGAATGTGTTGTATAGCTCTTCGTAAGTTATACAGACCATTAACAGAGACTTTACTTGCAAGAATTTGCAACGCATCTTCTTCGCTCAACCCGCTGCCATCGGACATTATTCGACGTAAATCGATTTCGTTGACTGCTCTAATGCGTTCACGAATATCGTGCGTATAATCGTCCTTTGACTTGACCCTTGATTTAATCTCATCTAAATCGAATAGGCCCGATGACTTTTTCTTCTTGGGCTGTCTGTGAGACATTTATACTACCAATAGGAGTAAATAGAATCAACGAGTCAGTGGAAAACCGAAAGCTTACCAGAGATTATAAAATCAGACACGCGCACATAATGACGCTGTAGCCTGGATCTGGGACGTTGGTACACGGACACGCGCTCACAACTAATTAGCCTAATTAGCTAAGGGTTCTAGCTAGGGGCGAGGGGGAGGGGAGGGGAGGGGAAGAGCGAAAACGCGCGCGAGGGGAGCGAAAGGGGAGGGTGACGCTGGAGCCTGGATCTGGGTACGTTAGTGCGCGTACGATCAAGGTTTTTATAAAACCAGCCGCTTATTACAGGCATCATTTGTATATCCGCTTCACGCAGATACAAAAAGTCGTATAGAACAGCGGCTGAGAAAATTGCGTTTATATCTGATATAATATGCAATATACAACACAACCCCTGTCAGTCGTATTAATAACGCCACGCCGCAATTTGTTTAAAGCTTGCCTGCGTCCTTCATGGGTCTATGCCACTCTGGAGACTTACACTAGATTAAATAGCATGAAATTCTCTACAACATATGTAAATTTAAAACTAGAACCCAAGGATAGTGCAAAGTTTCGTAGAGCAATTAACAGGAGGAAACAACATGAAAAAATCTTTCTGATAGTTACATGTTTCAATTTAACTGCTGTATTAGTTCTATTTTACATTATTGATAAACAGTTAATCCAGCATTAATTAGTAGAACTAAAATTTTCCTCGTTCTGTTGGAACATGTGGAATGTTCTTTTGCTTTCCAGAGTAGTCAGTAAGGAATAAAATGTGTCATAAGTCAATTTTTTAGCCATTTTACATGATTAGTGTTGACTAATCCTTCATCTGTATATAGTCGGTAGTTTTTAAATGGGAATTTAATCTTAAAGTTTATATGGGCATAATCCACAATCTTTCAGGTTGATTGGTCATCTTTGTCATTGCTGTACAGTACAGTACAGTACAGTACAGTACAGTACAGTACAGTACAGTACAGTACAGTACAGTACAGTACAGTACATGAATGGTACACTGTTTTTTATCTTTGAAGGTTTATGATCTGCAATGGGCATCTATATGCAGACTGTTTGCACAGAGCATTTATTGTAGTATGAGAGACGTTCATCCATAGGCAGACCCATCACCATTTGACAAGTACACTATACTGGTTTCCACATGACTTTAGTTGCAACGAACATCCAGTTTAATCAAGTGAAATGCCAAATATTACTTGTAAAAAAAGGGTCTTTTATAACTGCTTTGAGGTGTATTAGTTTGTCGCATGGTAACATGAGACATTCATCCATAGGCAGAGCCATCGCCATTTGACAAGTACAGTATTTTGGTTTTGACAACATGGCTTTAGTATAAAACTTGCTTTAGGATGTACACTTGATTTTCACTCTTTTTAATTACCGTAGGTTGATTACCAATCGTGAACCATTTTTCAACTTTTTAGCTGGAATGTAAATTGATAAAATTAGGCAGTTAATCCATAGTCCCTAGAAATAAATTGTCTGGAAACGCAGCCAAAGTCTTTGTTCTAGGTTTTTGTTCACGTTTGTGCACCTTATTTCACCTTAACGCTTGCTGAACACATTGTATTTTTGGTATAATGAAGCAATCAACCAATAGCAGCGTTGCTTTATAAATATTAATGAACGTAAAACAAAAGATTGTGCACCTTATTTGCCACCCTCAACCTAAATTGTAGCTCATTGTTAACCGCTTTGATGTTCGCCGCGTCTCCAGACAATATAATTCTAGGGACTATGGTTAATCAGTAAATTATTTTTAATCAGATTATGCGACACTAAGTGAATGGGAATGGTAAAGGTTAAAGGGGGTAAATAACTAAAAGAAGACACCTATAACACACCTTGTTCCTGCCAGTGGAAAGAGGGGGCAGCTCTAGTTCAGCCTCCAGTCCCCTATCCAATAGTTGTTTCTTTACCCCCTGCCACTTGGCTAGGGAAGTGGTTGAGGTGACTTGTTTGTATTTGGAGAAAACGATTGACAAATAAATTTTAGGAATTTTTAAATACTGTTTAGTATACATGTACTGTTCACTCTATGGTATTTAATTGCTCTCTTATGGCTATGTACCTTTTTTTGTTAATTTATCATATTTTAAGTAAATGAATCATGCCACAGATGCAAAGATAGGTTTATGATCACTAAAGTAAGATTCAAGAGCACCACTACAGCAAATTCTATGAGGAATATTTGTGTAAATATGATCAATTTGAGTTTTAGTCAGTTACTTCATTATCAAGCTGTGCATAACGTTCTTGTTCACTAAGATATTTAGAAAGAGCTTTTTTTCTCGGAGGAATTTTCCATTAAATTTATATTAAAATCACCAAGCATAATAACAGGGGTATCACAATGTTTTAAAATATTCTCATGAAGAGATTTTAATGCATCAATTATTTAGAAAGCTTTACTTTCGATTTTGAGCGATAAATTCCAACAATGTGTAAATTGTAAACTGGCTGATCAACTTTTATAACTGTTATTTCAACATCAATTGAAATTTCATAAAAAATACGCCATCTGTAACCATTAAGGCATTTGTATTAAATAAGTTCGACAGAGCCATTATTATAAATGTTGTATGATATTACTAAAGCACAGGGACATGATACATGCAAACAGCCGACTTCTCAAGCGCTGATTATTTAAATACACATTTAATACTTTATATAAATGTTGGCAAAGAAAAACTGCCTACGGCTTGAGAATAGACACTACATAAACTGGCCTTTATACAGCGTATCTGCGTATCCTTGGGAAACACGTCGTTTGTGATTTGTAATTTTGTCATAGGCCTTTATAGTATGAAAATATAAGCCGTGTATAAAGTTTTGGAAATCAGCAAGCTTAAATCACCAAACCGTGAACGGAAGAAAAAAGGATGAAAATTAAAACTAAACCTCTCCCTGAAGCTGAAATGTGATACAGATTATTTTAATATAATGTTAAAAACGGTAACACAAACGACCAAAACAAAAGACGATGATTGTGGACAGAATCACACCAGTTCACAACTGAGTTTATCGTTACCCTTCGTTCATCATACCTGAATGGCTAATATCATACCTCTAGTAAGAAAATCTCTAGTTTGACTCTATGCAGTTGGGCGGCTGGGCGCTATTCGTCAACAGTGAAATAGAAACTAATAAAAACATATAGTCCTTATTTTGACAAGAAAATTCATCGCCTCTTGTCTCGATTAATCGCTTGTCGGTCGCGCCTTCTTGTGTCTCCGCCATTATATTGTTCGATTCGTATTTCGTCTGCTGTTAAAATTTAGTTTCGCGCGTGCGCAGTAAGATTCTAACCAAACCGGGGGGGAAGACACCCAGAGGAAAACATTACATTCTGATTTTATACTCGACATACTTCAAGATATAATGCAATATTTGACTTAACTCTTTCAAGAGATACCCGCAAATAATTTACTAAATTGTCTTAATTATCAGTAAGACTCTTTAAAGTACCTATTAAAACGACGATATTATTCATCCGAGCACGACAATTTATATGCCGCTAAACTTGGTACACCCCCCGGAAAAGTTTACACTATCTATCGTGTGAATTTTCGCCACCATCACAATACTGCAAAGTTTCTACGAAACTTTGCACTAAAAATCGTATAGAATAGCGACTGAGAAAATTGTACTTTTCCTGATGTAATCTGAAATATGCAACGCAACCCCCGTCAGTCGTATTAATAACGCCACGCCGCAATTTGTTTAAAGCTTGCCTGCGTCGTTCATGGGTCTATGCCACTCTGGAGACTTACACTAGATAAAATAGCATGAAATTCTCTACAACATATGTAAATTTAAAAAAATCGTATAGAATAGCGGGTGATAAAATTGTGTTTATATCGGATGTAATATGCAATATACGGCACAACCTCCGTCCACCAAGAACAGAAACTTCAATGCAACAGCCATTTATTGCATCCACAATGTTGTGACATCACCTACATACAGTGGTATGCATACAACACCTCACCTGTCGTTTAATTTAAAAGAAGCACAACATATGACCCATGGTAGTAATGGTAGTAATCGACCATTGAACTCTATTACCGACCAGCTCAGGATTGATTCTGCATCATTATTAAAGAGAGTAAATGTTCCCAAGGTCTCGGGCAACAAGAAGAACTATGAGGCTTGGAAAGCAGTCTTCTACTCGTGTGTTGACCAGGCGAGGGCTACCCCTGAATACAAGTTATGGGGCATGCGTGAATGCCTCCAAGGTGAAGCGCTTAAGGTTGTAGAAAACCTGGGACATTCTGCAGCAGCTTACGAAGCAGCAAAAACCCGGCTAGAGCGCAAGTATGGTGGGGCACGTAGAGCTCTAACACTTCAGTTAGAGGAATTGGATGCCTTCAAGCCCATAAGAGAAGGAAATGAAATGGACCTTGAAGGATTCGCTGAACTTCTGGATGCAATCGTTGTGAACCTTACAGATGCTGGTCAGGAAGCAGAGCTTGGTAGTGGTTCCCTGTACATCACTCTTCAGCGAAAGTTCAACAGGAATCTTCTGACAAAGCACAAGCAATGGATCAGTGGCAAGTGCCAGAATTAGAATGTTGCAACGCTGAGGGAGTTCATTGATAGAGTCTGCGTTCTTGACTACAGCTTCTGAAACAAGAATGGGTGCCCTCAAGGAAAGTACCAAGAAAGAAAGGAAGCCCTCAGGACGAACATTTATCACTCAAGATAACAATGAACCCAAGAAGAGGCAGCCCAGGAAATGCAAGGCATGCGGCCAATCTCATGGAATATGGGCTTGTGATAGCTACAAGAAGATGACAGTAAACCACAGATGGGATATCGCCAAAGAGCACAAGCTATGCTTCACATGTCTTGGTGAAGGACATCGATGGGAGTCATGTAGCAGAAGTAGGGTGTGTGGTATCAATGGTTGCAAGTCCTCGCATCACAGGATGCTCCATGGAGATAAAGTGGTAGTGAAACAAAACAGAGTAACTGATCAAGGAAATGAAAGAGAGGAGATAAACCAACAGAATCCCTCAAGCAGCGAAGCCCATGTGAATGAAGTGAATCAGCCTACCACCAGCACCAATACTACCCTCACAACCACCATGGCAAAGAAACGTGCAGTTCCCTTAGAATTTGTAGCCTTGCGAACTGTTCCTGTGTACCTAATAAATGGGACCAAGAGAGTCGAAGTAAATGCTCTCTTAGATGAAGCTGGCAGAAGATCTTATTTGAACAGTGATGTTGCTGCGTGGAAGTAGTAGACTGGAAGATGTACAAGTCTAAATGGCAGCATTTGAAGGAGATCGAGTTTCCATCCGTAGGACCCAGGGCTATCATCGATCTACTGATCGGAGTAGAGCAGTCGGACTTACTGTATTCACTGGAAGATGTCAGAGGACGACCAGGAGAGCCCATAGCCAGATTGACCCCACTAGGATGGACCTGCATTGGTAACCCCAAAGTAGAAGCAGCTAGAGACCAGACAACATTTACCTTTCTTGCAAAGGATCCGGACGATTTGAACACCCTCATTCGACGTTTCTGTGACATTGACGAGCTCAAGGAAACACGGACTGTCAACCCAGAGGAGAAGCTACCAACAGAGATAGCAATAGAGTCTCTCACCTTTAATGATGGCCATTACAGTGTTGGTATGCCATGGAAAGCCAGTAAAGGAGTACTATCAGACAACTACAGTATGGCACTACGTCGACTGCAGAACACAGAGAAACGACTGCAGAAATCTCCTGAAATTGGCCAAGCCTATAGTGATGTAACTAACGATTACCAGAAGAAAGAATATGCTCGCAAAGTGTTGCCAAAGAGAAGAAGCCTGATCAAGTTTGGTACTTGCCCCACTTTCCTGTATTAAGACCTGACAAGTCGACAACCAAGACTGGAATTGTGTATAACGCTTCTGCTAAATTCCAAGGTGTGTCTCTTAATGATGCTGTGCTTCAAGGGCCAAAGCTGAAAAATGAACTGTTTGCTGTACTGCTGACATTCCGACGAGACCCTGTGGCTTTGATGTGTGACATTAAAGAGATGTATCTTCAAATCAGGTTGAAGCCAGAAGACCAACCATATCATCGTTTCCTGTGGCGAGACTTGGACACACAGGAACCTGATGTGTGAGTTTAATCGTGTTGTCTTTGGTGTAAACTCGTCTCCGTTTCAAGCACAATTTGTTGCCAGACAGCATGCCCAGAAGTACCAGTCAGAGCTCCCATTAGCAGCCTAGACCGTTCTGGAGAGTACGTACATGGACGACAGCATGGATTCAGTCCCTGATGTGAAAACTGGAATCGAGTTGTATGGTCAGCTGTCGCAGCTTTGGGCATCTGCAGGGATGCATGCGAGAAAGTGGCTGTCAAATGATCCTGAGATTTTATAGCGTATTCCATCATCAGATTGTGCAACAGAGGTGGATCTTAACAAGGGCGAGCTACCTGCTGTAAAGACCCTGGGAGTGTTGTGGTCCCCCAAAGAGGACGAGTTCAGATTTCAAGCCAACCCACCCGAGAAATGTCAAGAAACCAAACGCAGCTTTCTGAGGAAAATAGCTACCTTGTTTCATCCTCTTGGCTTCTTGTCACCATATGTTGTCCGTGCCAAAGTTCTCCTGCAAGAGATGTGGGCGAGTGGAACTGACTGGGATGACCCGGTGGACGAGAACCTGTCCATGAAAACTCTTGGAACTACCAAACCTTCACATACCTCGATGTCTGAGTCAATACCAAAGTTAGAAGCACGACCCTGCACACCTTTGTGGATGCCTCTCAAGAGGCATATGGCGCAGTCACATACATGAAACATTTTTATGAGGATGGAGCTGTCACTTGCCGTCTGGTAGCCTCAACGTCACGAGTTGCACCCTTACAAGCCGTGAGGATACCGCGTTTGGAACTTATGGCAGCCATCATTGGACACGACTTGGTGAGGTCATTGGACATGTGCTAATATTACAAAGTCTGAATGGATATTCCGGTCGGATAGCATGGATGTCCTCTACTGGATCCAAGGGCGAAGTTGGACATTCAAACCATTCGTGGCAAATCGTGTGGGGGAAATCCAAAACATGACAAATCCAGCACAGTGGAGACACGTACCAACAAAACAGAATCCAGCTGACCTATTGACGAGAGGAATGAAGCTTACCGAACTCGCCAAAGAGGACAAGTGGTGGAATGACCCTTCATTTCTGGAGCAAGATCAGACAGAATGGCCCGAGATAAAGATTCAAGCTAAATGTGAACCAGACACAGATATCCGTAAGCAGTACCTTGCACAGAAGCAAGTTGCAGATCAGACCTTTGTTACATCAACCAGTGAGAACCGCCTGGACCCAACAAGATACTCAAGTTGGACTAAGCTTACCAGAGTCTCTTCAAGAGTGAATCGTTTCGTGGGTAATTGTAGGTTGCCGCCAAACCTTCATAGAAAAGGACCAATCAAACCAGAAGAATCACCGCTGCAGGAAGGCGTTTCATCATACTTGCTCAACAAGAAGCATTCAAACAGGAGATCCGAGCTTTGAGGGTAGGGAAGGAACTACCACTTAGATCAAAGTTACTACCATTGAGACCGAAAGCAGACGAAGATGGTGTACTGAGGTTTGATGGAAGACTTTGCTATGTAGAGAGCCTGCCATGGGAATCTCGTTATCCCATAATTCTACCCCAGAGTCATTGGGTTACCAAGCTGATAGTCAAGGATGCTCACGAACAGAAGGTGCATGGAGGAACCAATCAGGTACTTGCCCAGCTATCAGCCCGATACTGGGTAATCTCGGCCAGAGAAGCCATTAGAGAGTGGGAAAGAGAATGCATGCAATGTAGACGAAGGAAAGCCACGCCAGCGAAGCAGGTAATGGCACCATTGCCGGAACTGCGGAGACGGAAGTCGCTGTGTGCCTTCAACCAGACCTCTGTTGACTTTGGTGAACCTTTCATCACCAAGCAAGGTAGAGGAACCTTTACCTGCCTGGCTACCAGAGCGGTGCATCTTGAAGTAGCGTGCAGCCTTGATACCGACCCCTTCCTTAATGCATTCTTTCGAATGGCATCGCGTGGTGGTCCAAGAGACGTCCTTTCCGACAATGGAACTAACTCTGTTGGGGGGAACAACAAATTCAAGGAATTGGAAGCCTTGGATCCAGGACACTACAGCCAGTTATGGAGTCAAGTGGCACTTTCATCCACCATTCGCCCCACATTTCAGTGGTGTCCATGAAGTGATGATAAAGGCGGCAAAGAAAACTATCTATGCCGTTTTGGGTTGTGCTGACATTACAGATGAAAAGTTTCTAAGTGCAGTCGTGGGGGCTGAGGGACTGATCAACTCTCGACCACTGACCTACCAATCAGCCAGTCCGGAAGACATAGTACCTCTAACACCCAACCACTTCTTGCATGGCGCCGAGTGCAAGAGCTTGTCCGACACTTCTGGCATCGATGGACGCGGGAATGGCTCCCTGGACTGAACAAGAGAAAAAAGTGGCATCGAGATCAAGATAACATTCAAGTGGGTGATCATCGTAATGTCAGTTGACACCCCCAGAGGAAGATGGTCCCTTGGTCGCATTATCAAGACGTATCCGGGAGCAGATGGAAGGGACGTTCAAAATTGGGAAACGTATTCTCAAGAGACCTATCATCAAGCTGTGTCCTTTGGAGAAGCAATGAATTGGACAGTGTTGTTTGTAAACACTTTACGGTACATTGTTACGTGAGCCTTGTTAAAAAACAAATAAAAAGTATTTACTGTTCATATTTTTTTGACATTATTGTGTCAAGAAGGGGAGGATGTTCGGGAGATAAATATACCTCCGGTCCCGGCACCTATTCAGCATGGAGACTGGAACCGAAAGCTGGTGCATGCTCAGTAAGGTTGTTATTCGAACTCGAGTTCTTTTGAGTGGTCTTTGTATATTTTATTTTCAAGTTTACCTTTTTTATTTTCGTTTCTTTATAATATTAAAATGTTTAAATGTTCAATCGATCATTATTATTGCTCCGGAACAAGGTATTTAAATATTGTTATTTTGTTATTCGTTGCCAGGTTGTGTGTGTTTTTTTTTTTTTCAAGAAAATTGAATTGTTGTTTTTGCAGAATGTATTTAGTTATGAATAGGGGAGTTCAAGGTTTTTTCCGCCATATTGCAAGGGGTGCAAAACCATTGGGGCGACCGCACGGCCATACCTATTTATCCTTGTTAAAATCATGGCGAAACTCGCGAAGCAAGAAGGATATTTGTCGAATTCGTCTTTAATCGTTGTTTGGATCACTTTCCTGTAAGCTGGTATGTTCGTTCTTTGATTTTAGACCATTATCGCTGATAACCAACGCCTAGAAACGCTATAATACGAAAGTTTCCTCAACTGAGGGGTGGCTGCGCCATTGTGGCAGACAGGGGATGCGGCTGTTTGTCGATTTTAGCAGACAAAACGCCTCGCTGTATAGTGGGATACTGCGATAACAACAAATACAGTCCAGAATGTTGGGTGAACAGGTATTATCTTAAGATTTTGGTTCTTAATAAGCGGCCAAATCACAAGATTTTGGCAGAAATTTGGCATAAGCAAACATTTGTCTAGAATATCCGTATTTTCTGCTTGTTTATCAGGCGCCGTCAATACCTCAATGCCAATGGTATCAAATTTCTCAAATAAAATTGCTTCGTTCTTAAAAATAATTACACGTTTAATTCGACAAAAATACAATCAATATGTACGATTCTATATCTTTAACTTAATAGTATTTAATAGTAATAATGTATTTAACTATATTTTGCCCTGTATATGCCAGTTAATAACCTGTAAATATTAGAAGTAAACACGCGTTAAACCAAACGTATCCCTTTCCTGCGACAAGGAGACATACATAATACACTTCGTTTGATAACGAGAAAGAGGATATTTCAGACTTCAGATGACGAAGATGAACCTCTGGTTATTTACGTTACTATACGCTTGATGTTGGAGTGACTTACAAGAGAGTTGGAGCTAAACTTTTACATTGCGTTGCTGAAATAGTCACTCAGTCGTGCCCGTCATAACAGCGCAGCCACCACTCAGTTGAGGAAACTTTTGCATTATAGCGTTTCTACGCGTTGGTTATCAGCGATAATGGTCTAAAATCAAAAAACGAACATACCAGCCCACAGAAAAGCGATCCAAACGACGATTAAAGACGAATTCGACAAAAACCGAAGCGATATCCTTCTCGAGTTTCGCCATGATTTTAATGGATATTTTTATCAATAAAAATCATACATGTCCAATACTGTCGAATCTACTCCATCGGTACGGATGGAGAGATTCGTAACTTGATACCTGTATTGCCAACATGGGCTATGCGTAAGGTATCGATAAAATCCGTCTATCGGTGCTATTCGTGCGATCGGTCCATCTGTGACGGATGGTGAGATTGGTCATTGGTGAGTCAACGGGGGTGTAGCTAGAGCGGTGAGGGCAATAAAATACTCAACACTTACATATAATATATCTCAGTCTGCACCCAGGCTACTATATTGCCTCGTTCTATTACAAAACAACGCTAACTTTATTCACCTATTACAACAAACAACGCCAGCAGACAGCACAGTTTGTGTTCATCATTCATCACTGAGTATAGTTATAATATTACGTAGATGCCTCGTTCTATTACAAAACAACGCTAACTTTATTCACGTATTACTAAACAACGCCAGCAGGCAGCACAGTTTGTGTTTATCATTCATCACTGACTATAGTTATATAATATTATGTAGATGCCTCGTTCTATTACAAAACAACGCTAACTTTATTCACGTTTTACTACAAACAACGCCAGCAGGCAGCACAGTGTTTCTGTTTATCATTCATCAGTCATCACTGTATAAATTCATTCAGTAATTCAGTTCTTGTCAAATATGAACGGTCCCATTAACTCTTTACAGTCCCATTAAAATAAAACACTTTGTTATAACGGAGATCGTAATAGAACCACTGTGAATCCATACCATCGATATTTTCCTTGATAAAATGTATTTGCCTTGCTCTCTTTTCCATCTTTCTTGGGCATGAGTGCCAGTGCTGAGACAACAATACCCATCTGCCAATAACATCGGGTGGACACCCATTCCCAATAAAAAACAACATCACTTTAAAACATTCTTTGTCAGATATAGGCTTCTTCCAAAATGCCATCTGAACCCAACGTGGCCACGACCGCAAGCGGTAAAATAAATCCCCATCTAATGTCAGTAATTCTCGTCTTTCAGAAATAACATCTTCCCTCTTTATATCGTTACGCATCTGTACACTCCTAATATGCTCACTGGCCACTTTTTTAATAAATTTAAAAAATGATGGACACGGGACAATTAATCAAACTTTCTTAAGATTAGTAATACATTTTCTTCACATGTACCGCGGGCGCGAATTTCAAAAATTTTTAAAAAAAATCAATAGTGCACAGACGTAACGCTCGGTAACATACTATACATAGCCTGTTTGGAAGCTATCTTTGTCTACACATCATCTTATTCTGCCTGCAAACGACGCAAAAATATACCCTATAAAAAACATTTCAAAACTCTTACACCTGTGTCATGCACTGTAGTGTCACCGTGCATATCCTACTTATGAACTTGTCCGGTTGCTGCCACTTTATCCACGCCTACTCCGACATAAATCATATACAAAGGGAGCGACATGACTATGGAACGCCATGTGGCATGTGTCCAAATATTATTTTGCGTAAATTATATGATATAATGACTTTAAATGTCATTATTTACAAATAATGCACAAACGTTTCATTCATTATTTGAAATAATTTAGACAGAGAAGCTACTTTATATCATACCATGAAATACAAGTCTACTCATGGTTTGATATAATGCAAAACCAACAAGTTCATTATATCAAATAATGACGCGCGCAATAAAGCATGGTTTCATATCATGCAAAACCAACAAGTTCATTATATCAATTAATGATGCACGCAATAAATCATGGTTTGATATAATGCAAAACCAACAACTTCATTATATCAAATAATGACGCGTGCAATAAATCATGGTTTCATATAATGCAAAACCAACAAGTTCATTCATTATATCAAATAATGACGTGCGCAATAAATCATGGTTTCATATGATGCAAAACCAACAAGTTCATTGTATCAATTAATGACGCGTGCAATAAATCATGGTTTGATATAATGCAAAACCAACAACTTCATTATATCAAATAATGACGTGCGCAATAAATCATGGTTTCATATATAATGCAAAACCAACAACTTCATTATATCAATTAATGATGCGTGCAATAAATCATGGTTTCATATAATGTAAAACCAACAACTTCATTATATAAAATAATGTCAACACCACGATATCGTTATATGAAACCACGAACTCCCTAACTTCATGGTTTCATATAATGCAATTGTGCGCCGAGTGTCGAAAAATTCTTTTAGATGTTTCATGCGATTTCATTGTGGTCGCTTAGCATGTTTTCAAATAAAGCATCTACCGTGATAGTCGTTATGTCAAACAATAAAATAATAGTGATAAAAATCAATAGTGCACAGACGTAACGCTCGGTAACGTACTATACATAGCCTGTTCCGAAGCTATCTTTTTGTACACATGATCTGCCTGCAAACGACGCAAAAATATACCCTACAAAAAACATTCATAGAAGTCTTACACCTGTGTCACTGTATTGTCACCATGCATATCCTACTAATGAACTTGTCAGGTGTCACGGTCTCAGTTATCCCCCAGTCTGATATCTCCCCCTAAGATAGTTCCTGTTATTGTTATATATTGTTATATGGTTATATATATATTAAAATATTAGATCTAAATTTGTGAATTACATGTTACATTTTCATACAGGCTTTGCCTCTTGTGATGTAATCCTGCCTAAATACTTTTTTACACATGTTATTCAATCCCGAAGTTAGTATTTATACCAAACTTTCACGACAATTCAATGACTCTTCGCGTAATATTATAAAAACGGCGTATATTTGCCCTACCTATAGGATTGGATCACAAATAACCAAAGCCTGTATGACAAGCTAACATGCAATTCAAAAATTTATATTTAATATTTTCTTCTGAAATTTTGCACATGTTTTTCAATCCGATGTTACTATTCATACTAAAATTTCAGCACATTTCAATGATTTCTCCACGTTTTATAAAAAAACGCTTGACAACCTAGGGTTAGATCACATAATAGCCAAAAGCTAGGGTTAGATCACATAATAGCCAAAAGCTGTATGAAAATCTAACGTGTAATTCATAAATTTGTATTTGATATTTTAATATAACAATATATAACAATAACAGGACTAATCTTAGGCCGATCTCACACTGGGGGATAACTGAGACCGTGACACCGGTTGCTCTCACTTTATCCACGCCTACTCCGACATAATTATCATATACAAAAAGAGCGACATGACAGCTTGTTATTGGTCGGCGTTAGATCATATTGAATTAACGTACAGTGACGTCACAATTTTGCTATACCGGAAGTACTGAGATACCGCGTAGTGATGTAATTACGGGAAAATTGCGGGAAAGACAAACCAAAACATGGAGGAGAATGATGACACCGGAGGACAGTTTTTATTTTTTACGAGAAAAGAATTACTCGATGCTTTTGAGGATTACAAAAGGGATACTTGCACAGGATGGCGATGTGTGTACAAGGAGTCGAGTTTTGGTAAGTACATCGTATGTCGATTTAGTTCTCACTATAAATAATTCATAAGTATGTATTAATAATAAAGATGCAAGTGACCGTATGAGCGAAATCAGCACGCAAAACTCGTGGCGAGATGGCGATTCGGTCAATGTAAAGTGTGCACAACTTTCAACCTGATTTTCTGCTATTTATAAAAGAGGGATGTCAGGTAAAACACTTGTATTAAGATTTAAGTCACGATTCATATTATTAAACAGCCTAAACAGCAATAATCAATATGCCGATTCTCTCATCTGGAGTTTTATATATTACTAAAGCAATACCAGTTGTTATTTACAGTATTAAAACCTTTCATCTTTCAACACTAGAGAATAGAGAAGGACGTCAAACAAATTCTTGAAGAAACAAAAATCCATCAAGGATTCATTGGTCAATATCTACCAAAGAAGGGATATCCTGTAAGTTTGATGGTACTCCGGTTATCTCTGCTGGAACCATTCGATTTCATTGCCACCAAGGTGTTGATGTAGACTTGACACAGAAGAACAAGCGGAGGCAAATGAAGGATGGAGAGCAGGTACAATCATTATACTCGTTATGTCACGTTTATAGAATGAACTGGACACCAGATCATGAACCATATTCTGATTTATTCTGTAAGTTTATAATTTTACTATATAGTATATAATATAAATATATAATATAAAATATATAATATTAAATATATAACATATATCTAATATATAATATTTAATATAATATATAATATGTAATATAAAAATTATAATATATAATAAAAAATATAATATATATGTAATATTACTAATATATAATATAAACGTGGCAAAGTCAATGGCATATCAAAGCTAACCCCATGTGACCGAGCTTAACTTTAGACCACAGCAACAATCAGCCATGCACTATCAGCACATGTTTCCTGTGCTTCCTTTAAAATTCTATTCTAGGTCTTTTAATGAAAAAAAATTGAATTTAGCTGAGAGGTGCTTCTGGTGGTTAAAGGGTTTAATAACATTGTTCACAAAATATTTGTCTTTGTGCAACAGCTCAAGAAAATAATTATGATCACTGCTTTCTTTTATTCCAGCAATGTGACCATGCCTTCAAAAAAAGAAGAACCTTGATACAGCCAGCTAAAAAGTTAGGGTGTCCTAGTAAAGTCTATATGTCAAGGTTCTTGAAGTTTCCAGATTACAAGGTTGGTACAGTATAATATGTAACTTACCATACACATTCAGACATAAAAAATAAAAATCAACAAAAATGTATTAGTTTGGTTTGGTCCCAATTACATGTAAGCCAGCTAAAAATGTTAAAAAAATAAAAAAATATTGATAATTCTACCCTGTGAATTTTGGTCTTGTAGACTTTCACCTTTCTGTAGGCATCAAGACTTACAAAAATGCTAATAAACCTTCATTATCAGTATTGTTTATAAAAAAGTTGTGGAACACAACCCATTCCTGCTTCAGCCAAGCAATAACAACCTTATACATTTGTCTGATAACAACCTTATACATTTGTCTGATGCCAGACAAGTTAACTCATCAAAGGAAGAACCTTTGCAATTGTTGCAATTGCTGTAGCAGATCCTGGATTTTAGAAACAGTGGGTTGTTAGTGCCAAATATAGTATGTAAGATTTCTAAAGAACCTGGGGGTCATGGTCCCCAGAGATGCTTTTGGATCTCAGAGATCACATGCCTAAATTCTAAAATTCTTAGGCATCTTTGCCCACTTTGCACGAGTTGCATGAGGTTTTAAGGACAATTCAAAGCCATAAATACCACATTTCTTTCATTATTGGCACATGTGCAAAATGGGGGGGGGGGGGGGGGGCATATACAGCCCACTTTTTTACCTGGCACAACCAATAACTTTACTTAATTAGGTTAAGTAGCATTACATTATTTGTAAAAAGTAAATTGCATAAATATACCGTACATGACATGTGCATTAGTTCACTCTATGGATACAGTATTGTATGTGGTTCGAAACTGTGGCATAAAATTATACTGACAGTGGTTTCTTGCATTCTATTCTGTTCTGAAGGTACAACTGACCCCAAATGGTAACAAACCTGATGACAGACAGATGAGGTTAATGTCATTATCTTTAAAAACAGACCTTCAAAGTGAAAAGGAAATGAAAATTGTTGAGGAATTTGTCTTGAAATTACCGGAGAAAAACAGTCATCAGTACCATGTGATTGAAGGAGAGGTACTGTATATTTTAGCAATTTGTAAAATATCAAATTGGCAAGTACATGGAAATGTAGTACATATTATTACAATGCACGGATTAGCCAAGACTGATTTTTAAGAGGGTTTTTTATTTACTTATTTACTAAGTTTATAGCTGCCTCTGCTGCATAGAATTGTTGAGTGTTTACAGTATAGCCAGAATAAACCATAAAGGCTGTCTCAAGCAGAAATGGGTTACGGATAATGCCCATACAGTGTATTACTTAATTCAAATGGTTTGATTAAAATAAATTATGCAATGCATTTTTAAAACTAAATTAATTATCCTGTGTTCAGGGTGCTAATCTTCGTGAAGCCATTGATGTACAAGTGACCAATAAGGTCAAGGAACTGCATCAAATTGGAGTAAAGACAGTGGCTGAGGTTCAACGACATCTCCGTGACTATGTTGAAAACAAATTGTTTGGAGGTGAGCAGCGACCACCTGTTTATTACAATATTCTATAGGGTAAAGTCTCATGTATCAAGCAATTGACTTCTGGATGTAATTCCCTGGGGGGTATTGTGTGTGTGTGTGTGGGTGACATCCCAACGTGTCAATAAAACAGAGATTCTGTAGAGTGAAAAATGTAATTTGTCGGTAAATTGATCATAAAATTGAGTTTGTCGGTAATGTGAGTAAGCAATAGTTAAGCCCACCCCCACCCCCACCCCACACACACATCCCTCAGAGTGGTCACACTACATCACTGGTCAGCTCCCTTGATCAGTTAAAATTTTGCATTAGCCAGAGTTAAACACTACAAGTATGGGTTAATTGATGTTGACTCATGTGATATGGGATTTAACATCGTGAGTGAAGCTTAACAGCCACAAGGGGCCACAGCCTGGCCCTGAGTGGCAGTTAAGCTAGTGACATGAGCAATGTTAAATCCCATATCACACGAGTGAACATCAATTAACCATTTTATCTCATGACTCTCTCGCAGTGAAATCATTTTGTTTTTTATTTAACTTACCGAGAAAGAAACAAGAGTTAGAAAGGAAGATACTCATTAGCATGCGATAAGCAAGCAGTCAAAACAGTGGGATATCTAAGTTATCCGAGTGGGATAACTAGTTATCCCACTACGCATACTCATCGGCACGCTAATCAGTTGAATAAAGGATTTCACCAGTCTGTTAGAACAATGAAATGTGGGTGTGTCATGAGATAATAGCAAATTCAGTAGCCAAAGGCTAAAAAATTATTTTAATGATATTTTGCAACAAATTATTGGGGTTTTTTCACAGCCATCATCCACAAACAATGACAGATTCTTATTCATATATCAATCTGACTGGATGAAGAGGTTACTGTTGCTCTATGGTCAAGATATGTGCCTGCTAGATGCCACCTACCGAGTTTGCAGGTAAAAATATATTGTAATATTGCATGTAAATTGTATGTACAGTATGTATATATATATATATATATATATATATATATACATACATATTTTCGCTTACCTCAAAAAGCAGACTTTTGAGGTAAGCGAAAATCTATATTTGCTCTAACTATATGTTATCGAGCACTCTTTGCGTTTCGTAGACCAAAACCCACACGTATATATGTATATATATATATATGTATATATATATGTATATATATATATATATATATATATATATATATATATATATATATCCTCGTGAACTTAAGTCTTTTTTGGTTTATCAATTTATCTGTGCAGGATGTAATTCTTGTTATATTGGTGAAACTACTACATGTATGTAGTCATCTCACCACTACGATAAAGGAACACTTTTTAACGGCAAAAATTCGCATACAGTACTATCTTTAAATTAATATTTTCAAAAATTTCTGACTTGTGAAAATCAATACTCTCCATTTTGCTTTTAAATATTAGATTCTGCTCAGTTGTTTTTTTGCCTAAATCTTAAAGAAGCTTTGTACATTAAAAAAATAAAACCTGAACTCAATATTCAAGTCCAACATACTGTACACATATCAGTACATACATATACATACCACGTTTTTAGCTAACACTTGCATGCATGCATGTATGCTCTGGAATCTGAACTAAATTCTATTTTATTCTCATGTAGGTATGCAGTTCCACTTTTCTTTATTTGTGTAAGAGCAAATGTTGGCTACATTGTGGTAGCAGTGTTCATTCCTGAGAACGAAGATGCTAATTCTCTTGTGGAAGTCTTACAGCAGATAAAGAGTTTCAATCCCAAATGGAAACCCAATAACTTCATGGTGGATTTCTCTATGGCTGAGATTGGAGCTATTGAAAAAACCTTCCCTAGTAAGTAATGTCAAAGCCTAGACTACCAGTAGTGGAGTGATTTTAAAATTTCTGTTTCTGCAATGATTTGCATTGAGATGCATGTACAATTCCTAGTAAAGAATTAGACTTTGTTAAACCTTGGTCCTGTCTTTAGACATATTACTGTGTACAGCATATCCTTTCTCTTTCTTTATATTTTCAGTTGTTAAATTGAGTCTTTTCTATTGTACTACAGCTTCTGTCTGCTGAAAGTTTGGTGTCACACTAGTCTGATAGTGAACTAATAATTAAGGTTACAGTTAAAAATAAAGGCCCATTCAGGAAGGAAACTGGAAACATTTACTACATATACTGTACATATAACAATACGATCTTTCAGTGAGAAAGAAAGATCTGAGGAACAACATGTATTCCTGTTTTTGAGACTTTAGTTTTATTTAGAATGTACAACTTTGAGCCACAGTATTATCCCCTTTATACTGAGCAATTACATACATGATAGCTGGCCACAATTAGAGTAAATTTTGGTTTACAACGTAAATATATACAAGATTAGTGCATATACCAAGTTGAAAATTTAAATTCCACTAACAATAGCCACTAACTTTTATTAGACTGTCGAATCCATTTATGTGACTTCCATAGAGAGAAGGCTTGGAATGAATGGCTCTCCAAGACAGACCATGGTGTTTCAAATCATAAGGAAGAAATCTTAGGTTATCTGCGAAGTATAGCAAAGAGCTCAAGTAAACTTGTTCTAGAGAAAAATACACAAACCTTTAAGAATAATGGGATTTGGAAAAAATCACAACGTTTACAGCAGTATTACATGGAATATTGAGAACCACATATGGAGGTACTGTAAATGTATTTGCTGTATATATAATGTCTTTGCCAATTAACCTAGTGAGAGTGTACAACTTGTAACCTTCCTTTAAATAATTTTAGACTACTACAATCGTACAGTACTATCAAGGGTTTCTTGACCTAACATTTCTTCTCTTAGCCTGGACCTGAGAATTAAATGTCTCCTTTCTTTTACACAGAAATGGGTCAGATTCTATCGTGATGTATCATTGCGTGTTGCTATATACACAAACAACGGGATTGAAAGACAGAATTGCTGGCTCAAATCATCATACCTGGAAAGCAGAAGAAACAGCACCATGACAGATCTTGTGGAAGTTCTGCTCAAACAATTCCTTCCAGATAGTTATAACAAGTAAGATACTGCCATTTGCAAGCCACCGTTAGGCTTGCAATTATTTTCACGTTTGTTTACGTTTGAAAGTTGCAACTTTCACCAGAAAACATTGAACATTTAAAAACATTAACCAATCAATTTGCAGTGTGATTTCAAAGAAACCTGTCAAATGACACTGCAAGTTGATTGATTTTTTTTAAAATGTAAACAAACGTGAAAATAATCGCAAGCCTAATGGTGGCTTGCAAATGACAGTATGACAAATGATCAGTTACATGTGTAGTTGTAAGAGAAATAGCCAGCTCATTCTATTCTTTTTCTTTGACAGGTACAAAGAGCTTAATCTAAAATCATCAGAAATGTACAGACAGTATGACCAGAAAGTACCGGAGTTCCTACGTAACCGCCCAAAGAGTGTTGTTCAGCACATTATGAAAAGAGCATTTCCAGAATACCCAGTAAGCTTTATCCAAAGATGTGGACAGCAGCTTTTTATGGTTAAAAGTGAATCTTCTGATGAAAGATACCAGGTGTGGCTTGGCTCAGATACACACCTTCCAAGCTGCCAGTGCATTGATTACAAAATTAATAGGCTTCCCTGTAAGCACATATGTGCCATAGTCAACCTACCAGATGTTGGATGGGAATCGCTCGGGTCAAGTTTTGCAAATCACCCACTCTTCAAATTAGATGCAGCTGTTGTCACAAACATTTCATGTGCACAGCAAATGGCAACCCAAAATGCTACTGGTGACAACAATCATCACTCCATGCCTGACCAACATGTACCTGAAACTGACATGGATGCAACAGCAGAAAGAGAAGTACCATTGCCAAATGAAGGTCAAGTTGCGTATAACAAGTTGAAAAGCAGGAAACGAGGACTGGATAGTGACCGTAGAGGGAAATGTATTTCAACACTGAAAGCATTAAATGATGAACTGTACATGATAAAGGACAGAAAGGTATTGGCGGAACTTGAATGTATGATATCAAAAGCAATAGTTTATGCAAGGCATAACCGACCCGATGAAAACAACCTGCCCTTAAAAGACAAGACTCTGTCTCCAAAAAGAAAGAAAAAGAAGGTTTCTGGTCTAAACAAGCCATTGCGCGTTGACAAGAAATCAAAGAAGAAGAAACGCTTTGGAATTGGGCAGGAAAATCTTGAACGAGCAGCAAATATTAAGGTCACTTCAAATGGTTCAGTTGCGGAGAAAGAAAAAAGAAAAGGAAAAGAGAACAATGTACCAGTAGCAATAATTGATATGACAGCATTTTCAGATGGACAGTTTGAAGACAAGACCCCCCTATGGCTCACAGTACAAGGCATTAAACTTTCAACCAACTCACACAAGATCCTGATGAATCCCAATGGCTGGTTGAGTGATAAGCATGTGGATGTAGCCCAACGCATTTTGAAATCAATGGAGCTTGGTGTTGGAGGACTGAATGATGTGGTTGTAATGACACATCGGAAGACGAGAGTAAATGTAGCTACTAAGGATCATCAGGTCATTCAATGCCACAATATTGGGAACCATTGGGTGGTATTGAAAACTTCTCATGGTAAAGTCACCTTGTATGAGAGCTTGTCTTCTGGATTGAATAATACACTGCTACAACAACTTGTGCACATGTACCAAATCTTGTTTGATAATGGATACCTTATGGTAACTGTCATCTTGCAACAACAACAAAGAGGTTTTTCTGATTGTGGGCTATTTTGTATAGCAAATGCCACATCACTGGCACATGGAATAGACCCTGCTTCTGTGAGGTGGGATCAGAGCAAAATGAGGGCACATCTTGCAGAATGTTTTGAAAATAACCTAATGACAATGTTCCCCCATGACCACAACGATCAAGGAAATCAATCGAAAGTCTATAAACTAAATATCTAATACTGTACACGTGATACATCCCATAAGAGATACCTACTTGTCAAGCATGCATAGAGAAAGAATTATGGAAAATCATCTTGATTTTCATAAACTTCAGTTGATAAACATTTAAATTATATATATATATATATATATATATATATATATATATATATGTATATATATATATATACCCAATATGTGCTAGACTAAGACCGATTGAACATATGAACTGAGCTTAAAGTATGTCTGAGTATTGACAACTTGACATAGTTACTTGCAATGCAAAATCCATTTGTACATGTAACTTACTAACATCACACACAACATAGTAATAATGTAAGTTTTTTATTGTGCATACTGTATTAAAATATTTACGTCTACTATCACGTAATATCGAATCTTGATATAAACTCTTATGCTATTAATCCCAAAGCATTGTTTCAGAGAAAAGGTTTGAATTCTATTTAAAAGCAACTTACTCAAGAACTTTCTTGTAAAAACATCCCTAAATTGTACAGGAACAGGATGTTTTCAATAATCCGAGCCATTCCGAGGCAAATTGGCTATAAGTATTTCATCCCGTCCGTCTGCGGTGCTCGTGAGGAGTTCTGAAAATTCAATCTTTTATCTTGGCGTCATTATTCCATTTGAAAATCGTCAGTGAAAATCGTCAAAGAAGACACGGGGATGTTTATCTTGAAACTACTCTCCTACGCTATAATGCACGCACGCCAATCGCCATTTTTAAAGTTCGAAGTATCTCAATCAATACTTCCGGTAAATTAGAAGTGAAAAAAAATTGTGACGTCACTGTACGTTAATTCAATATGATCTAACGCCGACCCTTGTTATTCTGTTATATCATTATACGCATGCCCAACGCATAAAATATATTTATATAGCACGCACTCCTACGGTACCCTATCATTATACCGCTGCACGTCCCCGCTAACACCCGAAAATCTGACGAAGTCACACAGCATCTTTTGACGAAACCTCGAAATGGGAAATCGTTTGCAAATTTTGGACAAGGCGTTAATTTCTTGCTACGATTGCGATCTTGACTGGTCACTGCTGCCACAACAATTTCGCGAGGTAAGTCTATATGATGCCTATTGCCTATTTCACCTTAGTTACACGTTTTAACACATTTTCAAACTAATCTTCAAATATACCTTTCACTTTTAGATGTGTTCCCTTTTTGGTAAAGGCATGAAACAGCGAGAGACTACAGTCCTGCTTGGCCTGCTCTCCCTCATGTCTTTTTCGATGGGCCATACAACTATCAACGTTCATGAATTTTGGTCAGAGCCCGCAATTCTCTGGATGGTATTTGTTCTACCAACAGGTATAAAATATTTCTCATCACCACAACACTACTACACTAACAGTAAGAGTAAAAGCATATATATGGCGTTACAGCCTTCACGTATCAGTTCTTAAAACTATTAAACGGACACGACATTCCGCTGTAATTGTTATCGCTATTAAATAACACATCTATTTTCATCATATATTAATTTTGTAGAAGGTTTGTTAAAATCAGAAACTAAACTACATTAAATTGCTGGCAAACATTTCAAACATAATGGTCAACTCAATGATTGGTGAAATTTACAGAACGCATGGCCAATACAGTTTATTTTATGTTCGGCGGCTATATAGCCTATAGGTCCGACATTTACAGAACGCATGGCCAATACAGTTTATTTTATGTTCGGCGACTATATAGGTCCATTTACAGAACGCATGGCCAATACAGTTTATTTTATGTTCGGCGGCTATATAGGTCCCACAATTTTACAGAACGCATGGCCAATACAGTTTATTTTATGTTTCGCGGCTATATATATATATTAGGTTTACAGAACGCATGGCCAATACAGTTTATTTTATGTTTCGCGGCTATATATGTGGGTCCGCCATTTACAGAACACATGGCCAATACAGTTTATTTTGATATTTTGACGGCGCAATCAAAACAACATACAACTACATTCGTTCTTCAATAATTCCGAAAATTTGTTATTCGTTTTCCAACATATGTTAAACTTTTAAATATAACCTCAACTATTCAACAAAGGTCATTCATCAACAGGCAGAGATTTATAATTGTTTAAAACATTGCCATATATATATCAAAACATTTATGAAGCGCGGCTAGGATTATACAGTTGTAATGAATTTCTCTTCTTTTAATAGAAGCAACGAAATTTCCCCCAAAATATATTTTATTATTTATTTACTGAATTATAAGTTTATGACAATTAATTAGGCCAATGAAAAGTGATATCATGTTTCTCGTCAACCATTTTCCCCAAAACACTGCGGCATTTTTTTCATTATTCATTATTTTTTACCAACCAAATTACACTTGAGAAACTCACAATACAAAACCGGAAGAGGTCACGTGTCAAGATCATCGTCATCCCCACGGAAGCGCTCGCAAAATTAAAGCCAACCAATTCACGATCAATCGGAGGTTTTCAATAAATCACCTTAACCGTCTCTTTTAAAAATAATGAATAATGAAAGTAACAGCTGCCACGTGAATACGCGTGACTGAAAGCTGAGATGACAGAACACGAAGCGTCGCATGTTCTGCGAGTCTACCTTTTGGTCGAGGGTCGAGGGTTGCAAGTCGAGGGTCAGAAAAATAACGCTTAGTATGTGTATGTTACTTCATATTTTAAAGTTATTCAATGCACAAGATGTTACTCCGTATATACGCACGCAAATATATCAAATTATAACGCAAAGAGCAGGGACTTTGTTGGGAAGCGAGGTGCGATAATTTTGTGTTTATCGAATGCTCTCGATAAACATAAAATTATATAGCAATGAATCCAATGAATTATTTACAGCCTGATCAGGGAAACATCTCAACTTCTTCGTGTTCTGTCATCTCAACTTTCATTCGCGGGTATTCACGTGGGCCGTGGCAGCTGTTTCCAGTTTCAAATAACCGCGCGTGCAATTTGCATACAACAAATGTATCTAGAACATGCTATGTAGTCGAGTGAAATGCCCAATATTACTTTGCATTCCCATTATAGCATCATGCCATAGCTTACAACTTGATATATTATTACTTGGGTTACCACCTGTGGTGGTAGCCGAGTCTAGGTTTCGGTGGCTTGCCATGTATATTTTTTATTTTTATTTTTCGGGTCGACAAATTGTAATTATTGCATAATGCCGATAGGCTTTGCGAAACACGCAATCTTTGAATTGTGCTGAAAAATGTTGCTCAAATGCTGTGAATCGAAGAGCGAATAACATTGATGAAGTGAACTTTGAAGTGGCAGGCAGGTAAACATGCCGTTGTGATATTAATGGCCGAAGAGACTCCACATATACTTGGTCCGCGATCTTGTTTTTTCGGAAAACTGAGTAAGCTAGCATAATACACTTTACGTATGTTGTAGACAGATCAATTACTTTTCTTTCAAGGTATAATATAGCAAGTACGCTTCATTATTTCTCAACAAAACGTTCGAAGAAGAGCGCTTATTATATATACGCAAAAATATAATTTGGCCGACATCTTCAAAAACAGCATCGTAATTTAACCCGAATACTTCGAATGTTTTCTTGACAAATAATCAACTCTACAAGCTCTATTATACCTTACAACAAAGATAATTTATCTGTCTACAATATACGTATACTTTATTGTGCTATCTTACTCTCTCTAGAAAAAGCGCAATATCGAACACGCCTTGATATTCGTGATATGTCATTCGTTAAACATTCGTTATTACATCAGAAATTTAAATTTTACAAGTACTTCTACATGCTCATAGAATTTAATACTTTCCAAAAACATTCAGCTGACTCAAAGCTTTCTACATATTTGATATTTGATGTATAAAGCTACACGGCTCAACATAGTTCCCAGAACTTCGACGTTGTTTTCATTTGGATATCCACCTATTTAGGCTTTTACTTTTATATAAACAATACATAGCTATATTCGTTGGTATTTGCATACGTTGTGCTGCGTACTTTTTAACACTGACACAAGTAGCCCGAGTTAACGCCTAGCGGGCGTCTTGTCTCTATATGTTCTCTAATACAATTTTTCGGCAAATATTTTTATCTTAAACCTTCTCAGTCCCGTGAAATCCATATTTTAAATTAAAACTTCGCACATGCGCATTTGATGACAGTTTCCCTTTAATAAACCTGCGAATGACCCTTCGATAAAACCGTTGACGAAAATTACTTCTGAGACTGCGATAACAGTGTGATTGTGCGCACATCGTCAACACGTGGTGTTAGAAACGCAAGATCTGCCATCTATAGGCCAACCATCTATATGGCCATCTACATCCTCATGGCCCTAACGAACGTTTTTCTTTTATTTAAATGCCTACAAGCCTTAATGTTTCTTACCGCTTTATTACCCATAGTGTCATTGAGTATTGGACCTGTCATTGCACCCTTGATTAGTTCTCCCTCGCCCTCAGTCTGTTTGCTGATCGATTGTAGAAATAGCAACTGATTTAACTTTTCGCATCTCATTAATTATTAGTTTGTTTATCTCCCGTGCATTTCATTGCCTACTATTGCATTTTCAGATTCATTCCGGAAAATAAATTCATCAAACATGCAAGTTACATGAATCAAACAATAACAACTACAAAGCTTTGTAGTTACACCATCCAATTTATTATTTTTCCTTACCTTTCTTCTCGCGCTATACTCCAGAACTTCATCACACCATGATTAAATCAAGTAAATTCACTTCATTTAATCATGGACTGGTCTGATGAACTCTCGAACATATAGCGAGACGAAAGCTATTAATTAGCAAAAATAAAAAATTACACAGGGGAAAGTTCTTTAATTGTACACTCGTTGTTATAAATGTCATACAATCCTTCAAAGATATAATCTATTAATTAGATAGCACATCTAACCTGAATTGTGGCGGTTGTGGATAGCACATCCAATAATAGCAATGTTAGATAGCACATCAAACGTAGGAGTGGAAAATTGAGAACAATAGAAATTCCTCAAATTGATGAAGGAACACCATGTTTAAAATACCTGGCAACACATTGGCATTGCGCGTATATTTATTTCA